>CM059195.1:38355313-38955313 GCA_030323885.1 Branchipolynoe longqiensis
ATCTAACATCTTATTTAATTCTTTTTCAACTATATGTCGTTTACTTAAAGGTATTCTATAAGGTCTTTGATTTATTGGATATGCATTACCTGTGTCGATACGCATCTCAACTACCTTAATAGCTTTAAGTTTCTCATTAGAATCAGGAAATAACAAGGGAAAATGCTTTTTCCAATAGTCTACTTCTAGAACTATTCCTGCCATTTTTCTATCAATTAATTCTAAACTACTCCATGGATGTACAATATCACATAAGGAAACAAATTTATTCCTGTAACAAATTTCAGCATTACACATTTCCATTATATCTGTGCCAATTAATAATTCAAAAGCTAATGATTCAACTACAAAGAAAGGACATAACTTATTATAAATAGAAATGTAAGTTACACCTAAAGTTGGAATTAAATGACCTGAGATTGACCTCAGTCTACTACCAGGATACAATTGCCTATGTGCTATTCCAATGTCTACCAAATTTTGAAATGCTTTTACATGTATTAAACTTTTAGCTGCACCTGAGTCTACCAGACCAGTTAATTTCACTTGAATAAAATCAATATCAATACTTGGACGAGTATCAAGTGCGCTATTTAGTTTCCCGAAGCAGTAGAGCTAATGTTACTACGCAGTAATTTCAAATGTGGACAATTTCTCATCAAATGCGGTTCATTACATACATAACAAGTCAAAGCATTACGCCCAGCACCCTGTGGTTGTTGGCGATACATGTGGTCTATTTTAGTTGTCGACGACTGCGCGTGAACAGCCGGCGTCGCTTTGCCATTGCTTCCTCGCTGTTGCTTTGACAGCGCATACTTTACTGTGTGCTCTCTGACTGAACTTGGTTTATTTTTAGATGTACTAGCCAATTCACCCTTCGACGCTACGTTTACGCGTGGCGACTCAAGACGTCTGCCCGTTGCATAAGAATTGACACCATACGGTGGCGCAACGTTTACTGCATGAATATCTGCACGTGTACATTTATTCTCAGATACCGTTAAGCATTCTACACACTTTCTTAGTGATTTTAACTCACTAAGAAAGTAACCTGAAGTAGCCTGAACCTTTCCAGAAGGAATATTTTTCGACAATTTAGAAGAATTAAAGTTTAGACTATCAACTTGACTAGTCATATTTAAATCTGTTAGTCGTGATTGTGCACGTCGTTGCTGTCTCAATACAGACCTATCACTTAATATAGCAAGAGTGAAAGCTTCTTCCAATGATTTTGGTCTATTGGTTTCTACGTACCACATAGTGTTGTCATCCAACAATGAATCAAGAAATCTTGATAGCAAAATTTCAAAGGTGTCAGTCCCCAAGGTAGCAGAAGGTAGTTTCCACCCCTTACTAGCAGCAGTTTTAAACCGTTGGCAATATGCTGCCACTGTCTCACCCTCATTCTGTACCATAGTCATTACTATGCTTTTTAAATGAGTTTTTTCATCTGCAGTTAACAAAGTTTTAGCAATTTCTTCCTTAATATCATCCCATGACCTAGCACCTTTAGCTGTGAAAGCAGTGAATAACACTTCATGCAGTGTGCCTGTTGCATTGGAAAGTGCAAAGCGAATTATGTCTAAGTCTGATACGTCAACAAGAACCCCAATCCTCTCAATAAGATCTACCCACTCTCTCAATGCACCTCTGTCAGTACCATCCAGCATAGGCACAGACTTTCCATATGCTTTTAGAGCTCTTATCTTGGTTTCATTACTTTTATGCTGTAGACTAGCTAACTCACATTTTTCTCTACATTCTTCTCTCTGATTATCAGCTTCAGTACGTTCTGAAATTTGGAATAACCTCTCTTCATTTTTTTCAATATATTCTCTATACTATCAGCCACAAACTTAGTCCATGCTTCCAATTTATCACAATCTTCACTT
This sequence comes from Branchipolynoe longqiensis, assembly GCA_030323885.1. Lineage (NCBI taxonomy): Eukaryota > Metazoa > Annelida > Polychaeta > Phyllodocida > Polynoidae > Branchipolynoe > Branchipolynoe longqiensis. The sequence goes on from CM059195.1 coordinate 38,357,209, forward strand.
AAAATTCCCAAATCTATCTGATTTTCCAACCACAACCCAAATTGTTCATGTAAAGAATCTTCTTTTAATCGTGTTACAGGCATTGTGAGTGTATAGTGTGTAGTACAAGTGTATTTCAATACAATATATAAGTTACCACCAGTCAAATAAATTCACGCTATTGAAATCCTCCTTGTAGCGGGTTCAATGAGAAATTTAGTGTGTTGCGTAAAGCGCGGTAGAAATAGAGTTAAAGAATTGTATCCAACCGATAGAATTACCTGTAATGTAGTAGAAAAGTGAAAAGTCTCTCTCGTATATATTAATACGCTCTGATATACTCCAAGGTTAAACAAAATTACTGAAAGTAGTCCGAAAATGAAACAATTCTAGCGGTGACACGAGGCTTCAGACAGGCGATAAAACAATAATATTACAGTAATATCGACGTCAAAGTCTAATGTAACCCTTAAGAAAGGACACTTTCGTCGGAAATTCATCGACAAAGCAATTTAGTTTAATTTAGTCCTTGCAAAAAGTAAAAAGATTAGAGAATCAAATAGAAGAAAACAACTTATCCACTCCAACTACCCACCAGTCGCAGTCAATATCGAAGTCCTTATATTTCTCAACCTCAAGAAATTTAGAATTTAAAATAGCATATCAAATTAAATTAAATAAAAATACTACGTATGTAATATTGTTTCTAATAAATAATTGTAGTACTAGCCCTAACATCAAAAATGAAACACCACGTGCGTTCAAATAACACCATGTGCGTTCAAATAACCAGCAGTCACTAACAATTAAATAAAGAAATATAAATGTATAGTATTATATAACAAATAAAAAGAAAATGCTACCGAAACACACCGAAACTATTCAATAACTCAATATAGTCACTACTAACCAAATCTCGGTAGTTTCTCAAGTCGTGGTCGCCATTTTGTAAAGTTGCCGGCTGGTGGTGTGGGTGGTGTGGACAAGCCAAATGAAAGCACTACAGGTAATGAAGGAAAACAGGTGAAGAGTGAAAAGTAAGAGAGTGAGACTCTTCCATTTATTGATTTATATAGGTTTTCTAGAATCCAAGATGGCAGTGGTCACATGCTTCAATCCATCAATCCGAGTACAATGCAGTGGTCACATGATTCAATCCTCCAATCCGAGTACAATGCAGTGGTCAATGATCCATAAACAACACCATGGAGGGGAGGAGGCATGTGAGGTGACTCTTCCAAAGAGTGTTCCTAGCAAATCCCGGCAGTGACACTCCCTCCAAAGACTATTCAATCATACAATTTCTATACCTAATGAATAATAGTTTACCAATTTCACACATCCTCCAGATGCCTTTGGGTTTTTATATATTAACTTTTATTATTATATAGACAGTTTGCAATTTATTATAGTAATTTCACCTCGGTCTTCATGTATTATATCGGACAATTTTACACTACTGTTGCTGGATGAATTTGAGAATCCCAGTTTTTTTTTACCTTTCATGCTGTTTGGATCGAAATGGGCCATTCATCTGGTTTCGTAGTGTAGTGGTTTTCACGTTCGCCTAACCTACTGTCAGGACTGTTCTTCGAAATTCAGTATCTTTTACCTGAGGTCGGTCCAATTTTGTGTTAACCCTCTTGGGGAAATGCATGTCAGGCTGTTTGTATCGAAACAGGCCATTCATCTGGTTTCGTAGTGTAGTGGTTATCACGTTTGCCTAACACGCAAAAGGTCCTGCGTTCGAAACCCGGTGAAACCTACTGTTCCTGGATGAATTTGAGAATCCCAGTTTTTTTTTACCTTTCATGCTGTTTGTATCGAAATGGGCCATTCATCTGGTTTCGTAGTGTAGTGGTTATTACGTTTGCCTAACACGTGAAAGGTCATGGGTTCGAAACCCGGCGAAACCTACTGTGGCTGGATGAATTTGAGAATCCCAGTTTTTTTTACCTTTCATGTGTTAGACTTTTCTTGCAAATGGTGTGGTTGTTTGTATCTCGGCTTGTCCGTTCTTGTAGCAAACCTTATCAGTTAGGTTTCGTAGTTGTGTGGTTATCACGTTTGCTCACACGCAATAGGTCTCTGGGTTCGAAACCCGGCGATCTCATTGCCAGGGGACTGTTCTTCGAAATTCAGTATCTTTTACCTGAGGTCGGTCCAATTTTGTGTTAACCCTCTTGGGAAAATGCATGTCAGGCTGTTTGTATCGAAATGTATCCCAATTTTTTTTACCTTTCATGCTGTTTGTATCGAAATGGGCCATTCATCTGGTTTCGTAGTGTAGTGGTTATTACGTTCGCCTAACACGCGAAAGGTCCTGGGTTCGAAACCCGGCAAAACCTACTGTTGCTGGATGAATTTGAGAATCCCAGTTTTTTTTACCTTTCATGTGATAAGCCCTGTTTACACGGGCAATTTAAAACGTTTCATATGAAACGACTTGCCTAGATCGACTCACATTTCCCATGTAGACGCGACGCTGTGGCGTTTTAGGGCTGAATCTCTTCATATGAAACGGTTCATCTATACCACCTCGCTAGGTGGTTTATTTGAAGCGATTCAGCTGGTTCCCGGGCGGGGGTAGTATAAAATAGTAGTGCGTGCCGGAAACAGGGGGAGCAGTAACTAATCGCTGGTGCCCGGCAGTGTTAGGGCCCGATTAGGCCGAAATCTAGTGAATGCGATCATATTTAACAGAATTACAGACTCAAATAATGAAATTTAATTAAATTAACCTTAAATTCCAAGCGATATTAACGTAGCAGCTACATCTGCATCGAATCGACGGGTGTAAACTAAACAAATAGCAGTGCTTGCTGGCTACAGGCGGAACTAAGGCTGCTTGTTCCCGGCGACAAAACACTTTCAAACTCTGTCCGTGTAAACGCGCCTCTGAAACGCTTCATATAAATCGCTTTGTCTAGAACGTTTCACAATTCCCTGTGTAAACACGGCTTTAGACTTTTCTTGCAAATGGTGTGGTTGTTTGTATCTCGGCTTGGCGTTCTTGAAATCTACCTTTCAGTTGGTTTGGTAGTGTAGTGGTTATCACGTTTGGCTCACACGCAAAAGGTCCTGCGTTCGAAACCCGGCGAAACCTACTCTCAGGACTGTTCTTCGAAATTCAGTATCATTTAGCTGAGGTCGGTCAACTTTTGTGTTAACCCTCTTGGGGAAATGCATCTCAGGCTGTTTGTATCAAAATGGGCCATTCATCTGGTTTCGTAGTGTAGTGGTTATCACGTTCGCCTAACACGCGAAAGGTCCTGGGTTCGAAACCCAGTGAAACCTACTCTTGCTGGATGAATTTGATAATCCCAGTTTTTTTTACCTTTCATGTGTTCGACTTTTCTTGCAAATGGTGTGGTTGTTTGTATCTCGGCTTGGCGTTCTTGAAAACTACTTTTCAGTTGGTTTCCTAGTGTATTGGTTATCACGTTTGGCTCACACGCAAAAGGTCCTGGGTTCGAAACCCTGTGTAACCTACTGTCAAGACTGTTCTTCGAAATTCAGTATCTTTTACCTGAGGTCGGTCCAATTTTGTGTTAACCCTCTTGGGGAAATGCATGTCAGGCCATTTGTATCGAAATGGCCCATTCATCTGGTTTCGTAGTGTATTGGTTATTACGTTCACCTAACACGCGAAAGGTCCTGGGTTCGAAACCCGGCAAAACCTACTGTTGCTGGATGAATTTGAGAATCCCAGTTTTTTTTACCTTTCATGTGTTCGACTTTTCTTGCAAATGGTGTGGTTGTTTGTATCTCGGCTTGGCGTTCTTGAAATCTACCTTTCAGTTGGTTTCGTAGTGTAGTGGTTATCACGTTTGCCTCACACGCAAAAGGTCCTGGGTTCGAAACCAGGGGAAACCTACTGTCAGGACTGTTCTTTGAAATTCAGTATCTTTTACCTGAGGTCGGTCCAATTTTGTGTTAACCCTCTTGGGGAAATGCAAGTCAGGCTGTTTGCATCGAAATGTGCCATTCATCTGGTTTCGTAGTGTAGTGGTTATCACGTTTGCCTAACACGCAAAAGGTCCTGGGTTCGAAACCCGGCGAAACCTACTGTTGCTGGATGAATTTGAGAATCCCAGTTTTTTTTTACCTTTCATGCTGTTTGTATCGAAATGGGCCATTCATCTGGGGCCGTATTCATGAGCTCGGCGTATGGCTCTAACCGTAGGGTAGTGGTATCCCCCCCGGCTAACGGTGGAAAATCCGTATTCATGAGCTTGGGGTAGCGCTACCCTGGGGCTCTAACCGGGGGGTACCCTACCCCAATTTCGAATCAGGGGTAAGCCACTACCCCAAGGGGTAGTGAGCGTGTGTGGCTCTGAATCTATTCAATGCGATCATATTTGATAGATTTACATACACAATAAGTGAAATTTGGTCAAATTAACCCTAAATGCGAAGCGAAATTAACGCTGCTGCCGCAAAGGCGGAGATATTAATATTGTCGAATCGACGAATGTAAAGTACACAAATCGCCGCCGCCGCAGCGACGTCGATATCCATACTGTCGACGTCAAGTAAAAATGGCCGCCGCCGTCGCTGCCGAATCGGCGGGAATTTCTTATGCCCAAATCTATTAAATGCTGTCATATTTAACAGAATTACATACGCAATAAGTGAAATTTTATCAATTTAACCCTAAATCCGAAGTGAAATTCACGCTGCTGGCGCAAAGGCGGCGATATTAATATTTTTGAATCGACGAATGTAAACAAAGCGAAAGGGTAGCTATCCGCACCGGCTAGAACATTGGTGAATACCGCTTGACCTACTTAACCGCCGCGGTTAAACTGCGGGATAGCTACCCAACGGCTTAGCCTAACCTCCGGCTAACCGTACCCCGAGCTCATGAATACGGGCCCTGATAGCTCAATTGGTAGAGCGGAGGACTGGGCCCATATGTATGAGCCCGGGTTAGCGGTCGTAACCCTGGGTCATGCCGATTTCTCGGGTTAGCGGCCAAAAGTGTGTATGTATGTGTCGGGGTTAAACTAACTCGGGGAGTTTAAAGTCGCCTGCACTAACCCCATGCGAAAGGAGGGTTAAAGGTGGGGTTAGGCACCGACTCGGCCCAAATCTATTCAATGCGACCATATTTAACAGAATTAAATACGCAATAAGTGAAATTTGCTCAATTTAACCCTAAATTCGAACCCTCCTTAAGGCTACCGCCACATTGGCGGCAATATTAATAGTTATATTTTCGAATCGACGAACGTAAAGTAAACAAATCGCCGCCGCCGCCGCATCGACGTCGCTTTCCATACGGGCGGCGGCGGCGGTTTGTTGACTGTTCGTTCATCGATTCGAAAATATAACTATTAATATCGCCGCCAATGCAGCGGTAGCCTTAAGGAGGGTTTGAATTTAGGGTTAAATTGATAAAAATGTCACTTATTGCGCATGTAATTCTGTTAAATATGATAGCATTTAATATATTTGAGCCTAATATATGGCTACAAACGCAGAGGGATTTCCCAAATCTATAAATAACTGAAACGTTAGCTAACTCGGGCGCGTTTTGGTCACATACATCCCCCGTGACACATTTGGAACTCTGCGGTTAGCTAACCCGGCACCCTCCTTAACCCAGGGCCCATATGTATGTGTCCGGGTTAGCGGTGCGAAGCTGGTTTTCGGCGGGTTTCCCGGGTTAGCGGCGAAAACTGCGTATGTATGTGTCAGGGTTACACTAACTCGGCGAGTTTAAAGTCGCCTGCACTAACCCCAAGCGATAGGACGGTTAAAGGTGGGGTTAGGCACCGATTATGCCCAAATCTGTTGAATGCGATCATATTTAATAGAATTACATATGCAATAAGTGAAATTTGATCAATTTAACCCTAAATTCGAAGCGTTATTAACACTGCCGCCGCATTGGCGGCGTTATTCATATTGTCCAATCGACGAATGTAAAGTAAACAAATCGCCGCCGCCGCCGCCGCAGAATCGGCGGCTATATATTAGGCCGAAATCTATTCAATGCTATCATATTTAACAGAGTTACATAGTCAAATAGTGAAATTTTATTAAATTAACCCTAAAATCGAAGCGAGATTAACGCTGCCACCGCAGCGGCGGCGATATTAATATTTTCGAATCGACGAAAGTAAATTAAACAAATCTCCGCCACCGTGACATCCATACAGGCAGAACGCCGCTGGTTCCTGGCCACCAATATTGTCAAATAGCGGTGCTCGCCGGGTACAGGCTCAGAGGGGCCCCCTAAGTTACTAAATAACTAATAAGTTAACTAACCCAGGCGCGCTTTGGTCACATACATGCCCCGTGACACATTTGGAACTCCGGGGGTTAGCTAGACACCGGGGGCCGTATGCATGGGCCGCTGCTACGCGTAGCCGGAGCTACACACTATATCGCGGATAGCTATCCGCGGCTAGGATGGGGTCGGTGAAGTAGGTCAAACAGTATGCACGGGGCTCTAACGCGGGATAGCTAACGTGAAGTTATTTATAGATTTGGGAAATCCCTCGCTTTGAGCCATATAATTACGCCGCCAATGCATGCGGCTACATTAATATCGGATTAATTTAGGGTATAAATTGAAAGATTGTCACTTTATTGCAAATGTAATTCTGCTTAAATATGACAGCATTTAATAGATTTGGCGACGAGAAATTACGACGATTCGGCCGTGACGGCGCCGCCATGTCATCGACGTCACAGTATGGATATCGACGTGCGCGGCGGGGGCGATTTGTTTACTTTACATTCGTCGATTCGAAAATATATAATATCGCGGCCGATACGGCTCAGCCTTAATCCGCTTCGAATTTAGGGTTAAATTACATACAATTTCACTTATTGCGTATGTAATTCTGTTAAATATGGCAGCATTGAATAGATTGGCCCTCACATCGGCCACTAACCTTGCGATACGTTAACCCTGGTCTGGAGGGAGGGTACTTAGCCTAGGCTATGGACGCGGTAGCGCTGGCACCGCTCATGCATGCCGATTTTCGACCCTTAGCCGTGTGGTGCCAAAATAGCCGCGGTTAGGGCCCTAGATCCGGCCCATGCATACGGCCCCTGCACCCGCCTTTAACCCTGGTGCGGTTAAATAGTGACACATACATATGGGCCTGGCAGGTGAGGTTACAAATTGGCTCATACATATGGGCCCTGTAGTGATTCATGTCATGCCTGGTATCCTTAGGTCGCTGGTTCGACTCCGGCTCACGGGAAGTTCAATTATTAAATTGGCAGTAAATTCTTTATTGTTGTAATTAATTTGCTTCGTGGATAATCATCAATATCTGAGCCCATGATAGATTAGTCAGTAGAGCGGAGGACTGTACTGGTTCAAGTTGATTTCATAAGTTTGTTGGCATCGACGTCAGCTCGTGGGAACTTCAGAAATGTTCATCATGGTTTTTTTCTAGTTAAGGTACATTCTTTACATTTGTTATTGTTTTACTTGGTGAATGGTAATGTTTGATTTATTAATTTCTCTGAATTTGGATTTGGACTGGTACTTTTCACTCTATTTACATATATTTTAAGCTGAGTCATTTATCGCTTTAACTGTGTACATGCATATGCTTATTGCTGTAAGGCTGTAGTTGCCGGGAACCAGCAGGTGCTGTAGAGGTCAGTACAAGTTGTAGGGCTGATGCAATCAACTGGGACTGGTGGTGTGGTCCTGTAATCCAGCTGACTGGAGGTTGGGCCTGGTGCATGACTTGAGGACAGGGTCTCTGTCTGCCAAGACTTGAGGACAGGGTCTCTGTCTGCCAATGCTCTATGTAGAGCGGGTGTCCATGCTAAGCTTGGTGTTGATATGGTGGGTTCGGGGGAGCCTAGGCTCACCAGGTTGACTAAGGAGAGTTGCACTGGCCCAGGATGGAAACATAGCAGACAAAAGACTCCACATTGAGCAGTAGTGGGACAGCACCTGTGAATAGGTGTCGGTGGGCAACCTGTCCAACACAATCGTACACAGGCCTTTTATTTAATAAGAAAGTATAATATGTGGCATCTTTTACTTTGCCGCACTCAGAATTAAACTACTAATTTGTTTGCCTCCAGGAAGTAATCATGCATGCTTTGTCTAACAAGTGTAACCTGAATGTGCTTTGAGACGGTTAGTCTGCAGAAACAAAAATCGCTGAAGAGGTTATAGGGCCAATGTAATCAACTGTTCAATACTTGTTTGCTAGTAGATAAAAGATTCACCACATACTTCCAGTACAGGGGCCGTATGCACGAATCGGGGTTAGGCTTAGCCGGAGTTAAGGCACTAGCCGCGGATAGCTACCTCAGGGTAGCGGGGAGTTTGAGAAATATGTGAATCGGTATGCACCAATGTTTTAGCCGCTGCAAATAGCTAACCGTGAGTTTATTTATAGATTTGGGAATTCCCTCTGCGTTTGTACCCATATATTAGGCTCAAATCTATTGAATGCGGTCATATTTAACAGAATTACATATGCAATAAGTGAAATTTTATCAATTTAACCCTAAATCCGAAGCGAAATTCATGCTGCTGGCGCAAAGGCGGCGATATTAATATTTTTGAATTGACGAATGTAAACAAAGCGAAAGGGTAGCTATCCGCACCGGCTAGAACATTGGTGAATACCGCTTGACCTACTTAACCGCCGCGGTTAAACCGCGGGATAGCTACCCAATGGCTAAGCCTAACCTCCGGCTAACCGTACCCCGAGCTCATGAATACGCCATATTCATGTGGAGGTGCCAAGGCCTTAACCGTGGCTACGGTATCCCCACAAGGCTAACGGTGGAAAATCTGTACTTATGTGTCGGTGCCAACGCTAACCGCCGACCGTAGCCTAGGCTAAGTTACCCCTTTTTCAAACCAGGGTTAACTGCTAGACGCGCCGGTTAGTGTGCGTGTGAGGCTCTCAATCTATTAAATGTCTCTGTCTGTGTCTCTGTCTGTGTCTCTGTCTGTGTCTCTTTGTCTGTGTCTCTGTCTCTGTCTCTGTCTGTGTCTCTGTCTGTGTCTCTCTCTCTCTGTCTCTGTCTGTGTCTCTCTCTGTGTCTCTGTCTGTGTCTCTGTCTGTGTCTCTGCCTGTGTCTCTGTCTGTGTCTCTGTCTGTGTCTCTGTCTGTGTCTCTCTCTGTGTCTCTGTCTGTGTCTCTGTCTGTGTCTCTGTCTGTGTCTCTGTCTGTGTCTCTGTCTGTGTCTCTGTCTGTGTCTCTGTGTGTGTCTCTGTCTGTGTCTCTGTCTGTGTCTCTGTCTGTGTCTCTGTCTGTGTCTCTGTCTGTGTCTCTGTCTGTGTATCTGTCTGTGTCTCTGTCTGTGTCTCTGTATGTGTCTCAGTGTCTCTGTCTGTGTCTCTGTCTGTGTCTCTGTCTGTGTTTCTGTGTGTGTCTCCGTCTGTCTGTGTCTGTTTCTGTCTGTGTCTGTGCCTCTGTCTCTCTCTCTGAGACACAGAGACACACACAGACACACACAGAGACACATATACACACACAGAAACACAGACACACACAGACATACACACAGACACACACACAGAAACACAGACACACAGAGACACACACAGAGACACACAGAGACATATAGACACACACAGAGACACATACATATACACAGACAGATACACAGAGAGAGACACAGACACATACACAGACACAGACACAGATAGAGACACAGACACATACACAGAGACACAGACACAGAGACACAGGCAGAGACACAGACAGAGACACAGACAGACACAGAGACACAGACACAGATACACAGACAGAGACACAGATAGAGACACAGACACAGACACAGAGACACAGAGACACAGACAGAGACACATAAAGAGACAGACACAGAGACACATTAACAGACACAGAGACACAGACAGAGACACAGACAGAGACACAGACAGAGACACAGACACGGAGACACAGACAGAGACACAGACACAGACACAGAGACACAGACAGAGTAAACAAATCGCCGCCGCCAAAGCGACGTCGATATCCATACTGTCGCATATCAACAAAATACACATCGCCGCCACCGCCGCCCCGCCGAATCGGCGGCTATATATTAGGCCCAAATCTATTCAATGCTATCATATTTAACAGAATTACATACGCAATAAGTGAAATTTAATCAAATTAACCCTAAAATCGAACCGTTATTAACGCTCCCACTGCACTGGCAGCGTTATTCATATTGTCAAATTGAGGGAATTCCCAAATCTATAAATAAACTCACGGTTAGCTATCCGCGGCGGCTTTGACATTGGTGAATACGACTTGACCTCTTTCTCCAACCCGCCTCTAGCCTCGGATAGCTACCCCAGAGCTAGCGTGTAGCTCCGGCAAAGCCTGGCACCACTACATGAATATGGCCCCTGGTTTCGTAGTGTAGTGGTTATTACGTTCGCCTAACACGCGAAAGATCCTGGGTTCGAAAGCCGGCGAAACCTACTGTTGCTGGATGAATTTGAGAATCCCAGTTTTTTTTACCTTTCATGTGTTCGACTTTTCTTGCAAATGGGGTGGTTGTTTGTATCTCGGCTTGGCATTCTTGAAATCTACCTTTCAGTTGGTTTGGTAGTGTAGTGGTTATCACGTTTGGCTCATACGCAAAAGGTCCTGGCTTCGAAACCCAGCGAAACCTACTGTCAGTACTGTTCTTTGAAATTCAGTATCTTTTTGGTGAGGTCGGTCCAATTTTGTGTTAAACCTCTTGGGGAAATGCACGTCAGGCTGTTTGTATCGAAATGAGCCATTCATCTGGTTTCGTAGTGTAGTGGTTTTCACGTTCGCCTAACACGCGAAGGGTCCTGGGTTCGAAACCCAGCAAAACCTACTGTTGCTGGATGAATTTGAGAATCCCAGTTTTTTTTTACCTTTCATGTGTTCGACTTTTCTTGCAAATGGTGTGGTTGTTTGTATCTCGGCTTGGCGTTCTTGAAATCTACCTTTCAGTTGGTTTCGTAGTGTAGTGGTTATCACGTTTGGCTCACACGCAAAAGGTCCTGGGTTCGAAACCCAGTGAAACCTACTGTCAGGACTGTTCTTCGAAATTCAGTATCTTTTACCTGAGGTCGGTCCAATTTGGTGTTAACCCTCTTGGGGAAATGCACGTCAGAGTGTTTGTATCGAAAAGGGCCATTCATCTGGTTTCGTAGTGTAGTGGTTATTACGTTCACCTAACACGCGAAAGGTCCCAGGGTCGAAACCCTGCGAAACCTACTGTTGCTGGATGAATTTGAGAATCCCAGTTTTTTTTACCTTTCATGTGTTCGACTTTTCTTGCAAATGGTGTGGTTGTTTGTATCTCGGCTTGGCGTTCTTGAAATCTACCTTTCAGGGGCCGTATGCAGGAGTCAGTGTTAGCGGGTTTTGGTGTTAGAGCCTGTTACCGTTTAGCTATCACCGAAGTCAGGAACTGTGTCAAGTCGTATGCAGGAGCACGTAACACTTTCATTTTAGCTAAACGTGATTGTATATATAGATTTGGGAAATCCCTCTGCGTCTTTAGCGATATATTAGGCTTAAATATATTAAATGCGATCATATTTAACAGAATTAAATACGTAATAAGTGAAATTTGAGGAAATTAACCCTAAATCCGAAGCAATATTAACGCTGCCGCCGTAAAAGCGGCGATATTAATATTTATATGTTCGAATCGACGAACGTAAAGTAAACAAATCGCCGCAGCCGCCTCATCGACGTCGCTTTCCATACTGGCGGCGGCGGCGGTTTGTTTACTTTACGTTCGTCGATTCGAACATATAAATATTAATATCGCCGCCAATACGGTGTTAGCCTTAATAATGCTTCGAATTTAGGGTTAATTGCCTCAAATTTCACTTATTGCGTATTTAATTCTGCTAAATATGATCGCATTGAATAGATTTGGGCCTAATAAACTCGCTAAACCTGATATTTTTTAGGGGTAAGGTAACACCGGTTAAGCCTTTGGTGTTAGGCCTAACACTGACTCGTGCATACCATTTTTTCGCCGCTAAACCGGAATTCCCGCCAAACACCGTTTTGCTTCGCTAACACTGACTCCTGCATACGGCCCCAGGACTGTTCTACTAAATTCATTAGCTTTTACCTGAGATGGGTCCAATTTTGTGGTAACCCTCTTGGGGAAATGCATGTCCGGCTATTTGTATCGAAAAGTGTCTTTTGTCTGGTTTCGTAGTCTAGTGGTCATCACGTTCGCCTAACACACGAAAGGTCCAGGGCCTATATGTATGAGTCAATTTTTAACCCGACCGGGGTTAAAGCAGGGTGCCGGGTTATCTAACCCCACGGTTCCAAATGTGTCAAGGGGGATGTATCTGACCAAAGCACACGCGGGTTAGCTAACGTTTCAGTTATTTATCGATTTGGGAAATCCCTCTGTGCGTGTTTACATTGGTCGATGGGACAATATGAATAACACTGCCGATATAGCGGCTACGTTAATAATGCTTCGAATTTAGGGTTAATTTAATGAAATTTCATGATTTGAGTATGTAATTCTGTTAAATATGATCGCATTGAATAGATTTGGGCGTAATATATTCCCACCGATTCGGCGGTGGCCATTTTTATTTGATGTTCGACAGTATGGATATCGACGTCGCTGGGGAGGCGGCGATTTGTTTACTTTACAATCATCGATTCGACAATATGAATAACGCCGCCGATGTAGCTGCTACGTTAATATTGCTTCGAATTTAGGGTTAATTTAATGAAATTTCACGATTTGAGTATGTAATTCTGTTAAATATGATCGCATTCAATAGATTTGGTCATAATCGGTCCCTAACCCCACCTTTAACCGTCCTTTTGCTTGGGTTTAGTGCAGGCGACTTTAAGCTCGCCGAGTTAGTTTAACCCCGACACATACATACGCAGTTTTCGCCGCTAACCCGGGAAATCCGCATGACGCAGGGTTACGACCGCTAACCCGGACACATACATATAGGCGTTGGGTTCAAAACCCGGCGAAACCTACTGTTGCTGGATGAATTTGAGAATCCCAGGTATTTTGACCTTTCATGTGTTCCACTTTTCTTGTAAATGGTGTGGTTGTTTGTATCTCGGCTTGGCGTGCTTGAAATCTACGGTTCAGTTGGTTTTGTAGTGTAGTGGTTATCACGTTTGCCTCACACGCAAAAGGTCCTGGGTTCGAAACCTGGTGAAACCTACTCACAGGACTGTTCTTCTGAATTCAGTAGCTTTTACCTGAGGTTGGTCCAATTTTGTGTTAACCCTCTTGGGGAAATGCATGTCAAGGCCTGCATGCATGGACAAATTTGTATCTAGCACACTGCCGTCGGGCCAACATCGGCCCGACGGCGGCCGCTCCGCCGGCCCAACAGTGGAAACCGCCGTCGGGCCGACATTGTTTTGTCCAACCTCCCGCCGTCAGCTCGACGGCGGCTGCTGCCGTCGAGCAGACGATGGCAGCTGCCGTCGAGCCGATGGCGGCAAAACAACGTTGGCCCAACGGTGCCTCGTCCTCCTCTGGTTGGCCAGTGCAAAATATTAGTTTCATTCAAAATTAATAGAAATCGAGAACCCTAACCTTATAAATTTAATATAATCTTTTTGGTAACGATATTGTCTATATATGTGTACCAAGCGATTTGTTTCTACGTGGTGTGGTTGTTGAGATATTTTCCTTTTTCTGTATGGGTTAGGGTTAGGGTTAGGGTTAGTGCTAAATTAAATACAGAAAAAGTGAAATATCTCTACAACCACACCACCTAGAAACAAATCGCTTGGTACACATATAGACAAGATCGTTACCAAAAATATTATATTAAATTTATAAGGTTAGGGTTCTTGATATCTATTAATTTTGAATGAAACTAATATTTTGCACCTGTACGTATTGACACTATAGTGACAGTTTCTTCTCGGAAAAACCAAGATGGCGGACCTTCGTCAACATTCCGTACCGGGTAGTTCAAATCGTATTAAGACGAATAATTCCATTAATACATTGTAATAAATTACAAAACTTTTACAAAATAATCTAAACATAGTAATAAACAAACCTGCTAAATAATTCCTTAAAATTCCTCCGCTTTCTGGAGTTATTTGTTGAAAAAGAATGCTGCTCAACGATCGCATGTGTTCCGCTGACGACTCGAGCCGGTAACCATATGCAACGAACTGCGCATGCACGGATCAACACCGTCGGCCCGACGGTGGCATGACGGTGGCTCGAATGTAGAAAATGAATGCAAACCAGCGGCGGCCCACCACCGTCGGCCCGACGGTGGCCCGACGGTGGCTGAAAAGTGGAAATGGATTGATACCCAATGTTGGCCCACCACCGTCGGCCCGACGGTGGCCCGACGGTGGCTCAAAAGTGGAAAGGGATTGATACTAACGTCGGAACACCACCGTCAGCCCGACGGTGGCCCGATGGTGGCTCGAATGTGGAAAATGAATGCAAACCAATGGCGGCCCACCACCATCGGCCTGACGGTGGCCCGACGGTGGCTCAAAAGTGGAAAGGGATTGAAACCCAACGTCGGGTCACCACCGTCGGCCCGACGGTGGCCCAACGGTGGAAAGTCGGTGGCGACGGTGTGACCAATAGCCGACGTCGGGCCGACGGCTGTGTGCTATCTGGGACGCCGGTGTTCCAGATGTGTCACGGGGCATGTATGGGTACAAAGCACGGCGGCGTTAGTTAACCTTTCAGCTATTTATAGATTTGGGAAATCCCTCTGAGCCTGTTGCCGGCGAGCACTGCTATTTCCCAATACATTCGTCGATTCGACAATATTAATATCGCCGCCGATGTAGCTGCGGCTTTAATTTCGCTTCGATTTTAGGGTTAATTTAATCAAATTTCACTTTTTGAGTGTCTTATTCTATTAAACATGGTCGCATTGAATAGATTTGGGCCTAAGCGGTACCTAACACCACCAGGCACCAGCCTCTCTTGTTATTGCTGAGCCTGTTGCTGGCGAGCACCGTTATTTCCCAATACATTCGTCGATTCGACAATATTAATATCGCCGCCGATGCAGCTGAGGCTTTAATTTCGCTTCGATTTTAGGGTTAATTTAATAAAATTTCACTTTTTGAGTGTCTTAAGCTAAGATTCCTTATACGCGGTATGCGGTATGCGAATGGGAGGATTCCTTCTACGTGGTATGCGTCTCCCCACCACCACCACTACCATATGTTTCCCCTCCGCACCCCTGTGAGTGACCGTTCTGTATTGATCAGTTGCCTCTCCTCGTCTAAAACTAATGGACACATGGGATTGAGGTTTCTATTCGCATACCGCACCGATCGCTACAGGGACCGATCAAGTTGCCGCATTCGCATACCGCATGTAAGGAATGTAGCCCATTAACTTCAAGGCGTTTCGATTTCTTACCGCATTCGCATACTGCATGCCGCGTGTAAGGAATCTTAGCTTTATTCTATTAAATATGATAGCATTGAATAGATTTGGCCCTGATCGGTACCTAACACCACTGGGCACCAGCCAGCACTGCGGCGGGTGGCGGCGATTTGTTTAGTTTACATTCGTCGATTCGACAATATTAATATCGCCACCGATTTAGCGGCGGCGTTAATATTGCTTTGAATTTAGGGTTAATTTCATGAAATTTCACTTATAGCATATGTAATTCTTTTAAATATGATAGCATTGAATAGATTTGCGCCTAATCGGTACCTAACACCACCCTTATACCTGCTACAGAGTGGGGTTAGAGTACCCGACTTTTAACTCGCGGGGTTTCCATAACACTGCTCCATGCATACCGACTTTTCCCCGCTAACCCGGAGATCGCTGCTAATCACAGGTTTGGAGGGCTAACACCGCCCCATGCATACGGGCCCAGGGGCCATATTCATGTGGAGGTGCCAAGGCCTTAACCGCGGCTACGGTATCCCCACAAGGCTAACGGTGGAAAATCCGTACTTATGTGTCGGTGCCAACGCTAACCGCCGACAGTAGCCTAGGCTAAGCTACCCCGTTTTCAAACCAGGGTTAACTGCTAGACGCGCCGGTTAGTGTGCGTGTGAGGCTCTCAATCTATTAAATGTCTCTGTCTGTGGCTCTGTCTGTGTCTCTGTCTGTGTCTCTGTCTGTGTCTCTGTCTGTGTCTGTGTCTCTGTGTCTCTGCCTGTGTCTCTGTCTGTGTCTCTGTCTGTGTCTCTGTCTCTGCCTGTGTCTCTGTCTGTGTGTCTCTCTCTGTCTCTGCCTGTGTCTCTGTCTGTGTCTCTCTCTGTCTGTGTATGTGTCTGTGTCTGTGTCTCTCTGTGTCTCTGTCTGTGTCTCTGCCTGTGTCTCTGTCTGTGTCTCTCTGTGTGTCTATGTCTCTGTCTGTGTCTCTATCTGTGTCTCTGTCTGTGTCTCTGTCTGTGTCTCTGTCTGTGTCTCTGTATGTGTCTCTGTCTGTGTCTCTGTCTGTGTCTCTGCCTGTGTCTCTGTCTGTGTATCTGTCTGTGTCTCTGTATGTGTCTCTGTGTATGTGTCTGTGCCTCTCTCTGTGTCTCTGTATGTGTCTCTGTCTGTGTTACTGTGTGTGTCTCCGTCTGTCTGTGTCTGTTTCTGTCTGTGTCTGTGTCTGTGCCTCTGTCTCTCTCTCTGAGACACAGAGACACACACAGACACACACACGGACATATATACACCCACAGATACACAGAGATACACACACATTCACAGAGACACACGCATAGACACAAATACACACACAGACACAGAGACACACACAGACACACAGACATAGAGACACACACAGAGACACATACATAGACACAGACACATACAGAGAGAGACACAGACAAATACACAGACACAGAGACACAGACAGAGACACATACATAAACACATACAGAGACAGACACAGAGACACAGAAACAGACACAGAGACATAGACAGAGACACAGACAGAGACACAGACAGAGACACATACACAGAGACACAAGCAGAGACACAGACAGAGACACAGACAGACACAGAGACACAGACAGAGAGACAGATAGAGACACAGACACAGACACATACACAGAGACACAGAGAGAGACACATACAGAGACACATAAAGAGACAGACACAGAAACAGACACAGAGACACAGACAGAGACACAGACAGAGACACAGACACAGAGACACAGACAGAGTAAACAAATCGCCGCCGCCGAAGCGACGTCGATATCCATACTGTCGCATATCAACAAAATACATATCGCCGCCGCCACCGCCGCCGAATCGGCGACTATATATTAGGCCCAAATCTATTCAATGCTATCATATTTAACAGAATTACATACGCAATAAGTGAAATTTAATCAAATTAACCCTAAAATCGAACCGTTATTAACGCTCCCGCCGCACTGGCGGCGTTATTCATATTGTCAAATCGAGGGAATTCCCAAATCTATAAATAAACTCACGGTTAGCTATCCGCGGCGGCTTTGACATTGGTGAATGCGACTTGGCCTATTTCTCCAACCCGCCTCTAGCCTCGGATAGCTACCCCAGAGCTAGCGTGTAGCTCCGGCTAATCCTGGCACCACTACATGAATATGGCCCCAGGCTGTTTGTATCGAAATGGGCCGTTCATCTGTTTTCGTCGTGTAGTGGTTATCACGTTCGCCTAACATGCTAAAGGTAGTGGGTTCGAAACCCGGCGAAACTAAGGGGGCTGTCACATTAGGGCTTTTAGCGGGAGCGTATGGCGGTGTATGCGCGTTATGTCATATACATTGGCATACACCACCATACGCTATCCATACGCCATATACGCTCGTCATATGCCGTCATACGCCGATCCTCCAACAAGCCTGTTTCCTTGCTCAAAATTGTCAGCGTATGGCAGCGTATGGATCATACGCTGCTCATATGCTAGGGGTAGGCTATGCGTATGCCGACATAGGTTACCCATAGGTTAGGGTACGTCGGCATAGGTTGGGGGTACGCTGGACTGACACCCGCCGGGTGTCTCTGGCGTACCCCCAACGTTGTGTAAAAGTGGTGTCACACTGCGGCGTATGGCGTTAGTGTATGGATTTGTGACCCATACGCCATCATACGCCGTCATACGCTATGCATACGCTACGTGTATGCTATGCATACACCATCATACGCCATCATACGCCCTCATATAGGCCCTTATACGCCTGTCCGTCCAAAATATTTTTGAGCATGCTCAAATATTTTTGGCGTATGGCGGCGTATGGCTCATACGCTGCTCATACGCTCGACGTACGCTATGCGTATGCTGACATAGGTTACGCATAGGTTGGGCGTACGCTGAACTTGTCAATCACAACCGTCAAACCTCATCACAGTACGCCGTGCATAGGTCAGGATACGATATGAATACGCCGCCATAGGTTAGGCATAGGTTAGACACTATTAATATCTCCGCCAATGCGGCGGCAGCCTTAATAACGGTTCGAATTTAGGGTTAAATTGATAAAATTTCACTATTTGGCTATGTAACTTTGTTAAATATGATCGCATCGAATAGATTTGGGACTAATATATAGCCGCCGATTCGGCGGCGGCGATTTGTTTACTTTAGATTCGTCGTTCTTCTAAATTCAGTAGCTTTTACCTGAGGTCGGTCCAATTTTGTGGTAACCCTCTTAGGGAAATGCATGTCCGGCTGTTTGTATCGAAAATGCTCTTTAGTCTGGTTTCGTAATGTAGTGGTCATCACGTTCGCCTAACACCCGAAAGGTCCTGGGTTCGAAACCCAGCGAAACCTAGTGTTGCTGGATGAATTTGAGAATCCCGTGTCTTTTGACCTTTCATGTGTTCCACTTTTATTGCAAATGTTGTGGTTGTTTGTATCTCCGCTTGTCTTGCTTGAAATCTACCTTTCAGTCGGTTTTGTACTGTAGTGATTACCACCTTTGCCTCACATGCAAAAGGTCCTGGGTTCGAAACGCAGCGAAACCTACTCTCACGACTGTTCTTGTAAATTCAGTAGCTTTTTACCTCAGGTCAGTCCAATTTTGTGGTAACCCTCTTGGGGAAATGCATGTCAGGCTGTTTGCATCGAAACGGATATTTCATCTGGTTTCATGGTGTAGTGGTCATCACATTCACCTAACACAAGAAAGGTCCTGAGTTTGAAACCCGGTGAAACCTCCTGTTCCTGGATGAATTTTAAAATCCAAGCTCTTTTGACCTTTCATGTGTTCCACTTTTCTAGCAAATGGTGTGGTTGTTTGTATTTCAGCTTGGCTTGCTTGAAATCAACCATTCAGTTCGTTTTGTAGTGTAGTTGTTATCACATTTGCCTCACACGCAAAAGGTCCTGGGTTCGAAACCCAGCAAAACCTACTCTCAGGACTGTTATTCTAAATTCAGTCACTTTTAACTGAGGTTGGTCCAATTTTGTGGTGACCCTCTTGGGGAAATGCATGTCAGGCTGTTTGTATAGAAAAGGGTCTTTCATCTGGTTTTGTAGTGTAATGGGCAACACGTTCGCCTAACACGCGAAAGGTCCTGGGTTTGAAACCTTGGGAAGCCTCCTGTTGCTGGATGAATTTGATAATCCCAGGTCTTTTGACCTTTCATGCATTCCACTTTTCTTGCAAATGGTGTGGTTGTTTGTATCTCGCCTTGGCTTGCTTGAAATCAACCTTTCCGTTGGTTTCGTAGTGTCCTGGTTATCAGGTTTGCCTCACAAATAAAAGGTCCTGGGTTCGAAACCTGGTGAAACCTACTTTCAGGACTGTTCTTCTAAATTCAGTCTCTTTTACGTCAGGTCGGTCCAATTTTGTGGTAACCCTCTTGGGGAAATGCGTGTCAGGCTGGTTGTATCAAAATGGGTCTTTCATCTGGTTTTGTAGTGTAGTGGTCATCACGTTCGCCTAACACGCGAAAGGTCCTAGGTTCATAACCAGGTGAAACCTACTGTTCCTGGATGAATTTGAAAATCTGAGGTCTTCTGACCTTTCATGTGTTCCACTTTTCTTGCAAATGGTGTGGTTGTTTGTATCTCGGCTTGGCTTCCTTGAAATCAACCTTTCAGCTGGTTTCATAGTGTAGTGATTATCACCTTTGCCTCACATGCAAAAGGTCCTGATTTCGAAACCCGATGAAACCTACTCTCAGGACTGTTCTTCTAAATTCAGTCACTTTTACCTCAGGTTGGTCCAATTTTGTGGTAACCCTCCTGGGAAATGTATGTCAGGCTGTTTGTATCGAATGTATGTTTGTAGAGAAAAGAGGTGCGATAATGTACGTTGCAAATCATTTGATAACAACTCATTTCACATCAAAAAACGTTTTTGACGAATTAATTTGGTGCGAAATTCTTATTGATGGAGTCATAACCATTTTAGGATGTATTTACCATAGCCCATCTAGCAGTGAGCAAAACAATAATGCTCTTATACAATTAGTCAATGAGGTAAAAGAAATGAAACATGATAACCTGGTTATCAGTGGGGATTTTAACTTAAAAGAAATTGACTGGGCCACTGGCATCTTACATTGCCGTGATGACGATTATGCGCAGATTATTTTCGACCACCTAAATGACTGTTTCCTGCAACAATTTATTCAGGAACCAACCAGGTTCCGAGGAAATGAGACCCCAAATCCCCTGGACTGGCTCATTTCCAATAAGGATAATCATATAGATAACATGAGGATAGGTGCCCCGATCGGAAAGAGTGACCATGCTGTCATATCCTTCAAAATTTATGTTGAAACAGAAAATGAGACCATCCCACTAAGATACTCATATTATGGAGGGGATTACATTGCCATGAGTAATGATATCATGTCCCAAGACTTGCTAAATAAATCTAAGGAAAAAAATGTGCAAAAGTGCTGGGACCTGTTTCAAAATGTGTTATCAGGTGCTATCAAAAGGCACGTACCACTAAGAAAATTCACAACCAGGAAACAACCTCCTTGGTACTCCAGGGATATTACCACTGCCAGAAAATTGAAAAACAAAGCATGGAATGTCTACTTCAATAATAAGACATTGGAAAATTGGAAAAAATACACTATCGCTAGGAATGCCACAAATGACATTGTCAGTGGACACAAAGAGACTTTTGAGGACAAAATTGTCCAAGACATTAAAAATAACCCGAAAAATTTCTGGAGTTATGCTTCACATAAATCAAAAAATGGCAATGGCATACCAGCTCTAGCCAATAGTGACGACAAACTAATCGTAGACGATGAAGGCAAAGCTGAACTACTCAATGAGTTCTTCATCAGTGTGTTTACCAATGAAAATACGGATAATATCCCACCCTCTCCAGATTCAAGAGTCACAGAATTCATTTTGATACAACCAGCCTGACACGCATTTCCCCAAGAGGGTTACCACAAAATTGGACCGACCTGACGTAAAAGATATAACAGACGGTAAAGTAGACAAATTAATTGAAAAACTAAATGCTGCCAAGGCCCCTGGGCCAGATGGGATCCATGCAAAAATCATCAAAGAGTGTTCTGAGCAAATTGGACCTATTTTGACATCTCTATTCCGTAGAAGCCTATTTGAAAGGAAAATACCCAAACAATGGAAAGATGCTGATGTCAAACCCCTGCATAAAAAGGGACTAAAACGCCTGGCATCAAATTATAGATCCATGAGTTTAACCTCCCTATGCTGTAAAATGCTAGAAAGAATAATCCAAGATTGTGTCGTAGAACACTTGGAAAAACTAGGATTGATATCTCCAGACCAACACGGATTCACTGGAGGCAAATCTTGCCTGACACAACTACTAGAAGTGATAGAAATTTGGACTGACTGGCTGGATCATGGTCTGGCATGGGACACCATCTATCTGGACTTCTCCAAAGCCTTTGATAGTGTGCCCCACAAAAGACTATTAAACAAAATCAAAGCTCTGGGAATATCCAGATCAATTTTTGAATGGATACACGACTTCCTGTCTGAGAGAAAGCAAAGGGTAGTCATAGGTAATAAAAAAATCTTCCTTTAAGAATGTCACCTCAGGAATACCTCAGGGAAGTGTGCTGGGACCAATATTATTTATAATATTTATAAATGACCTGCCAGGCATTGTTTCATCAAACCTAAAAATATTTGCGGATGACATAAAGGTCTTTCGAGCAATAAAAGATGTAAGAGATAAAAATCTCTTGGAAGAGGATATTCTGAAACTCGCACAATGGTTCGAGAAATGGCAATTGCGTGACCGCGATCATCCCATGAATTTGCTCCATGCCGCCTCCGGCTCGCTCACATCATGTAATGCCCCCGGGGGCCGCCCGGAATAAATGCCATGTTATCCCAACATCATGCTTCCTCGTCCTGTGTACCGATGCTGCAATGATTTTTATATATATATATATATATATATATATATATATGTCAATGTATATTTCTACATATTTTATTTATACCGACCCCCCAAGGGGGAGGCTAATGACTAACACGTGTATATATACATATAAACAATTCTTGTACTCCGCAGTAAGCAGGGTGGACGACAGCGATTGATTAATAAATATACCCGCGTTGATAAATAAATAAATAAATCAATAATTCCTCGAACATTTAGGGGGGTCGGTCCTAAGCATTGATTATTCATATTATGTACATACAGTTATATACATACCTATATACATATATCTATTATATATTTCTTTTTATTTATACATATTTATATACATATAATTATTTGCTAATTGTTTTCTATTATAAATGCAAACAGTAATTTTACTATTTACCATGAGACGAACGATATTCTCATGACTTCATACGGCACTCGTTCCATTCGGCCGTGCACCCCTATATGTAACTAACGTTTTTAATCAATAATGTTGATGATTGAGCAGAGGTAGCCCCCTGCCCACGCCCCACCCCCACACACACTAATCTGAATTAATAAGATAAAGCGAACACACCCTGTAATGTCACACCACTAATTTAATATAAAGATAATGACAACACATCCTGTAAATATCTTTTTATTTTTTGTATTTCTGGAATCACAGCTGGCTGCCAACCAATAAGTTGGCCACCTAACTAGATATCCGTGTAAAATGTTAAAGGGAAATCTCCAAACTTTTGTTGTTGTTTAAAAATCCAGTTCACTTTACTAACTGTTACTCTTAAAACAAAAATATAACTTCCGACATATTTGATTTAACATCTGATCATATATGGGATTTGGGAGGATTCTTTTTTTTTTTTTTTATCAATTTGATTCGGAAGAATAAACATCATTTGGGAAAGGACATCTTTCAATGGATGTCTACCATTGCTAGGCCTCTTGTTCTGAGAAATAGGCCTCTTATTCTGATATATAGGAATAATAAATAGCCTTATATCGTTTTGTGTTGGTTTGAAGCCAGAAAAGGATGTTGGTACAACTTGAGGATGGTTTGATTTGAGTGGACGGAGGGCATGGTGGTAGCCGAGCGACAATAAAAGGCCGACCAGCGGCAAGCCCGGCACTACCCATCAAGCCTGCGCCAAATCACCGGAAGTACCATGTAGCCTACCCAACATGAAAGGTAGGCTTACCCAAGTAAAGACATTGGAGGCATTCGACTGGGCCTCTCTATGCGAATATCAAAATATTTCCTTATAAATTCCCATTCGACTGGGACCGGAAGTGGGTTACTATGCGCATGATTCGGATGTGTGTTGTGGCTCCATCCGATCCATCCGTAAATCTTGCGGATAGAAAGGGCCCAGTTGAATGCCCCCAATATTACATTCACATTAAGCCTAACGCCATATAAAATAGCATGCAACTTGAACTAATCACATTGGCCTAAGCAGTAAAGGGACTGCATACAATTAGGTATTATGTGTTCGTGTCTATGATTTTGATATTCTTTTGGCATAATCTGAAAAAGTCCGGAATGGTTGAATTAATCAATATTGTATGTATAATATTAATAGTACATAAAGTCGCCGGATATACCTCACCCAGATACAAACGAATCCAGCATCAAAAGCTCTCAAAACATACCTTTGTTCAGTTCATGCCACTGAACATGTGGGAGGAGAGTTGAGGTCGGTGATGTATGAATGACATCATAGGTGGGATTCCCTCATCACATGACCTAGAGGGGTTCCCCACACACAGGGGAAGCCATAGCAACCACCAAGATGACAGCCACAGAAAGCTCTCAATTCAAGTTTTAAAGTCTATTAATCTACATGATTTAATCAATTATTCACACAAAAAGTAGCTGGTTATGATAAATAAACATTTGAACTTTATATTTATCATTTTAGATTGCAATTTCTAACATTTTGTTCTCTATATGCTTGTCTAAAAGTGTCAGTGCTGCTGGACTAAATAAACCACAACATAAGCAACCAATGTCAGCACTCTCCCCCCACATATATGTAGTTGCATAAACTGGCAAACGTATGCTTTGAGAGCATTTGTCGGAGTACGGGTAGTGTTTCAGCGACCCATATCTGGTCCCTTTAATTAGGAGTCATCCAAAGTAAACTTCACGACTGGCACGTCACATGTACATTTAACATGATGAGGCTCCCCATGTGGTGATTCTTTGTTGAAAGTAGACATAATAGTAGAGAGAGAACGAGTAGTTAAAGAAGATACAACCAAGTAAAAATGTATGCATTATTTAATGGCAACTGGTACTTCACACGTAAATCAAATACATTCAAATGGAATCGAAGATCACGCGGTGTAGGCTACACCCGAAACAAACTGCCTGTTCGGGTTGTGTGTGGCAACATTCTGTTCAGTGCATGTGACAACGTTGTGTACAGCAGGGCCTATTCATGCCAGTGCTGTGTAGCCTACATTGTGTGACAGCGTTTGCGTACAGCGCATGTGACAGTGTCATGTACGGTTACTTTGACAACATTGTGTACAGTGTGTGTGACAGTGTCATGTACAGTGGATTTGCCAGTGCTGTGTACATTGTGCATGACAGGATTGTGTACAATGCATGAGTTACTGACAGACAGTGTGGGTCACTGTCAGACAGTGTGGGTCACTGTCAGACAGTGTGGGTCACTGTCAGACAGTGTGGGTTACTGTCACTCAGTGTCAGACAGTGTGGGTCACTGTCAGACAGTGTGGGTCACTGTCAGACAGTGTGCGTCACTGTCAGACAGTGTGGGTCACTGTCAGACAGTGTGGGTCACTGTCAGACAGTGTGGGTCACTGTCAGACAGTGTGCGTCACTGTCAGACAGTTTGGGTCACTGTTAGACAGTGTGGGTCACCATCAGATAGTGTGCGTCACTGTCACATAGCTTGATTTGATCACAGGACCTTGGACCCTGGACGGAATAAGGCAAAGGCACATGCAGGACTCGATAGGATTATAGATGAGGATTTGGGAGTTTCAAAGACAGTATTCCAACCAAAGTTTTAACAACAGAATATACATTGCAAAAAGAATAATGTGGTTTCAAATTGAGGATTTAGTTTTGTTGGTTACAGAGGTTTGTCATCATTTCATTTGGATAATTTAGTTTTAATTTTTATATCACAAAAGTGCATAAGTCGTTCATTTAAGGGATTATGCCTTTTTACTGAATGTCATAAGTAGGTTATGGATCACACTAGATTTTCAATTAATTGTTCCACAAATCTGAAACCCGACAATGATAATTTATATGACCTATTTCAAAATAAATAATTATATAGAGTAACCACATTTAAACATATCCAAATCACGATGATAATAATTCTTAAATAGACTGTAAATGCCATCTCAATAATGTCTACACCTTATCTGGACAAGGCAAGGCAAACCATGGCTTTACGGCTTTTGTAAGCACCCACTGAGGACAACTCTTGTGTTTTCTTGTACTGCTAACACTTCCTTTGGACTTCCACAGCAGAAATTTCTTTCTGTTTGGCTAGTTGCCAAATCGAGTTTGGTCACCGAAGATTGTAGTTCCTTCCTTCGTGCATTACCAGGGCAGCCGGGCAAAAAAACACGGTCCTTGAATGCATGCGAAAGTTGTCTAAAGGAAGGAAGGAGCAAGATGACCAAAGACTGCCGCTTTTCTGAAGTCAAGTGGATACCTTGTTGTTAGAGAAGGACTGTGCATTTTAAACCACACATTGCCACATGTTGAAGCCACCATGGATAATTCGGGGCGCGAAAGCATATCCCAGCACGATGCCGACGCTCTCCCCTGGCGCCGCCTTACGGGTAAGGACCGAACCCAGCACCCCCACGCCATCTAGCGGAAAGTCCAGCCGCCACCACGTGGAGCAGGTGTTGCAGATTCCGAGGGACACCAGTTTGCCAGGGACACTTCCATTCAAATGCATTGTCAACGGCCGTGAGCAAATCTTCATACAGAAAAAATCAAATATCTCTCAAATTACACCACCTAGAAACAAATCGCTTTGTACACATATAGAAAACATCTTTACCATTAAGATTATATTAAATTGATACGGTTACGGTTCTTGATTTCTATTAATTTAGAATAAAACTAATGTTTTTCACTGCACGTACCGTCCAACTCAAGGCATTGTCAATGGCCGTGAGCAATCTTCATACAGAAAATACAGGAAAAGTTAAATATCTCTAAAACGACACCACCTAGAAACAAATCGTTTGGTACACATATAGAAAACATCTTTACCAAAAACATTATATTAAATTTATAAGGTTAGTGATGATGCTGTTCGATTTTGACGCATACGCAGAAGCAATGTGTCCCTGGCAAACTGGTGTCCCTGGGAAACCGCAACACCAGGCCGACCTGCTCACTTCTCCGCAGCATCCGAACCCGTGTGGTGTGTGGAGCTGTCTCACCTTTTCTCAAATTGGGATGCACAGTCGTATTAATCTAACGGACAGGCTTGCTGGAAACAATAAATTGAAAGCCTCCATTGACATTCTGATTTGATGTGTTCGATGATTAAATACAGCCTCCTTTATCGTATTAAAATTAATTATTATAGTTCACCATAGTATTTTAGGGGCAACTCTAGGATAGGCCTATATATATATATATTTATATATAAAAACATGTTATATATATCCTAGAGGTGCCCTAAATATATATCCTATCGGTGAACTTTAAAAAAAAAAAAAACTATTAAAGAGGCTGGATTTGATCATCGAGCACATCAAATCAGAATTTATATATATATTTATCTCCTCTTTATGGAATCATCTTATTCCCATATTAATGATCTCACTTCTTTTCACACATATAATTGTTGTAAGATTCATCATAGATTAAACGAGATTATCCAGCTGACATTGTCATTTGAATTATTCCAACTATGGCGTTTGCAAGTATTTGTCACCATTCTGCTAATTAATATGCTGCATCGTGGTTTGAAATTTTTTCTTTTTTAAATAATTCTCCCGAAAGATGCTGGAACTAACAGGACGGACTTTGATGGACGGGTAATACATGGATGTATCTCAAAGATAATGTTGAATCCATTCAGCCGTAAAAAAATATATTATAGATTAACTAGTTTTAATTTTTGGTTAATATGGAATACTAATAAATATCACAGGTTAATAAATCTCTAAATCAACCTTGTTTGTCCATTCCTTGACTGCATTAGTAACTGATATACAATTTCATTAACGAAAGCCAGATCAACATTACATGATCTTCTTGCTTCTTGTATTTCTGGCAGCTCCTCTAACTAGCTATTTTAAAGGGTTTAATGTTTTTGGTCAATTGCCAAGTCGATGTAGGTCACTGAAGATTGAAGTTCCTCCCTTAATACATTACCGGGGCAGCCGGACCAAAAACGATGGTCCCTGAATGTATGCGAAAGTTTGCGAAAGGAAGGGAGTGACATAATGACCCAAGGATGCAGCTTTTGTAAGGTCCGGTTGATGTCGAGCAAAGAAAATCACAGGCATCAGTTTAACTGTGACAGCCTTACATTTGGTTCTTTTCATCTGAATCCAAAGTACTATCTTCCTGCAATAAGCCAAAGAAGTGGTCTTGTAAAGTTAAATTTTGTCTGACTTCAAAAGACAATGTCCATTCTCATCTTAACATACTATTTACAGAATCGTCTTTACACCTCTTTACAATGTACATTTATGTACATATATAAATTTATAATTTGCCACTTCCTTCTCTGAGCATCAAGCCAATCTTTTCATCGTTCAACATCACATCGAACTGCCATTCATATCCACGCGATGCGTGAACAGTAAGCCAAGCATCAGTGGCCTCTATCCTCCCTTATCCGCTGGCGTCTTCGCCTCCATTGGTTATCAGTGTAACGAACCTAGCAACGAAGGCCTCAGATGCTTTGGACATTGGGGATTCAAATTGGACGGATTCATTGTAATTACCAGCTAAAGTTTCTGGAATCTCTTCACGTGGCAGCCATCGCGGTGTGACCTGTAAGTGATTTGGAGAGGTGTTCGTAATCCTCACTGAGAGACTGCACAAACACCGTAAAGCCTTTCGGACCCTTCTGTGACACTTTATCGATCAGCACCTTAATGCGCTCCTTTCGTGTCCGATGAGACTTGATATCATCCTGCTCATCGAGCGATATTACTTTATTCTGGATGAGGTAGTCGAGGATGTCGCAGACATCGACCGTCTTCACCAGTGCGACGCGGTTAGACCGCATCGCCTCCTCCCATGGCTCTTCATACTCTGACGCACCATCAGGCTCGTCCAGACGGGAGACTGCGGCTTTCTGGACCGTGTGCTGCAGATGCGCCTCACAGAGCGTGATGTCATCGAGCTGCTCGGTCACTCGGCGTTTCACAAGGAGAACTTCCGGTTGTGAGTTGTTCATGGCGCCGCTTTCCAAGGGGATCTGGAAGCGCTGGCCTGTCGTTATGCTCTCTTCCAAGTTGAACTCAAAGCTTGCCGCCAGGTCTGAATTCTTGTCGAGGAAGAAGAGAAGCCGCTCGCCATCGCACAGCTCGAAGCGACTGGATTGGTAGCCGAGATACTTCATGTTCGATAACCCGGCAAGCTTCTCATTCAGGTTGTTGTTGTTGTTGTTGTTGCGCTTGCTACTTTGTGCCAGGCAGACAACCTGGAGGCACGGATCCTGGTGCCGATGAAAGATGTGAAACTCGCAAGGACCCTTCTTCTCATTAAGCATAGACAGCACGTGGGTTTGGAACATTTTGAAATTATAACCAATCGCCATACCGAACGCCACTGCGGGCACAAGCATACGCATCGTCTCGATGATACAGAAGCTGGTGATGCTGATGACGACGTCGTCTTTGCTCGCCATGGGCCGCACTGCGTTCGTCACGTCCGTCCAGTCGTGCTCATGCTGCGTGTCCACCTCCTTGTGGAAGACCAAGTGCTTGCCCGACGATGCCTGCAGGCCCTTCAGCTGCAGATACACGGGCCGCAGGAAGCGCTGGCCGTGCGGCTGCAGACGAACCTGGAGGCCGGGTATCAGCCCGGACGCGAGTCCCGCGCGCTGCAGCTGCTCTTGCCGCGCCTGTGCGTGGTCCGTCTGCGTGACGGAGATGAGCACGGGCGCGCTGACTGCGTTCGCCGGCACGTGCAGCGCGACGTTGCCGAGGTCCACGTGCCCGCCCTCCCGCCCGATCCACTGCTCACCGAAGACGGCCTTGAGCGGCGCAGACGGTGGGGAGGACCGCGGAGACGGCGGGAGGGACCGCGGGGATGGGGGAAGGGCATCGTCTGGCCCCCGCTCTCCGCCCGTCACGGCGCCCATCTCGGTCAGCAGCGACCGCCCGCCCCGTGGTGACGTCAGCGGCAGCTTCTGACTCTTGATGAGCGGCGGAAGTTTGGTGGTGCCAGTGGTGGTGCCGGTGGTGTTAGTGGTGGTGGCAAGACCTACCACACCACCCATGTTTGCTCTTGCTCTCGGCTTCGGCCTCGGTGGCTGCGGTTGCGGTGGTGACGGCGGCGACGACGACTTCTTCGGGAGGTTGCCCTCGCCCGACGCGCCTTCCGGTGGCAGTCGGCGTGACGTCACGAGCGAGGGAAGCTTTGCATTGTGGGGCAACGTCCTGAGCCCTTGGTTGCGCAGGGCGGGCAGGACGGTCGGGAACGAGTTGCTCCGGTCGTGGTTTCTCTTGCTCTTTCCCAGCCCGGCCGCGGCCATGGAGGCCACCTGACCCCCGGCGGCGGCAGCCTGACTCCCAGCGGCGACGGCCTGACTCCCGCTGGCGCCTTCCCGGGCTTCCCCTTGCTTCGCCTCGGCCGCCTTCTCACCATCTGCTCGGCGCATCGCGGACATCTGCTCGTGCAGCTGCCGGATGTGGCTCTGGTACTCGCGTTCCTTCTTGCGCCACACGCCTGCGCCTGCGCCGCTCTCCCGTCGCAGCAGCAGCTCGTGCTTGAGAATCTCCTGCTGCGTCTGCAGGTTCTCGATCTTGGCGGCGGCTTCGCTGTCGGCGGTCTTTGTGGTCCGATCCACCAGCTCCCGCATCGTGTTGTTGGTCAGCTTCAGCGTGTTCGACTCCTGCTCAAACTTGAGGGCTTTCATCTTCCACTGCTTCATCTTGCGTCTTGTGATGAGAAGTCGCCGCTCCGTGTTCAGGGATGAGTCTGGAAACGAGGCGATCACAGCAAATGTTGTATACTGTATGGATCTACGAGTACATGCGTAATTAATGGGATTGGCAGAAGTGATAAGGTTAGAATCACAATTTGAAACACTTATTGTTATAACTTATATTAGTAACGCAAAATTGGAAGCGAAATGGGCAGATGGTAGGAGGGTGAGGAGCCACCTGGATGGCAGGAAGGGAATTATGGGAGCTGCTTGAGGGCAGACCTCCCGCACTCCAGGATGCATCCCAGGCTTCAAGTTGCATAGTCCGATGAAATATCAAATTTTCAAAACAAAACCAATTATCTAGATTTGATTTTAGATATCTAACTTAGATACTGATGTACTTAGTAGGCATTTGTTTCTGCGTAGAATGCAATACTGAGTCAATTTAATAGAACCTGTTACTGCAGAAGTCTATGGGGTCAGAGTTTTGGCTGCCTTGCCAAAACTAATTTTCCATGTTTGCACTCAAAATATCTTAAAAGTTTACCATTTAAAATAAACGTAACTTTGAACTAATGTAAAGTAGATACTAGTGATCGATCTAATATATTTATCTCATCAAAAATACAGAAATTCTAAACCATCGGACTATGCAACTTTAAGTAACTCAAGTACAAAGGAACATATCAAAGGAAGTTACACGAGTAGTAGTATCTGAGGTATAAACCACTTATGCAAATATTATTCATGTATGTAATTCTCCAGCTTTGTTTCCATTATCTGCATCTACTTCTGTAACATCCGTGTGATATGTTCTTGGATCGGTGGGTTACTGGAGGTGGGGGTGCAGCCTGGAGAGCTGAAGGTCTGGCCTTAAGCAGCTCCCCTAATTCCCCTCCTGCCCTCTAGGTGTGGCCTCACCCCCCCCCCCCCCTACCATCTGCCAATTTCGTCTCCGATTTTGATGAGACAGCAAATAATGAGCAGGAGAATTACACACATGAATAATATACGCATAAGTACTGTATACCTCGCATACATTTTTTTCATACATTAGTTAATTAAAGTTGCATAGTCCGATGGTTTTGAGTTTCTGACATTTTCTGAGATAAATATATTAGGTTGATCATTATAATTTACCTTACTTTCGTTTGAAGTAACTCGGGTCTTAAATTGCTAACTTTTGAGGTATTTGAACTGCAAACATGCCAAATTAATTTGGGCTAGCACGCCAAAGATCTGACACCATAGGCTTCTGCAGTAACAGCTTATATTAGTTTGATTCAGTATCCCCTTCTGTATGGCGACACATGCTTAATACGTGTGACAATATCTAAGCTAGATATGTCGATATAGATATCTATGTGTTGGTTTTGATAATTTGATGCTTTCATTGGACTATGCAGCTTTGAGCAGGGGAAATTTCAAGCGCAGATATTTAATCTTCCTCATTCAACTGATCCTTGTCCTATCCTAGTAATGACCAAAACCAGGCCAGGTAGTGACAAATATCAATTTTCAAGGCATTGGT
Source organism: Branchipolynoe longqiensis (assembly GCA_030323885.1). Lineage (NCBI taxonomy): Eukaryota > Metazoa > Annelida > Polychaeta > Phyllodocida > Polynoidae > Branchipolynoe > Branchipolynoe longqiensis. The sequence goes on from CM059195.1 coordinate 38,389,131, forward strand.
TTGACTCGGCTGGGGTTCGAACCCAGGGCTTCGAATCTCAAGACCTGACAAAACGGGAGGCCGATATTCAACTCATTCGGCTATCGCGAAATCATTGGCTAAACGTTGCATAATGGGTTTGAGTTTCATTCAGAGTTTTAGTTCAGGTTTTGGGTTTTTTCACAAGTGTTTATTCATCAGAACAAGTATAGTGTCAGCACAGGAGCACTGGACTTCCAGCCGTTTTACATGCACTCTGGAATTCTACACATGGTTTGGGAGAGTATCCTGTGCTGTTTCTGTGCAGCATAGGACACTTTGTACAATGGGTGTGCGTAACTCATGCTGCATTATGTGCAGCATCAGTCACTATTCTTGTCAGTCTTACATGACTACTTGACTATGTACTTGATATTGTAATCATTTCTCATTGCTAATATGCTTTTGGGGTTTATTATGTTTGTGTGTTGGGTTTGTAGTTTGCGGTTGTTTGGTGTTCTTGTTTTGTTTTTGGTTAGAGTTGTGTTGGTAGTGATTGTGCTCTGTTTCTATATATGTGGGTGGTTAACAAGGTTCTGTATTTGGTTTGTATTGGCAGGTGTCTGCCTTCATTTTGATTTGCTTTGTTTTATTAATTAGTTAGGCTAATAAGTATTATAGTTTGAAATGACTTTTATTTTGAAGGTTAACTTTTCAGATATTTGAAATGTAAGCATACCGATTCCAAATGAATTTTCGCATGCTCATTGAAATGCTGGATACTGTCTGCTTTATCAGTGAAAGGTTCAATTAAATTGAATTGCTGTTCATTCTGGTTACTAAGTGCACCAGTATCTAAGTGTTGATGGCATTACATTTAGATACATGCTTTTATTTCGAAAATGTCCTGCTTTCATCGAACTATGCGGCTTTAAATAATGTATTAATATTGTCAATTTGACCATTAGTGAGCAGTGTCACGAGTCGGTACCCGTGCTGTTATGATCTTAGATATTGTTAGGACACGAAACCCCAATACACACACAAAGGGCACTGTTTTAGAAATCTTAAACCTTACTCAGTAATATCTTGGTGATCGGATGGTTGTTCGTTGTTGGAGTTTTTACGTCCTGGCAACATCTAGGGTCATATCAGAATGGGTACTGACTTGTGACAGTCCCAAACTCATGGCAACTGTACAGTGCCACCGGCACCATGACCCGATATCCCACTCAGTCACATTATCCTGCTCTACAGCGCTTGACATATGACCTACCAGCCGTGCTGTCGTCGGAGTCGCTGACGTCATCGAGATGCAACTGCTGACGTAGGTGGCTGCTGACGCTGGTATTGCGTGTCTCTTCCAGGGTCTCGACGAACGCCTGTAGCGCCGTCTGGTGGCGACCACAGGAAATAGCGTTGATGACGTCACGCAGCTTCTGTACTGGGTTCTGCACCTGTGGGTGTGAAAGGAAAGTTTGTTTTTTATTTAACGACGCCTCTAGAGCACATTGATTGTTATCATCGGCTATTGGACGTCAAACATATGGTCATTCTGACATATTTCTTTGGAAGAAACCCGCTGCTGCCACATAGGCTACTCTTTCCGATAAGCATCAAGGGGTCTTTTATATGCACTTTCCCACAGACAGGACAGCACATACCACAGCCTTTGATGAACGAGTTGCGGACCACTGGATGGAATGGAAAATAGCCCAAACTGCAAATGGGTCCACTGAGCAGGATCGATTGGATTGTTTGTTTGTTGTTGTTTTACATCCTAGCAATATCTAAGGTCATATCAGGACGGATATCGACTTGTGATAGTGCACACTCATTGTGACTTTATAGTACTGACAGACTGGAAGACCAGGCCACCGGAACCATGACCCGATATCCCACTCAGTCACATTATAATATATATAATTGCTTCCGTCAATGCGTATATTCGCGCGTTGTCGCAAAGGTCTGCATGTGCGTAAAAACCCAATCGCGACACACATCGATCCGTGACGTTCCACACACACATTGCGTGTGTGTATGTAGGGGTGGGGTCTTGTGATATGACGTCACAGAGGTGCCCCCACTACTACCACCACACACACACACACACACACACACACAAAGCCATTCCAGAAAGAATGGTGGGAAAATAGCAAAATAAATGGTTGGCTGGTTTAAAAAAAACTGAAAGCAAACAAATTAATTACTCGTGCCTCGTGCATTATGGAGGCGGGTCTCGGGTGCCCGTCACGCTCCGCTGCGCACAGCGGGGCACGCCTCAGGATGCTGGAGGTGCGCAATGAAGTGTGACCGGCTCTGCGCGGCGGGAGGGGGGTAGAAGATTACCAACCATATGGGCGAACTTAAAGGACGCCGCGCTGTTTTATGGGCATCTCTCTCTATGTATAATATATATTTGTGTGTATATGTACGTTATATATGCATCTATATACACACATATATATATATATAATAGATACATAATACAAATATACATTATATATACAACTATATATATATAATATACATAATACATTATATACATATGTATGTTATGTATACATCTATACATATATATAATATACATAATACATATGACACATTATGCATACACATATATATATATAATATACATAATACATTATATGTATGTATGTTATGCATACATCTATACATATATATATATATTAATATACATAATACATTATATACATATGTATGTTATGTATACATATATATTATATATATATGTATGTTATATACATCTATGCATATATATATAATATACATAATACATTATATACATATGAACGTTGGGTATACATCTACACATATATATAATATATATTATATGTATGTACGTTATGTATACATCTCATCATCATCATCATGCTGTCGGTCGCGATGCGACAAAGACTGCTTTCATTACTTGACTGCCGCTCTCCATTTAGCTCTCTGTTGTAAGAGTGATGTCCACGAGTCAGTCTTAATGTCTCTCAGCTTCAGGTTTCTCTTGATGGTATCCTTGAACCGGAGACGAGTGCGCCCTCTCTTTCTGTAACCAGAAGATTGTTGGGAGTAGAGGATCTGCTTTGGTAGCCCGTCTGATGACATCCTCATGACGAGTCCAGTCCACCGGAGATTCTTTTTGACCAGAAGATCTTCCATAGAGGGCCACCCCATCCATTCCAGTATTTCCTTATTTGTCACTTTGTCCTTCCAGGTTAGCCTCATGATTGAGCACAGATGTCGCATCATGTATACATCTATACATATATATAATATACATAATACATTATATGTATGTATGTTATGTATACATCTATGCATATATATAATATACATAATACATTATATATATGTATGTTGTGTATATATACATATATATCTAATATACATAATACATTATAGATATATATGTATGTTGTGTATATATCTATACATATATCTAATAGATACCTAATACATATATATCTACATATACATATATATTCACATATGGTTTATTGGTTGGGGTTTTTACTTCCTGGCAACATCTAACTATACGGTCATATCAGGACGGGCATTCACATATGTATATATGTACATACATACCTATATATATACATATATTATGTGTATATGCATATATATGTGTGTGTGCAGGTATATGTGTAAGTAAGTGTGTAGATGTATGAGTATATGTGTGGTTATGTGTAGGTGTGCTGGATGGGTGTGTGTCAGTGTGTACATGTATTAAGAATGGAGGTATGTGTGTAGGTGTCGAGGTGTGCTGGATGTGAATGTGTGAGTGTGTACATGTGCTAAGTATGGGTGTATGTACGGGTATGTGTGTAGGTGTGCTGAATGTGGGTGTGTAAGTGTGTACATGTGTTAAATATAGGTGTGTCTGTGTGTGGGTATGTGTGTGGTTGTGCTGAATGTGTCGGTGTGTACATATGCTAAGTATGGGCGTGTGTGTGTGGGGGTATATGTGTAGTTGTGCTGAATGTGGGTGTGTTGTTGTGTACATGTGCTAAATATGGGCGTGTGTGTGCAGGTATGTGTGTGGTTGTCCTGAATGTGGGTGTGTCGGTGTGTACATGTGCTAAGTATGGACGTGTGTGTGTGGGTATGTGTGTGGTTGTGCTGGATGTGAGTGTGTCGGTGTGTACATGTGCTAAGTATGGGCGTGTGTGTGTGTGGGTATGTGTGTGGTTGTGCTGGATGTGGTTGTGTCCGTGTGTACATGTGCTAAGTATGGGTGTGGTTGTGCTGGATGTGAGTGTGTACATGTGTTAAGTATGGGCGTGTGTGTGTGGGTATATGTGTAGTTGTGCTGAATGTGGGTGTGTCGGTGTGTACATGTGTTAAGTATGTGCATGTGTATGCGGATATGTGTGTAGTTGTGCTGAATGTGAATGTGTCGGTGTGTACATGTGTCAAGTATGTGCGTGTGTGTGCGGGTATGTGAGTTGTACTTGTAATTCTGTAGCGGAGTCTGTGCCGCACAGTGCTTTATTAATGACGTGGTAGGGGGCTCTAGATTCACGGCTGATTCACCCTCACACAGGTCCGGCTTATTGAGAAATGTGCCACTCCAGCACAAGCTAATGGGGTGCACTCTGAGTGTTTAATAAGACAATTACTCATTTAAAAACGTGGGTAGGTGATTAAGGTAGTTACTCTCAGCATTTTGCATCAAATGACAGTAAAAGCGGGGAGTGAGACTGTGACTGGAACGTCCGTATATACATATATATATATATATGTAGAGAGAGAGAGAGAGAGAGAGAGAGAGAGAGAGAGAGAGAGAGAAATTCCATATATATATACTTAGAAGTTTCAGTGTCTTTATTTTGATTGAACTCGCATATTCCGGTGCTCACATGAGATAAATATATTAACTTGATCCTTATAATGTACCTTATTTTAGGTTGATGAAACCTTTATTATAAATGGCTAGCTATCTCCTCCCAGAAAATGACTGAATTATTTAATTGGTTCGACTTTCCGCGCGCTGTATTTGGTTCCTCTATGTGTACACCTGGCACCCCATGGGTACAGGTGAGTCATCAGGTGTGGTGGTAGACAAAACTGTCATGTACTAACTATTCGCCGACCTTATACCCTCATGGTGCTGCTATCGGTGGTGGTGTGATAGTGATGATGGTGATTAATATTATTATGTGTGGTGATGATGATCATAATGTTGATGAGCATGAGGATCACGGCGGTGGTTGTGATGATAATTATATGGTGGTGATGATTGTTATGATGATGATTATGGTCAAACAAATGTAAAGAGTCTGTGGTGATGATGATACTGATTATTACGATGATGATGATGATGAACATGGTGGCTATTACAGTGATTATTGTGGTGGTGATTATGTTGATGGTCATTATGGTGATAGTTATGGTGATAAGTGCTATGGTTATAAATATAATGATTGTTACGGCCACTGTTGGTGGTGATGATAGTGATGATGACGGTGGTGATGATTATGGTGTTGTTGTGATGATTGTGATGTTATTGATTATGGTAATAATCGTTGATGTTATAATTATTATCGTGATGATGATGGTGGTGGTGGTGGTGGTGAAGATGCTGTTGTGATGATTGTGATGTTATTGATAATGGTGTCTGCTGTTAGAATGATTATCGTGATGATGGTGGTGATGTTGGTGGTGACGACGATGATATGACGATGATATGATGATTGGTTGGTCGTTGGTGTTTTACGTCCTGGCAACATCTAATTAGTGTGGATGGTGTTGATGTGAGTCGCTGACATATGTAACAATACAGTGACTCTGCTAAGTGCAGCAGGCGAGCAGTGGTGAGGACAGCAGGGTGGGACATGAAGCCTGCTGAGACTTTACTAACACGGAGAGAGGTGACCACGTGACCAGGTGACCACGCCCTCTGTGCACGAAACCCTGAATCACTCAGAGAGTGATTTCATATTCATTCAAATTCCACCCCACCCCTTCCGCGCTTAACCCATTCACAGGGCCACCTAGCAGTTCACCGCTGCATTATTGCCGCCATTGATTTCCCCCCAGACCTATCAACAGAATTTCCCCAGACCTTTCAACAGAATGACACACTACTATGGTTGCATGTGTTTCTATAGTTACAGCGTTATTGTCGGTTGGTTGTTCGGAGTTTTACGTCCTGGCAACATCGAAGGTCATATCAGGACGGGTGCCAACTCACATGGTGACTTCATAGTGCAGCCCCACTGGGAGACCAGGCTGCCAGCACCATGACCCGATATCCCACTCAGTCACATTATCCTGACACTGAGCCAACCAGTCATTACCCTATCCTAATAATGCCGAGTGCTTGGCTAGGAAGCGACAAGAATCAAATTTGATGTCATCGGTTTGACTCGACCAGGGTTCGAACCCGTGCGTTCGGATCCCCCGATCTCCCAAAACAGGACACGGACGCCCAACTGATACGGCCATCCCGGCTGGTCCATAGCGTTATTGTAATGCGCATCTGTTGCCTGATAATAGCTTATCCATGATCAATTCATTTATTCATAATGCAATTCTAATTTTAAATTCATATTAGTACTCTTTGTTAACAATCTCGTGGCTAACGAGTACAGATGCTTGACAGGCCAGAGCCGACGCCATTTGGTGCCGTGATGGGGGACGGTGTTTGTACTTTTAGCATATATCACAATGACATCAGACTAATACCCACTTTCACCGAGGAGCACCCCATCTACTTGTCTTTGCTAACGTTGGTTTTATGTTCATTATTTACTAGAATCGCGCGAATGTCCTGTAATTTGAGACCAGTGCCTCCCACACTGAACATAGATGAGGTGGTTCATTTTATACGAAGAATATGAGTCATCGTAGTTAATATTTTATGTATATATACATCTATTGTTAATATAATATGATATACATGTATATAACAGTTATTTCACAGGCTTTTGGTTGGTGACTGTTCATACCTGTTCACGCCTGATCACACCTGCTCATACTGCTTGCACCTATTCACACCCATTCCCACCAGCTCACACCTGCTCATATCTGCTCACACATGTTCACGCCTTCTCACATCTACTCACACCTGCTCACAATTGTTCACCACCTGGTCACACCTACTCACATTTGCTTACACCTATTCACACAAGTTCACACCAGCTCAAACCTGCTCATATCTGATCACACCTGCACACATCTACTCATATCTGCTCACACATATGTTCACACCTGTTCACATCTGTTCACACCTACTCACATCTACTTCAATCTGCTCACACCTGTTCACACCTACTTACACCTGTCCACACCAGCTCACACCTGCTCATACCAGGTCACACTTGCTTCTCATGCTCACAGATGCTCACACCAGTTCAGACCTGCTTAACCAGCTCACAAACCCGCTCGTGGGTATGACAGCTGACTGTGAGGTGTTCTCGGTGCCAACACTGTTACACGGCCACACCCAGCCACCCGTCTGAGTGACGCACGCCGGAACCAGCGAAATCAGTTGTTTCACTGACAAGGTAAACCCAGCAGTGCCGGTGTTGCGGTTTCCGAGGCACACCAGTTTGCCAGGGACACATCGCTTCTGCGCATGCATCAAAATCGAACAGCATCATCACTAACCTTATAAATTTAATATAATGTTTTTGGTAAAGATGTTTTCTATATGTGTACTAAGCCATTTGTTTCTAGGTGGTGTCGTTTTAGAGATATTTCACTTTTTCTGTATTTTCTGTATGAAGATTGCTCACAGCCATTGACAATGCCTTGAGTTTGATGGTACACGCAGTGAAAAACATTAGTTTTATTCTAAATTAATAGAAATCAAGAACCCTAACCTTATAAATTTAATATAATCTTTATGGTAAAGATGTTTTCTATATGTGTACGAAGCGATTTGTTTCTAGGTGGTGTAATTTGAGAGATATTTGACTTTTTCTGTATGAAGATTTGCTCACGGCCATTGACAATGCATTTGAATGGATGTGTCCCTGGCAAACTGGTCTGCCTCGGAAACCGCGACGCCGGTCTAATCGACCTGCTGCTATCGATCAGCCGGAGACACGGACGGAGCCTGCCGGACACACAGCACTCAGCCCGGCTCCACCGAAGGAGCAGCCAGTCAGACAGTGCTACCCACGTGGTCACCACGTGGGTAGCACTGTCTGATATATATATATATATATATATATATATATATATATATATATATATATATATATGTGATGTATAACGCATTATGCGAGTATAAAGATACAGAAGGGAAATGTTGTTATTATTGATATTATTGTTATGGTTATACTCCATAAGGCTCCACACTTTACTTGCGGCCCACCTCACCCCCACCGGATGTTGACAAGTGTCAGTCACATCGAAGGATTTATGTATATATATATATATATATATATATATATATATATATATATATATATATATATATGGTTGTTCTCTGAAAATTGGTACCACATATTTGGTTTCCACGTTGCGATGGTGATAATTAATTCTTTCTGGTTTTTTTTGGTAGGAAGTCAAATAATTATTGTTCCCTCTGTGTGCTAAATATGCAAGCAGTACTATATGTATTTAATGTGTCCCACCAAGGGTATAACAAATTATGATGGCATGATTTTGTGCTAAAGAAAAGATGTGAAAATGTACACATTAACACCAGACATTTATTTATCCAAACTTTCTTTCAACTGTTTTTCAACTTTTTTTAATAGCTTTTGTTCAACGTTGACATATACACAACATATAAACCTTGGACTATGCTATCATTTGGAATGTTTTCTGCTATTAGTATTAATTTGAATGGTTTCACTTTTGGTCTCCATGTCATACATTAATTAGTATCCAGTTTCAGAGACTGACCCATTATTAATATAAGGTACACCCTGTTTAGCACTCTATATATGTTCCTAAAAATGCAGCAACTAAACAAAACAGTGTTATCCGGGTTCATTTTAACATAGCATAAATAGTTTCTTTGTTGGGGATTTAGATCCTAGCAATAAGTAAGATCATATTAGGAGATCCACCGACTTGTGACAAATGTGCACTCATGGTCACGTTATCAATATCATGCTGAAAGAAGTCCGGAAGTCCCATGTGTGGACGCTGGAGAGAGGTCAGGGGCGTAGCTAGACCTTTAATGATGTGTACTCCTAATTTCGGCAGGGGGTTTAGGGGGCCGCTTACGCGGTCACACCCTTCCGAATATGAAATCATATCTAAGTTACCCCCTCCCCTCTCTCTCTCTCTCTCTCTCTCTTTATTTTCTTTTGTTGTTGTTGAGAAAACGATGTGGACGTTTTGGCATACGCGCGTACGCCTAGCTTCGCCCCTGGAGGTGGTTGCCATGATGAAAGAGCACTATAGCTAATCAGTGAAAAGCGGGGTAGCGCTCAGCATGAAATACCTGTATATGTAGTAGTCTGCACTGACCTCTCAGGTAAGTAACCACATAGACAGGTAAGCGTGGGTAGTGTGGTGATGTCAGGTAGCCTAGGTGGTGTAATGGTTAGCACACTGGTCCGGAATGCAAAGAGATGTGGGTTCGAGTCCCGCTCTATGCGCAATATTTCCCCATTGACATTGGGATCGACTTTAAGTGGTCCATTTAGGGAGGTGGTCGGTTTAGGTAGTTAAAATAGCCTTGCAGTGGTATTGTTGGGACCCAAATGAAGCGATCGATATCGGGAGGTGGTCGGTTAGAGAGGTTTTACTGTATACAGGTATATAAACACTATATATATAAATATTTATATAGTGTGTGTGTGGCGCGTCCATTCGAGATGAGTCGGGCTGGTGGTGACGACACCGACCACGTGATTGGGAGGCAGGTCGGTTGATTTTACGTCCTGGCAACATCTAAGGTCATATCAGGAAGTCACACGATATGGACAACTGGATCAAATTCTTAGCTATTCAAAGGGGTTTGGGGATTTATGCTACTTAGATATTGATATAACCAAATAAATCATTTAAAAAAAGGCATATTCATTAATGTTACCTCAGTAGTCTGAATCGTGACAGTTCGCCATTATCCAGTTCCAAGTTGATGATGGATCCATTATTTAACCCCAGTTTGACCTTATTTCCCATGACGTGTGCATTGAAGCGGGATGGCCGAATGAGTTAGAGCGACCGTCTCCCGTGTTGGTAGACCATGGGATCGTGGATTCGAACCCTGGTCGAGTCAAACCAATGACTTTCAAATTGATACTTGTCGCTTCCTAGCCAGGCGCTCAGCATTATTAGGATAGGGCAAGGACTGGTTGGCTCAGTGTCAGGATAATGTGACTGAGTGGGATATCATGTCATGGTGCTGGCGGCCTGGTCTCCCAGTGGGGCAGCACTATAAAGTTGCCATGAGTGCGCACTGTCACAAGTCGGTACCCATCCTGATATGACCTTAGATGTTGCTAGTACGTAAAACAACAACAAACAAACAGCACTGAAGCGGGTAATATAGTCATGGGGATAATTCTGTCTACCCCCACCCACCCCAATCTCCCTCACCCAGTCGCTGAGCCATGTCCGTATCAGCTATCAACACGTTCATAGCCGACAGGGTTGGTTGGCTATCGGAGTTTTCCGTCTTGGCAACATCTAAGGACATATCAGGACAGGACTTGTGACAGTGCATACTCATGGTGACTTGATAGTGCTGCCCCACTGGGAAATCAGGCCGTCGGCACCATGACCCGATATCCCACTCAGTCACTTTATCCTGACCATGAGCTAACTGGTCCTTGCCTTATCCTAGTAATGCCGAGCACCAGCTCAGGAAGTGACAAGTATCAATTTTAAAGTCATTGGTTTGACTCGACCGGGAACCGAACTCCCGACCTTTCGCACGGGAGGCCCGTGTTCTACCGAGTAAGAGTGGGATGAAGAATCAAATTCAAATTGAAAGGAGTGGGAATACTGATTGAGCCGAGCGTTTGTTTAGTCAGTTTGTGCAAACATTCGCCGCAGTGCACCTTTCTAGTAATCCTAAAACAAACACGTGACAAAATGCTGAGGAGCTGACAAAAACATCGTTGCTTTTTTTGGCCCTGCGCCAACAATTCTACACTGCAGACAGTATGCATGACCTTTTTACTAAAGTAAAACAAGAAAACATTTTAGCCAGCTGGACTGTACCACCTCATATAGTTTACTAAATAAATTCTATCAATTATTAATCAAACTTTTCTTTTTCTATGGGAATTTGTTTCCCTTGACCACAAATATATGATTGTGAGCTTTCTAATTTAATGGGTGTCTATTGGCACATAATTGATTGTCTGCTTTTACATGTAAAAGCGATGGTTTGAACAAAAAAGAAATCATTTCTCGCAGTGAATATGGCCTATGCTGAAGACATGGCGTAAAGCAACCGCCAATCAATCAATCAACCATCAATCGTTGCCTGTGCCTGGAAAGTGTAGGCATTGATCGAAGAGTGTGCTTGGAGAGTGCAGGTCACGTGAGGAGCGAGTTTAACAATGGCGTGTCAGTAGCTTTTTTGTTTACTTGATGTTTGAGTTTGGTTTTTGCATCTGAGCAACATCTAAGCTCATATCAGGATGGGCACCGACTTGCTTCAGTGCGCACTTGTAGCAAATTTATAGTGATGTTTCAGTGCGCACTCATGACGACTTTATAGTGCTGTCTGATGGGGATACCAGGCCACCAGCACCATGCACCAATATCCCACTCCAGCACATTGTTTCTGAGACTGAGTTAACCAGTCCTTGTCCTTTCCTACTAATGCCGAGTGCCAGGCTAGGTAGCGACAAGTATCAATTTTGTAAGTCATTGGTTTGACGCGACCAAATTTAAAACACCCGACTTTCCACACGTGAAGCCAGTGCTCTCACAGATACAGCCACCACATCCGGTCGGTGTCGGTAGCATTTCAACTGACACCTTTTATCGAATCGGTAGAGCGCGGGCCTCGCGCGCGGAAGATCGGGAGTTTGGTTCACAGTCGAGTCAAACCAAAGACTTGTAAAATTGATACTTGCCACTTCCTAGCCTGGCAGCAGGCATTAATAGGATAGGGCAAGGACTGGCTAGCTCAGTGTCAGGATAATGTGAGTGGCCTGATTTCCCAGTGGGGCAGCACTATAAAGTCGCAATGTGTAACTCATTTAGAAGCAACCCTCATATTTCTAGTATAGAAGCAACCGTTATAGAAGTAACACTCATATAGAAACAACCCTCATCTAGAAGCGACCCTCATCTAGAAGCAACTGTCATCCCTAGAATAAAAACAACCCTTTATAGAAACAACCCTACGTTGAAACAACCCTCATATAGAAGCACTATTACTAGTATTACAGATATCCACCATTCATTACTATACACATATAATATAATGCATATATATTCTCTAATATGCAGTTAATTGTTATTTGACGCTGCACAATTAGTCCATGTAGAATATGTCAAAAGATGAGAGTGAACGATGATAACTTAGCGCCATGTTGGCAATTCACGGCCTGAAAAAAAAGTTCAAATAATCATAACCATATAAGTCAGTATCACTACTTGTATGAACCAGATCCTCGTACGATTTGAACAGATCGCATTCTAAAAGCTACTGTAGCACTACAAATAATAACACACTACATTCGGGATTCCCGTCCTGGTATGACCTTAGATGTTGCTAGGACGTAAAACAACAACAACCACATGATGCGCACGCGCGCTGTTCATTGAAGCAGAACTGGCGCCACACACGGGAGCTGACCCCACCTTCCCTGTGGAGTAGTGCCGGTGTACCGGCGTTCCAGCGCCAGAGGACCAGTGTAACCGGTGTGTTGTGGATACGGCCCCGCTGTATTGATCGATATTGTCAGTCTGTATATGGATACACAAGATCAATGGTCGCACTGCAAGGCACTCAGTCGTCCCGAGTGACTCTCTTGTCCATGCCCTGTTGCCTCCCTCACCCCCACCCACCCACCCCCACCACCATTTAGCATGGAGACCAGCTAGATAAGCATCGTTTTTCTGGGATCCTTTCTGTCTGTAAGGAATTTGTATGCATTTATTGTATCACCTCAGTTCATTGTAAACATACCTTGCAGAGAGTTAAAATAAAAGAATTGAATTGATTTATTTCCTTACTTTTTCTCTCTCTTTTTGTAAACTGTTTATTCATCTGAATATGACATTTGTCAGCACCACAGCACTGGTCTTCCAGCCATCTTACAATTGGAAATTGACAGTTTATATAATCTAGGTTTGATCAGTGCTGTATTAGTTACAGCACCGATCCTGTAGAATTGAGGGACTGGTTCCTGCTGTTTAATGTACAGCACCAGACACTGTGGTTCATGCAAATGGAAATGTCAGCGCCGCAGCACTTGTCTTCTGGCCATCTTACAATTGAAAATTGAGTCTATATAGTCTAAGTTTGATCTGTGGTGTATTAGTTACAGCACCAATCCTGTAGAATTAAGGGAGTGGCTCCTGCTGTGTAATCTACAGCACCAGTCACTGTAGTTCATGCAAAAATGGGGAGCAGCACCGAGTAGAAAACAAGTTGCATAGGGAGGCCTCCCCTCTCGTATTTCTTTTTTTGTATATTTGTTGTTTTACTCCCCATTTGTCTGCTAAATTCTTCCCCTCTTTCCCCATTCCTCTTCGAACTCCCTCTCCTTTCTCTATATTTGTTGATACACTCTCCATTTCTCTGCTAAATTTCTCTCCTCTCTCCTGAACTCTCTTTTCACTTCCTCTATTATTTCTTTTTGTTCTTTATCCATTTTTGCACTCTCTATTTATCTGTTCTTTCTCCACCCTCTTTGCTCTCCCTCTCTTATTTCTTTTCGCTCTCTATCTAATTTACACTCTATTTGTCTGTTCTTTCTCCACCTCTCTTTGCTGTCCCTCTCTTATTTCCTTTCGCTCTCTATCTAATTTACACTCTATTTGTCTGTTCTTTCTCCACCTCTTTGCTGTCCCTCTCTTATCTCTTTTCGCGCTCTATCTAATTTACACTCTATTTGTCTGTTCTTTCTCCACCTCTCTTTGCTCTCCCTCTCTAATTTCTTTTCGCTCTATCCATTTTACACTCTCCATTTCTCTGCTCTTTCCACACTTCTCTTTGCATTTCTTCTCTTATTTCTTCTCTCTCTCTCTCTGCATTCTTTTACACATTCCATTTATCTGCGCTTTCCCCACCCTCTTTGCACTCTTTATACACACACCCCTCTCTATCTCTCTATTTCTCTGCTCTTCGCTTGCACCCTCTGACCTGGTCCTCTCTATTGACTCTGCCTTATACAGTATAACCCTGTTAAACCAAACTCGAAGGGACCCTAGAAATTTGTTTGGATTAATCGATCATTGGTTTAACCGAGCTTTGGTTTCAACTTTGACTTGGCTTTGGCAAAATCGCGGGTGCATTATGAATGTAATATACAAAGTATGTGGACAATATGATTATTGTTTTTATGTATATACAGTATAACCCCGTTAAACAACGCTTGGTTAACCCAAACGATCGGTTAATTCAAACTCTTTTCGGCGGCCCGGCAAAATACTACCATTTATCATATAAAAAAGTCAGTGGGGTCTCAGATGACCTTATAACCATGTGAAAGTTTGGTTTAACCATACTGAAAGTGGCCTGGGGTCCAACAATTTTGTTTGGATTAACCGATAGTTTGGATTAACCGACTTTGGTTTAACCAGCTTTTTTATATGATAAATGGTAGTATTTTGCGGGCCGTTGAAAAAAGTTTGGATTAACCAATCGTTTGATTTAACCGAGCTTGGTTTAACAGGGTTATACTGTAGTTGGTTGGTGGAGTTTTACGTCCTGACAACATCAAAGGTCATAACAGGACAGGTACCGACTTGTGACAGTGCGCACTCATGGTGACTTTATAGTTCTGTCCCACTGGGAAATCAGGCCGCTGGCACTATTACCCGATATCCCACTCAGTCACATTATTCTGACATTGAGCTAACCAGTCCTTGCCCCATCCTATTAATGCCGAGCGCCAGGCTAGGAAGCGACAAGTATCAGTTTTATAAGTCATTGGTTTGATTTAATCGGGAACCAAACCTCCAATGTCCCGCACGCGAGGCCCGCGCTCTACCGATTCAGCCACCACGCCCGGTTAATTAAGATCTTAATTAAGGTATTTGAAGACAAGTTTGCGTAACTATCTCTCCACTAACTTCACCTTCTCGAGTTTGTGTCAAAAGAATTATCATATTTACACAGAGTTGTGTACATCAGATTTTATTTACAGAAGCTAGTTTAATTAAGATCTTAAATAAGGTATTTGAAGACAAGTTTGCGTAACTATCTCTCCACTAACTTCACCTTCTCGAGTTTGTGTCAAAGAATTATCATATTTACACAGGCTTGTGTAAATTAGATTTTATTTACAGAAGCTAGTTTAATTAAGATCTTAAATAAGGTATTTGAAGACAAGTTTGCGTAACTATCTCTCCACTAACTTCACCTTCTCGAGTTTGTGTCAAAAGAATTATCATATTTACAAAGCCTTGTGTAAATCAGATTTTATTTACAGAAGCAAGTTTAATTAAGATCTTAAATAAGGTATTTTGAACACAAGCTTTTGTAACTACCTCCATCCACGACCTGGACCTTCTCTAGTTTGTGTAAATAAGATCTTATTTACACAGGTTTGTGTAAAAAGGACTTTTCTTTGCACAAGCTCGATTAATTATGGCCTTCGATAAGGTATTTTGAGCACAAGTTTGTGTAGCTATCTCTCCATGTCATTAACCATCTCGAGATTGTGTCAATATGACTTTATTGACACATGCTTGTGTAAATAAGTCTTTATTTACACAAGCTCATTTAATTAGGGTCTTAAATAATGTGATTTTAACACAAACTTGTGTAGCTATCTTTTTCCACTTCACCTTCTCGAGTTGGTGTAAATCAGTCTTTATTTACACAAACTCATTTAATTTGACCCTTAAATAATGTGATTTTAACACAAACTTGGGTAGCTATCTTTTTCCACTTCACCTTCTCGAGTTGGTGTAAATCAGTCTTTATTTACACAAGCTCATTTAATTAGGGCCTTAAATAATGTGATTTTAACACAAACTTGTGTAGCTATCTTTTTCCACTTCACCTTCTCGAGTTGGTGTAAATCAGACCATATCTACACAGGTTTGCATAAATCAAGCTTTATTTACACAAGCTTGTTTAATTAAAGTATTTGTACACAAGCTTGTGTAACTGTCTCACCCCGACCTTGACCTTCACCTTCAGGTAACTTCAATCACTGCAACACTAAAAGGCCTTCAAAGATGGCGATCAAAACCAGACCCATTCTCCGAAAGCGAGGTCTTCTAATCACACCGCACCTGATCAATCAGAGCCGCGTTATGGTTAGACCATCTGGTTGTCATGGAAACAGACAAACAGTGTGCTACCTGGCGATGCGCATATGTGGGGTGGTAAGGGTTGGAGAGGGGGGAGGGCATAGATATGTATTGTAGATGGGTGTCAAACAAGCTGCATCTGCTTACCGAGTTATGCCCAGCATACACCTGAAGAGTGAGGCGAGTTATGCCCACCATACACCTGAAGAGTGAGGCGATCATCAACAAAGTGTGCCTACCGATTTAGGCCCGGCATACACCTGAACAGTGAGGTGATTTATGCCCGCCATACACCTGAAGAGTGAGGCGATCATCAACAAGGTCAGCTTACTGAGTTATGCCTACCATACACCTGAAGAGTGAGCGATCATCAAGAAGGTCAGCTTACCGAGTTATGCCCGCCATACACCTGAAGAGTGAGGCGATCATCAACAAGGTCAGCTTACCGAGATATGCCTGCCATACACCTGAAGAGTGGGGCAATCATCACCAAGGTCAGCTTACCGAGTTATGCCCGCCATACACCTGAAGAGTGAGGCAATCATTAACAAGATCAGCTTACCGAATTATGCCCACCATACATCTGAATATTGGTGGTAGTGTTGGTCATGATGTTGGCAGTGTTGATGATGCTGGTGGTGTTAATGTTATCTGTCCTTAGTTGCTGCTAGGACGTAAGACCTCCATCAACCAACAGGATAAGGGTGTTGGCCACAGTATGTGGTCTGGCCGCCGGCTGTACGTAGGCAGGTAATTCAGAACGAGGTCATTCGGGTTTGGCATCATCCCAAATTAATCGTGTTCTTTCAGATCGCGCCACAAACGCGGCAGCTTCAATGTCACCTCCAGGTGCCGCGGATGCCGAATCCGAATATGTTGGTATGTTGTTGGACTTTTACATCCTGGCAACATCTAAGGTCATATCAGGATGGGTACCGACTAGTGGCGACTTTATAGTGCTTCCCCACTGGGAGACCAGGCCGCCATCATCATGACCTGATATCTCACTCAATCACATTATCCTAACACTAGGCCAACCAGTCCTTGCCCTATTCTATAATGCCGAGCACCAGGCTAGGAAGTGACAAGTATCAATTTTTAAGTCATTGTGACCGGTAGGTCTGCGAAGATTTGGGGTGGGGCGGGGGGGGGGGGGGGGGGGGGGGTGAGGCAATGGTGGTGGTGGTAGTGATGGTGGTGGCGATGGTGGGTGACCCCATCATCATCATCATGCTGTCGGTCGCGATGCGACAAAGACTGCTTTCATTACTTGACTGCCGCTCTCCATTTAGCTCTCTGCTGTGAGAGTTGCGTCCATAAGTCGGTCTTAATGTCTCTCAGCTTCAGGTTTCTCTTGATGGTATCTTTGAACCGGAGACGGGGGCGCCCTCTCTTTCTGTAGCCAGAAGACAGTTGAGAATAGAGGATCTGCTTTGGTAGCCTGTCTGATGACATCCTCATGAGGTGTTCAGTCCACCGGAGATTCTTTTTGATCAGAAGATATTCCATAGAGGGCAGCCCCATCCGTTCGAGTATTTCCTTATTCGTCCTTATTATTTCCTTATTTGTCACCATGTGGGTGACCCCACATGGTGACAAATCGTTCCTTGTGCACTTAAAGATCTGTTCACCTGATTTAAACAATTAATTTACATATGAATATTATCTATATCTTAACCAAATATGATAGTTGTAGAAATGGGTCGTTCTCAGAAGTTGTGTACCAATAGTGTGACATCAGTACCAGAAAATCAAAATGCTGCCAAAGTCCTATAAGCAAGTTTCCTCAATGTGTATGTCCTTTTGCATCTGAATAATTGAAAATAAACATATTCTGGCATTTTTAAGTAGGTCAAATGATGCTCACACCCAATAAATAGCAGTATAGCATGGAAACCAATCTGACTCCAAAATCAAATATTTTCCACACAAAACTTGACATTTTTAGGACATTTCACATGCCACTTGCTTTATAAACAGTAGTAATAATAATTTGAAACCTCATTGCTATGATTTTGTCTTATTTGTGAATATTAAAGAGAAAAGCAAGAAAATATTAGCAGAGTAACAGATTAGCAGAGTAACAAAGTGGAAACAACAATTTTACACAAATGTTCGGCTCAAATTTCAATGTTTAGGGGCAATTTCAGGATTTATCTTTTACTATACCATAACTGGGTCCATGCATAGTGTCAAATGGTGAAAATAGTTCCTGTACTATATCTGTACTCAGTGTTTGATACAGAGTTTCATAGTACTTGCAAGTGGAAACGAAATGTTACGATGTTAATGACTCCAGAAAATGTTAACTATTTCATAATTAAAAAGATTTTTGTAGAAATAAATGTCTTCAACTTAATGAAGACATTGTATATGACCATTTGAAGTGAAATGAGCTGTTGTTCAGAGGTTTTCATTAAGTTTGTGACACTTTATTTTCAATGCTGTTGACAATGTCACAAATTAGTGATGTAATTTTCTATGTATTTAGCTACATCCATCCCAATAAGATACATAATACACAATATTAACATTTACTTTTGATCTAAACTATCTCCCACATTATTTGGCTAACTGATGAAATCTAAATATTGACACTCCAATAAAGGGTTTCTTTGAAATATGCATTTCTAGTAGACTACCTCAAGTGGTACACAGTTTCTGAGAACTACCCAAATATTAACTATCGATTTACACTTAGAACTATTAGGAATGGTACTAATGGTTCGAATCCCACGACTTACAAAAACGAGAGGCGGGCGTTCAATCAATCCATCCCGTCAGCCCTCCCGTCAGCCATCATGTTGATTAGTTGGGGGAAATGTATGAATAATTGAACTTTCAGTCCAAGCAGCGAGCTATGCTATTTTTTATCGGGTCCCCAGACAGCATTCAAACAATCCCTCACCCCCAACGTCATGCTCGGGATACCGGGCGCGGTGGCCGAATTGGTAGCGCCCAGGCCTCCCGTGCGGGAGATCGGGAGTTCGCTTCCCGGTCGAGTCAAACAATGACTTACAAAATTGATACTTGTCACTTCCTAGCCTGGCACTTGGCATTACTAGGATAGGGCAAGGACGGGTTATCTCAGTGTCAGGATAATGTGACTGAGTGGGATATCGAGTCATGGTGCCTGCCTGATTTCCTAGTGGGGAAAACCTATAAAGTCACCATGAGTGCGCATTGTCACAAGTCAGTACCCATCCTGATATGACCTTACATGTTGCCGGGACGCAAAACTCCAACAACCAACCAACACGTACCCACCCTCCCTTACCGCGAAGTGAGGTGTGCGCAACCTCTTATTTATCTGTTTAATTGCCAAGTTTCCCGCCAGAGGGTTCCACGAACCACACCCACCGACACGCTACATCTACGGTCTACCTCCAGGGCGGGGCCCGTCTCAGGTGAGTTGTTGTAACTGCAGTACACAGCCTGCTGGAAATCCCCACACCTGTGTGCTACTCACACTACCGAGCTGCCTCCTCCAGCCCCCACCCCACTTACACACCACCACCACCAGCACCATATTCACCATCACCAGCACACCACCACCACCATCACCATCACCACCACCACCACCACCACCATATTCACCATCACCACCACCACCATCACCACCATCACCATCACCGCCATCACCACCACCATCGGACTTCCACCAGTACCCACCCCTCTACACCCACCATTACGATTCCGGCCACCCACTCCAGCACAAAACCTACCCACACCCACCATTACCGGACCAGACGGGATGGCCGAATGAGTTGAGCATCCGTCTCCCGCTTTGGTAGATCGTGGGATTTGAACCCATGGGTTCGAACCTTGCTCGAGTCAAACCAATGACTTAGAAATTGATACTTGTCACTTCCTAGCCAGGCGTTCGGCATTATTAGGATGGGGCAAGGACTGGAATGGTTGGCTCAGTGTCAGGATAATGTGACTTAGTGGGATATCATATCACAGTGCTGGTGGCCTGGTCTCCCAGTGGGACAGTACTATAAAGTTCCCATGAGTGTGCACTGTCACAAGTCGGTACACCTCATGATGTGATCTTAGATGTTGCCAGGATGTAAAACTCCAACAACCAACCAATCACCATTACCACCTGGCTATACCTCCTCAGCACCTACCCATACGACATGCACCATCACCACCACGCGCTTTCCTCCAGTAGGCCTACCCACACCCACTACACCCACACCTACCACCACCACCACCTGGGCATACCTCCTCCAGTAACCACCCCTACTACATACACCACCACCACCCGCCCACCCCAGCTTACTCCAACAAACTACCTCCCCCCCCCCACCCCCCACACGCACAACACCTCCCCCGCCCCCACACACTGTGCTTCTCGTGTCACAGTCTAATGCCTGGTACACACCTACCGTATTGACTGTAGTAGTCTGCACTGACCTCTCAGGTGATGCGAACTAAAACTCAAGACTCGACCCGACCCGCTTAAAACTGAAAACGGGCCGATTCATTTTTCGAATTGCGAATCGCAATCGTAATCGTCCGGTTTTAGCCCTAAAACTGAGGTTTTATTCGCGAATCGCAATCGCTAGGTGTGCGGGGAGCGCACACCTAGCGATTTTTGTGCGCGAAACGGGCAATTTTAGATCGTATACGGTAGGTGGGTGCGGACAAATGGTAGGTGTGTACTAGGCATTAGGAATATACACACGAGGTGTTAATCACTCCAACTTCTTCATCCGGTAAATAATACTCAAATGACAATGATAAGCCAGATTAACTTACAGATTTAACTCATAGACCCTCTTCTGCCTTATCTAGGCCCTATTTGACTTCTAATTCCAGCTCGTTCTGGTAAAAAAAAAGTCACATAACTGTGGGTGTCCTCTCGTATGTCTATCCAGCCTTTACTATTTTGTCGTGCATACATCTACTGGCGTTCATTTACGTTCCGCCTCAATTGGTCCTATTTCGGACAGGATGTGCTCACCCCCCCCCCCCACCTCCCCCACAACCCCACCACACACACACATACCATATCTTCCCCTCCCCACCCCCGTCCACACACAGACACACACACATATACAGTAAAACCTCTCTCATCGACCACCTCCACAGATCGACCACTCCCCTATATCGATTGATTTATTTGGGTCACAAACGATAGCCCATACAATACCATTGTAACGATAATACAAAAAACACTCCCTAAACCGACCACCTCCCTAAATGGACCATTTAAAGTCGGTCCCATGGTCGGTCGATCTAGAGAGGTTTTACAATATACTATATGGACACACAACTGATGCAAACGAACTAGGCCACTACGCCTTAAAAAAATGTAATAATAATAATAATAATAATAATAATAAACCCAAAACGCACATTCCGTTAGAACCACACACTTAACACACACACACCAAATCCTGAAAATTTACCAAAAGTCTCACCTGTGAGTCTGCCCTGAGCAGACCTTCATCGCGTAGCTTCTTCTCCAACGAATCACTCCAGCGCACATTGTCCACGATGAACTTTTCATTCTCTCTGAGCACTTCAAACTCGTCAGAGGCCGCTGCCACCTCCCGACTGTGCTCACTGGTGTTGCCCTTCCTCCTGTGTATGTCAGGTAGGGTCATTGTGGCCCCATCAACTCGCTGCTCCTGGTGTTCCTGGGGCAGCGGGTTGCCAGTCCAGTAATTTGTCCTCAGACAAAGTTGTGATGGTGGTGGTGGCGCGCTTTGGAATGGAATCCGCGCCGCGATGCATGCCGGGAACCAACTCCAAATATGGCACGGTGCGCCTAATGCGATTCTAGGTCGTCGTCATGGCGACCGTAAACAGTGCGCGTCTGTCATGTGAGAGTTACACTCCTTGGTTTTCCCGTATTATCACCCAGTTTACTCTCGATTTTCGCAGTGATCCTACCGGAAGGGTGTCATGATTTGGGAGTTTATAGGCATACTCATATATACGTATATGCGTATATACGTATATGTCTCTAAATATATATATAAATTTGAAGTGAGAGCTGGGAGCAGTTTGAGTCGGTTCCCAGGCGAGGGGAAGCAGAGCGCCGGTGTCGCAGTTTGAGCGCCCTGCCAGTTTCAGCTGACTGCATATGCTCAAACTCAAGGCATTGTCAACGGTCGTGAGCAATCTTCATACAGAAAATACAGAAGAAGTGAAATATCTCTAAAACCACACCACCTATTAACAAATCGCTTAGTACACATATAGAAAACATCTTTACCAAAAAGATTATATTAAATTTATAAGGTTAGGGTTCTGGATTTCTATTTATTTTGAATAAAATGTTTTGCACTGCGTGTACCGTCAAACTCAAGGCATTGTCAATGGTCGTGAGCAATCTTCATACAGAAAATACAGGAAAAGTGAAATATCTCTAAAAGCACACCACCTAGAAACAAATCGCTTGGTACACATATAGAAAACATCTTTACCAAAAACATTATATTAAATTCATAAGGTTAGTGACGATGCTGTTAGATTTTGACGCATGGGCATGAAACTGACAGTCAGCTGAAACTGGCAGGGCGCTCAAACTGCGACACCGGGTTACAAGGGGGCCTGCAGAGAATAAGGTGTGTTGGGAAGCGAGAGGTGCCCAGAAGGAGCACCGAAAAACATTAGGGAATATTCTTTATTTATATTCACATAATAAATTATGTAGTGATCATATATAGTGATCATATATATAGTCCCATTCACATTATCCTGATACTGAGCAAAGCAGTCTCGATCCTATCCTAGAAATGCCAAGCGCCAGTGAAGGTATCGACAGGCATAAATTATGTATGCACAAATGTTGCTTGACCCGACCCTGGATCGAACCCACGACCTTCCGCAGACGAAGCAAGTGCTGTACCCAGTCAATCATCTCGCCGGTATTGTCTAAGCCCAGATATGAACTACTGGCGTTTGGTTATTACTTATTTTATATTACCTCAACATGGGTTGGTGAGTGCAGGGGAGATGCTGGATTTTGTTATAATCCAGTGCATTGTGGGTAAATAAGTACAAGCCGACCGCGAGCATCTTCCTCGCTCATGGATGCAGAGGCGCCAAGTGTCCCAATTTGGTGGGAGATCTCCCTAAAATATAGCAAAGCAACCCAATCTTCCGATTTCACGCTTTTAATTAGAAATATCCGGCCAAAGAATCTTCTTTTTTTAAATTAATTTTTGTTTGGGGGGGGGGGTCTTTTTGGGGGGTGGGGGGTTCGCATATTTTTCTCCAAATGCACCATTTTGTATCTTTTTCCCCCAAAGATATTCTGAGGGAGGGTCTCCAGAACCCCCCCCCCCCCCCTTGAGGGAGTGGCAATCCCTCGTCTCACACCTTATCCCCTTCAGCCTAATTCACCCTATTTACAATTTGTGTATTAGAATACTCACACTCATATCGACTTGGCACCCCGAGGGGTGATTTCCCAACAAAAACATCCATTCAGCTTTCTGAGATAAATATATTAGGTTGTTCATTATAATCTACCTTACTTTAGTTTGAAGTAACTTTTATTTTAAATGGCTACCTTTTGAGATACAACATCAATTTCGGCAAGCATGCCAAACCTCTGACACCATAGGCTTCTGTAGTAACAGGTTATATTCAATTGTCCCAGTATTCACTTCAATGTGGCGTTAAATGTTTAATAAGTGCACCAGTATCTATGTTAGATATGTAGAATCAATTACATATTGGATTTGGTTTTGAAAATGTAATCTTTTCATCGGACTATGCAGCTTTAAACTTCTGCTGATCTGCTGTAAATAAGTGTCACTAATTATCTACCTATATTGTGAATTCTTTTACTGGTAAAGTATCTGTCACACCTTACCTGATTGAGCAACGGACATAAACCGGACAAAGAATTGTCTAGTCCGATGGTGTTCGGTGTCAAAATGTACCGAAATGTGTCGAAATGTTGTGCTTTCGGGTCAAAAGCAGCCAGAGGAAATGGACGCTAGAGGGACAAGGAAGGTACATTAACGAATATCCACCAGACGATAACCGGACGACACCGGAGAAGAACCGAATGTCAAACGGACACGTACCAGACTTTTAACGGACGTGCCAAAAAAACACCAAAAAAACGACGGACCGAATTCCCGCAACACCGTCAATGGACGGAGACGTAATGGATGGGTACCGGACATGAAACGGACAAAACGGACTTAAACCGGACACCAACCGTACATGTCAGTCCGGCGGTGTCCGGTACAAGTTTTGTGCATGTTCAAAACTTGACAACGTACACACCGGACACCACCAGACAGAGAACGAACACGCCGGATGCATAGCACATATAAATTGGATATTGACGTATTTCACTGTACAGTGTCCGTTTTCTATCCGTTTCCCCAGTCCGGTAAGGTGTGACTGAGCCTTAGGCTTTAAAAAGTCGCAGCAGCTTGGATACACTTGTAACGGGCGTGGTGGCCTAATTGGTAGAGCGTGAGCCTCGCTTGCGGAAGGTCGGGAGTTCGGTTCGCGGTCAAGTCAAACCAATGACGTTAAAATTGACACTTGTTGCTTCCTAGCCTGGCGCTCGGCATTAATAGGACATGGCAAGGACTGGTTAGCTCAATGTCAGGATAATGTGACTGAGTGGGATATCGGGTTATGTTACTAGCAGCCTGATTTCCCAGTACGGCAGCACTATAAAGTCGCCATTAGGTCACACTGTCACAAGTCAGTACCCATCCTGATATGACCTTAGATGTTGCCAGGATGTAAAACTCCAACAAACAAAAACAAAACAAAACTGGATACACAGGCATACTTGTGTTTCCACAACAGTACTCTTTCGTGTCCACAAAAGCTCATGATTGTTTGTTGTTTGCCCTGATTGATTTAATTTAATTTTTCTACAGCAGCCAAACTACTTTGAAGTAAAGGCCCTGTCACATTACGGCGTATGGCGGGAGCGTATTGAAAACCTACGTAAAAGCTGTGCGTGCCGGCCTATCATGACCTTTGGTGACCTCTCGGGTGGTTTTGAGCGTATGTGGAACCTATGAGGAGTGTACGAGGAGTGTATGAGGAGCGTATGAGAGCGTACTGTGACATTTTTTGACGGTTTTGATTGGCATATGGAACCTATGCATAGCGTATGCGTAGCGTATGCGTAGCGTATGCATAGCATATGCATAGCGTATGAGCCTATGAGTAGCGTATGAGTCAAGATCGATGTCGAGACCTATGGCATACGCTTGGAATATGCTGTGCATACGCTGTGCATACGCTGTGCATACGCTGTGCATACGCTAGGAGTACGCTCCCATACATAACTCGTATTTTATGCGTACACTACATACGCTAGAGATACGCCGGTGATGCAAGTTGAGCGTATGCGTAACCTACGCCGGTGCACCCCTAGCGTACGAGGAGCGTACACCGGCATACGAGGAGCGTACACCGGCGTATGAGTAGAGTATGAACCATACGCTCCCATAGGTCGAGATTTTTTTAGCATGCACAACAAAATTTGGACGGACGGACGGGAGAAAGCGTATGGCAGCGTACAACGGCATATGCCAGCATAGGCCGGCACATGACGGCCTATGCGTAGCGTATGCATAGCGTATGCGTAGCATATGGCGGCATATGGCGGTGTATGCCGACGTATATGACGTACGCTAACGGCGCCCCTAGCCTACCGCCCATAGTACGGCGCCACCTGAACAGACCTGCGCCCACACGCAGGCAAGAGCAGGTGCTTAGCACATCTGGCTAAGCGCACTCCGGAATGGCTAAAAGTGTGGGTTCGAAACCTGCTCTTGGTGCAATAGTTCCAATTTTCATCACCCCACCCCCACGACAATATTAATGATCTGACTGCATGAGTAACACTGACAGTAGATATGATATGATGTTGGCATGGGAAACTTTCAGACTTCTCGGCACAATATGGAGATATTATGCCATATTTCCTTGTTCTGTGTTCGCTTGTGACCCTGTGACGCGCCACACAGACAATGAAGCTGTGTTTTACCTAGTGGTTGTTCCCATAGGTTGGACCCAGGGAGTGTATGGCCTTGTGCACGGCACATGTGATGTAGGCTACTGACCGGGAACATAGACTGAACATGTTCATTGTCTGTGTGGTGCGTCACAAGGTCACAAGCGAACATGGAACATGGAACAAGGGAAGACACCACATGGTCTTATATTCTATCCTGTTGAAAAGTAGTGGCTAAAGCGGCTGTCACCCCTCGCCGGATTGAGCAACAGACACAATTGTCTAGTCCGGTGGGGTTCGGGTGTGATAAGTATCAAAATGTATTAAAATGTGTCAAAATGTTGTGATATCGAGTCAAAGGATGTTGGATGAATGGACATGAATGGGTAGCCAATAGAAGAAACAAACTCAAACCGGACAAGAACCGTAGATGTCAATCCGGTGGCATCCGTTCCAAGTTTTGTGCATGGTCAAAACTTGTACGGACACAAACCTGACATCAACAGACTTTGTTTGGTTTCTGTCCGTTTCCTCCAATCCGGTGAGGTGTGACAGGACCTTAACTCAACTGGACATTCAGTCGTTGCGGCAGTTTCCTTTGGATCAAAGAATCAATCGTCCACAGCAGAACAGGCTCACCAGGAAAATTCCACCGCAATCGAACCAAGGTCGTCTGCGAAATATATTGTTTTTAATCATGTGAAAATTAACTAAACCTAGTAAAATATTCGCTCCGCAACCTTGTTATCAATTTTCTATGAGTATTTTTAGCCAACTGCGTACTATTTATAGATATACACAACTCACTTTGTTGTAACCAATTATGCCGTTACCATGAACACATCCTATGACCTCGGTAGCGTCCCATGACGTCATTGTGGTTGAGGAGTGTCGGATGTTGAGTAGTTCGGTGGCCAGCCACCAGGACGACGAGGAGGAGGCGGTGAGGAAGACAAGGTGGATGGGGAAGGAGGAGTAGACGGTTAGGAGGGTGTTGAGGAGATGGGGGCGGGGGGGGGGGGGGGGGGGGGTTAGGAGTAGGAGAACGACCAGAAAGAGGCGGAGGGGGGGGGGGGGGGGGGGGGCGAGCAGTAGGAGGGGGGAAGAGGAGAGCGCCATATAGATTGCCTCCTTAACTGTCTTGCAGGAAATATTGGTTGGTTGTTGGGGTTTTACGTCCTGGAAACATCAAAAGTCATATCAGGACAGGTACTAACTTATGACTGCGCACTCATGGTGACTTTATAGTGTTGCCCCAACGGAAGACCAAGCCACCAGCACCACGACCTTATATCCCACTCAGTCACATTAGCCTGACACCAAGCCAACCAGTCCTTGCCAATCCTATTAATTCCTAGCACCAGGCTATGAAGCGACAAGTATCAATTTCTATGTCATCGGTTTAACCCGACCGGGAACCAAACTCCCGACCTTCCGCACGTGAGACACGCGATCTACCGACTTGGCAACTGCGCCCGAATGTATCTCGTTAGTACATCATGTTATCTTTATTTGTATGTGGTGCTCTGGTGGAAAATATCACCCCAAGTTGCAATCAATTAAAATTATGGCCGTGACTGGAGTACTCAGTCAACCTTTAACCCTCTAGTAACCAACGTATCACATATGATACAAACATTTCCTGATCACCATAGCCAAAGCAGCTGTATATTATTAACTTACCTCTTTATAACCGCAGTACCATCTATGATAAACTTGTATTATAGTTATAAAAGGGTAAATTAATAACAGCTATTTTGGCTATGGTGATCAGGAAATGTTTGTATCATATGTAATACATTGGTTACTAGAGGGTGAACTGGCCTTTCATAAGAATGCCCAGGTGGGTAATGGGACACACACCCGCAGACCAAAGACCCTATAATACTAAGACGGCTCACTCCCTATCTCTCCCATGGTAATGTAAATTTCGCAGTGCCACCTTGTGGTGGGTTTGATCAGCCCAGCTGCTGGTTGGTGTTTCACATGTAAACACATACAATTATATTATACATGAGATAGGTAAGTATGAATACACATCAATATGAAATTGCTATGAACAAATACACATCATCATCAGCATCATCATCAGCATCGCCATCATCACACATCTTTCACATTCATATATACATTTATTCATATAATATAGCACCTGTTTAACCAAGAGAACAGCCAGCGCACCAAGTGGTGGGTTTGATCATTTTGATTACACAGTACAGGCTGAGTGAGCCGTCTTAGTATTATAGGGTCTTTGCGCAGACACACAAGTAACAGGTGGGTTGCAGTTCTCCATGCTGACGCTAGGTGCCGTATCAGTGCAGTCACTTTGTAATCGCCTCAGTGCCGACATATGTGAAAACAAAGGCCAGGGGACCAGGCGGGGTGTGACAGTGCACACCATAGAACTTACAGATCCTCTTCTGGCTGATCTAGGCCCTAATGGGCCTCTAATGCCAGCTTGTTATTGCAACAACAAAAAAGAACTTTGTTTTGCACTATTGGTCACGTCGTATTTCTGTGCCCCCAGAACAGTGGCACAAATCCCATTCTGACATTTGGGGGGGGGGGGGACCAGCTGGGATGGCCAAATTAGTTGAGCATCCGTCCCCTGTTTTGGGAGGTTCGAACCCTGGTCGATTCAAACTTGTCACTTCCTAGCCAGGCGCTCGGCATTATTAGGGATAGGGCAAGTGCTCAGTGTCAGGATAATGTGACTGAGTGGGGTATCAGGTCATGGTGCTGGCAGCCTGGTCTCCCAGTGAGGCAGTACTATAAAGTCACCATGAGTGCGCACTCTCACAAGTTGGTAAAACAACAAACAAACGCTTGTAGGTGGGGGGGGGGGGGGGGTGTAGGACCTGTCTGGCCTTTAAAGTTGCATGGTCTCTTGACTTTCCGACATTTTGTTTGTTGGGCTTTTAAAATCCTTGCAACATCTATGATCAGGATGGGCACCGACTTGTGGCAGTATCCCCACTCAGTCACATTATCCTGATACTGAGCTAACCAGTCCTTGCCCTATTATAGTAATGCCGAGCACCAGGCTAGGTAGTGACAAGTATCAATTTTGTAAGTCATTGGTTTGCCTCGGCCTGGATTCTGCACGGAAAGCCTACGCTCTATCGATTCGGCCACAGAGTTGGAGCCCACCCACTTTTTAGTTTTTTTAATAGATAAATATATTATGTTGATCATTATAATCTACCTTAGTTTTAATTTGAAGTAACTTTGAAGGTATTTGAAATTGACTTAATATATTCTTCTATGCAGCAACAAATGTTTAATAAGTGGATCAGTAGCTAAGATCAAATCTAGATCAGTTTTAGCTTCTAAAATTGTATGCTGTCATCGGACTACGCAGTTCTTAGGAAATGCTTAGTTTGTTTGACGTCCTAACATCTAAGGTCATATCAGAACGGGTACGGACTTTGTGAGTGCACACTCATGGCGACTTCATAGTGCTGCCCCACTTTGAGACCAGGCCGCCGGCACCATGACCTAATATCCCACTAAGCCACATTATCCTGACCCTGAGCTGACCAGTGGCGCATATCAGGTTAGATAGCAACAAGTATCAATGACAAGTCATTGTCTTAAGTCTGCTGGTATTCGAACTCCCGACCTTCAGCACCGGAAGTCTGCACCCTACCGATTCGACCTCAGATAGAGGGCAGACTTCTCGTCAATGCTTGACTCGACTACTGCGTCCGGTGCTTTTTTTTTAATTATAGGAAATTCTTTGAACAACGATAACAATGTGGAATGGTTAAGTCATTTATTCTGACACATATCGACTGGTGTACTTCAGGTATTACATCTTGTTCATACACAAATTGGGAGAAAATTCATGTAAGCGGCCAATACTGAACGTGGCAGTGGTTACACTAATACACAACATATTACCCAGAACTGTGACGTCACAACGAATGCATTACATCGCATTCAAGTAAAGAAAGCTCAGTAACACTAGCTTTTTTTTTGTCTTCTTCATTGCGCACTTGGCACCTCATTATGTTTTCTCATTCATTTGTTTTCCCATTCTGCATTGACAACCCAGACATAACAATTTTCACTCTTTAAAAAGAAAAAGGGGGGAAAAAAAGATGGTTCCAATTTTAACATCCACTTAACGTCAATTTAATAAACCGAAACAGTTTCAAGAGTACAATCTTGCTAGCTTCACCTAGTTCAATGCACAAAGCCTTGTTCAAATCAATGTTTTGTTCTCATAACTTATTTATTTTTCTTACCGTGCAGCAATATAAATTTACCTAAAAACATATTCCAAAACATATTAACTAAAGAGGAAATGAACCAATGTAAACGGCAGGTCATGCTCAATTAGAATAAAGGACCCACTGTAGACCTAAGTATGAAGGTCAGGGATGATAAGTGGTTTCAGGCACAAAAAAAAGCGAAAATCAAGCCGACGTTATTATCCCGACGGCAAATTTCTAATTATACCTATATAAAAAAAACGGAAATCAGCTTAAAAACAGAAAAATATCATCCCTGGAAGGTGCTCTGTCCATACTACTGCAGAACCTTCGTTTCCAACATTAGCAAATAAATACGGCCAACTTACAAAACAGCTCACAGGTCTCCAGAATTCACCCAATAATTACCAAGCCCACAATTACAACCTAATGACGTCAATTACGTTAAATACAGTCTGTGATAGTCGTTGGCTCCAAAAGCCGCGTTGCATTTCGGACACTTCCGCTGTCTCGTCTCGTAGCGAGTCTTCAGACACTCCAGGCAGAAGACGTGGAAGCACTTTGTCAACACGGCGTCCTTTTTCTTAACTTTACAAGACGGGCAAGTTAATTGCTCCTGAAAAAAAAGGAAAACATTTTGTTTTGTTTAAAGACACTGCATATTGATTAAAAGAATCAATAGCATTTATACTGACAAAGGAAAATACAAATATTTATTGATAGAAATAAAACCCACAATAGCTAAGTGGAATAAATAGGTGTCAGGAAGGAAAATAAAATACATGATTAAAGAAACAGTAAGCTTTCACATTTCCATTAAACTTTGGCTTTGAAACATTTTTAATTCGCAGCACTCGGAAGAGGGAACAGAAGAGGGTTTTTAAGTAGAATTTATTGAATCATTATAATTAATAATCAGAAATGATAATCAATCTGTATCGTTCAGAGTGGTGAATCATGAAGAGTCAATTAAAGTCGGTGCCCGGAGGCGGTAGAGGCTGGCTCTGCGGCAGGTGGCTGGAACATGCGACTGATGAAGACTGGCTTTTGAATTTTGAAGTTGCGCGGTCGAGCGCAAGGAGAGAAGGGGGCGGGAGGGTCACGAGATCAGGTTCAACCAGCCTCGTTTGCGAATTAACTATGTTGAGGTGTCAACATACGTAATTCGCTGTCAGAAGCCAATACCAATACCAGCACCAGCACCAGCACCAGCACCAGCATAGATCCAGCATCAAAGCCAATACCAGCACCAGTACCAAAACCAGCACAATAACCAGTACAGGTCCAGCACCAGCAGTTCAGAAATAGAGGGAGAATGCAAAAAAAGCAAGATGGCGGCCAGAGACAGCTCTCCACTCAACTTTTAACGACTATTAATCTACATGATTTCATACAATATTCACCCCTAAGATAAATAAGCATTTGAGCCATATTTTTCACACATTAGATTGCAAATTCATGTGGTTATGTGCGACACTTTTTCCATAGGGTTGTTTAGCAGTTGTGTCCAGAAGACAGTGCTGCGGGAGTAACTACGTAAACATAACGTTATCACTTATAAGCGGAACTGCACAAAGACACACACCCAGGCATGTATGTGATTGGGTGCAGGAAGAAAAACCTTAAATTGTTTTAGGTTATCGTGGGGACACACAGCATCCCACTGAGTCGCGAGGGGGATCCAAATAGTGTATTTCAGAGATGTTTCGGTGGCCAGGAAAAAACCCCGGAATTTAACAAAAAAAATCGGATTTCCGGTTAAAACCGGAGAAATCACATGCCTGCGCACCTTATACTCTCGTATCTCCTCCATCAACACCTCGTCTGCAGAGCTTGCCATCTCAATCTTCTTTGATCGCTCTACCTTTCGCCGTAGACTCGCCACCTCTTCCTATCGGCAAGGAAGAGACATAAGGAGCTTATTAAACTGAGACATTGTTATCGAAAAATATGATTTTATATCTGTGTAGGTACAGATGAACCTCGTTCCAACGGACTAATAGGAGGAAGCAGTTGTCCGTTAAAGCTGTTTGTCCGTTGCAGTGACAAAATTTAAGAACCTGTACCACAAGGCAGTGGTTTACAACTCTGCAAGGCAGGAGCGTCACAATACCTCAGGGAGTTTGACGCTCCTGCCTTCCATAGGATACAGCTATAATAATAGGCTTTGGACCTGTTAGCTGCTCTTAATTAATAGAAATCGAGACAATTCTTCAGATGTGGTGGATTGTAGCAACTGTCACTGGCTCCAAGATATACACAATGCTTGACCAGTATGCATCCAAAGAAACAATTCCTACAAATTCAGATATTCACTCTCGCGGATTGTGTCCGTTGGATCCGGAATCCGTTGCATCGGTGTCCGTTGGATCGAGGTTCATCTGTATATCTAATAGTCCGAGGTGGGGGATGGGGGATGGGGGAGGTGGGGGGGGGGGGAGTGATTTAAATGGGCCAAAGTTTTGGTTTTGACTCATCTGGAATCACCCTGACAGATGCAATATATGTATTTATAAATATATAATGTTAAATAGAATATATAGAGAAACTGCTGGGAATTCGGCATCGACAAGGTAAATAAGTGGAAATGGTTATGGCAGCAAGATCATCCCTAGAGGGATGGCTACCCAACACCCAACGCGTGTTATATACAAACTCAAAGGAAAGTTTATTTTATTTAACGACGTCTCTAGAGCGCATTGATTTTTATCATCGGCTATTGGACGTCAAAACAAACTCAAAGTGCGAAAGTGTCCGGAGGCTACACACATGCAGGCGCTTGTGCTTGAAGGTTTCATGCTGTAGAGCTGACGTTTTGTCGGCCACTGCGCTCTGCGCCTCCTTCAGCTGCACGTGGTATTTATCGAGGTGCAGCTTCAGGTCAGCTGCTGTCTGTGAAGTCTCTATCGCCTTTCGTTTATGCAGCTCCATTGCCTGCTGTCGAAGGCTGCCAACATAAAAAATAAATAGATCCATTTACTTCTCAAATTACTTTGAATATAAATTGGATAAAAAATAAGACTACTTCCTGGCAGAGTGTAGAAGGACCTCCCAGGATAGCATCGACTTTATTTTATTTTAAAAATACAGTCACCTATTGAGTTTGATAATCCGCTATTACCAACACCACTAGTGGCACTACAGAGATGAGACCAGGTCAGACCTAAAAACAGGGATCAAAGTGGTCTCTGAGAAAAAAAGCAGAAATGCGGATATTCTCCCATAGGTTTAGCATTGTCAGGAAATCGCGGAAAATTCACCGAAGTCAGGTTTCATACATATTGGTTTACGCTGATGGTGCTGTGGGGATTGAAGCACGCATTAGTAGTATATGCTGATAGTGCTGCGCCGTTTGAAGAACGTATTAGTAGTAGACGCAGATAGCACTGCAGCGTAAAACGTATTAGTGCACGCTGATAGTGCTGCAGCGAAAAACAACGTATTAGTATACACTTATAGTGCTGCGGCGTTTGAACAACATATTAGTAAAATCCTGGAAATCCACGAAATGACCTGATATCCCACTCAGTCACATTATCTTGACACTGAGCCAACCAGTCCTTGCCCTATCCTAATAATGCCGAGTGCCTGGTTAGGAGGCGACAAGTATCAATTTTTATGTTATTGGATTGACTCGACCAGGGTTCGAACCCATGGATTTGAATCCCACGATCTACCGCTCAACTCATTCGGCCATCCCGTCTGTGAAAGCATTTAAGAGCAGCATTACCGGGACACAGATCACACAATTCCACCATTGCTACTAATTGTCTAAGCTCACTTGAGTTCCTTCTCGATGGTGGCCAGGTTGTTCTGCAGAATGCGCTCCTTGTCTTCGAGTTTACGCACCACCAGGTTCTGCGCCTCGACCTGAGACTGCAGCGTGCCCACCTGCTCTGCCAGAACATCTTTCTCTTCACGCAGCAGCTTGTGGATCTGACTTGACTTGATTCGCTAAAAGGAAAGAAAGGCCACATTTCCTAGTTCACATTTCTGTGCTTGCCAGAAGAAAAAAAAAAGCCTCTTTGTATTGAAAGTGAAATATATAATAAAGAAGTGAAATATATAATAAAAGCCATATTTCAGCCATGGATAGGCCCTGAAGAAAGGATCTGCCCTTTATAGGCGGAATTTCTCAATCCAAATTTAAAAGGGACAAAGTTGTCACAGAAAATGCAACATTATACGTAGTACCTATTTGAGCAGAGTGAGTTCCCTGTGAGCACAGTGAGTCCCATGTGAGCACAGTGAGTCCCATGTGAACACATTGAGTCCAATGAGATACAGTGAGTCCCATGTGAGCACAGTGAGTCCCATGTGAGCACAGTGAGTCCAATGTGAGCACAGTGAGTCCAATGTGAGCACATTGAGTCCAATGTGAGCACAATGAGTTCCGTGTGAGCACGAGTTCTATGTGAGCACAGTGAGTCCCATGTGAGAACCGTGAGTTCTGTGTGAGCACAGTAAGTTCCGTGTGAGCACATTGAGTCCCAATGTTATCACAGTGAATCCCATGTGAGCACACTGAGTCCCATGTGAGCTCCAAGTGGGCACAGCACAATAAGATAGTTGTTCTAGAGTTACCTGTAAGTTGAAGTATTACTGAGATTCTTACGAATCTATGAATACAAAGGTACGGATCTAAGTATTGCGCGCATGCAGACTCACCTCTGACATAAGTTTGAAGTTGGCGTCATCCTTTTCACGAAGCTGTTGGAGAAGGCGGATGTTCTGTTCCTGCATGTCCTCAAACGCCTGCCCCGTGACCTCCATTTCATTGAGGAGGGCTTCCTCCTCCTGTAACCATGGAAACAGTGATGACATACCATCGACATTGCACATTCATCAGATTTATATTAAATAATGTTAACTACAAGGGTATTTACCAAGCAGTTATTCTGCAAAAGCCAAAGCCATAGCATATCATATCTCGTACTTGTAGTGCCTTATATGAGTTAATATTTTTTAGCACTGAACAAAATTATAAAGCTACCACAACTGGTACACCAAAAAATATCATGTTTTGTTCATTGTGGCTTTTCATCTTAGCAACATCTAAGGATAGATTAGGACAGATACTGACTTGTGACAATGCGCATTTATGGCGACTATTAGTGCTGCAACCCATGACCTTATATCTCACACTATCCTGATACTGAGCAAACCAGGCCTTCCCTATCCCATTAATTCCGAGTGCCAGTGGCGACAAGTATCAATTTTGTGCGTCATTGGTTTGACCTGGCCTGGGTTCGAACCCACAACTTCCCACATGGGAAGCCAGCCAGCATGCTTACCGATTCGCCTACCTCGTCCGATTTAAAATCGAGAAGTTGTAACTATTTCTGTAATGTCTTGTAATGCTTTTTTGCTCAAGGGGGAACCTCCCCCTGAATGTATTGGGTGTGAGTCCCCGCTGACACTCAAACACATTTTACTAAGTTGCGTTGATTTGTTGGCCCTGTGCCAACAATTCTACACTGCAGACAGTACTAAAGTAAAACAAGAAAACATTTTAGCCTTTTTGAGGGCAGCTGGACTGTACCACCTCATATAGTTTACTAAATAAATTCTATCAATTATGAATAAAACTTTTTTTTTCTATGGGAATTTGTTTCCCTTGACCACAAATATATGATCGTGAGCTTTCTAATTTAATGAGTGTCTATTGGCATATAATTGATTGTCTGCTTTTACATGTAAAAGCGATGGTTTGAACAAAAAACAAACATTTCTCACCGTGAATATGGCCTATGCTGCCGACACGGCGTAAAGCAACCACCAATCAATCATCAATCAATCAATGTAATTTGCTCAAACTCCTAACATTAGTGTTGCATAATATATTAACCATCAGTATACAAAGTCATGTATGTTTCACAAAGAAACAACAAAATAAACCATGAAATGTAGACAGTCTAGAGCTTGCGACATCACTTGGGAGACCTTCATTTCACAGAAAACTCTGGGAAAGTTGCGTGCGTAGACCTGTTTTTGTGCAGCAAGGTTCTTCTGCAGCTCTGCGATTGTCTCCTCATGCTTCTTTATCTTGCGAATGGCATCCTCCTCAG
The DNA here is from genome assembly GCA_030323885.1 of Branchipolynoe longqiensis. Taxonomy (NCBI): domain Eukaryota; kingdom Metazoa; phylum Annelida; class Polychaeta; order Phyllodocida; family Polynoidae; genus Branchipolynoe; species Branchipolynoe longqiensis. The sequence goes on from CM059195.1 coordinate 38,425,712, forward strand.
CGAGCTTCCGCCGCTCACGTCTCTCCGCTTCCTGCATCCGCCGGATGTGGCCCTTCAGCTCCTCAATCTCCTGTCGCGCTTTCTTCTCTGCCGCCATCAGCTGCCACATAGAGTGCAGTAATGCAATCAACAGTTTCTGTAGTTTTCTTTTGATTAGGTCCATTAATTCTCCTTAAGCAGTATACTGTTATCACTGAGATGCTGTCTCACCTCTGAGCGCACTTTGCAATGAACGCGAAATCATTCATTAACAGGGTCTATACACATGTCAAGATATGGAATTCAAGGCTATTTCAAGACTGTTTTTGATAGGAATTCAAGACTATTTCCAATTGGTCCAAAATCACCATTCGGAATGGCGATTTCAGACTAATTTAAATCAGTGGGGTCAGTTTGAAATGGGGAAAATGAAGCTCAAGACTTTCCAAGCCTTTCCAGTACCCGTACGGACCCTGTAATAAATATAGAGGCGGTAGCAATATTAGATAGACCACATTTGGGTTGTGAAATGAGTAGTTTTCCTCAAGTCAAAGTAAAATGCATGTGCCAAACATGGTAATTGTGGGTGAAAGAGGGATTTTGCCATTCGGTGGTCAAATACCACAGGCTGTAAAGATCTGGTGGCTTCTGCATCTGGGATGTCATTAATTCTTTGCAAATTACAGATTGAATGGCTTAGTGGATCAATGCGTCCACTGCGCCAGTGGTCAGGACAAAAGCAGGTGGGTTTTTTCTGTTCTTTTTTTTTGCGGGGAAGGGGGTGGAGAGGGGGTAGGGTATGGAGAAAAAAAAGAATTGAACATTTTACATTTAACTACTTTGTAGTAAAAAAAAAAAACCAGGTTATCCAGCATTGGTAATATGGACCAAGTAACAATAATTTATCATTATAGAAACTTGTAAATTATAGATAACAGTTCAGTGACACAGAAGTAACTAAAAGCGAGTTATTTGAAAGCTGATAAAGTAATAAAGTACTTAGACTGGTGGCAGCCAGCATCATGGATAAACAACTTGTAATAGTGTGGGAATGAGTCAATTGTTATAAAAATTGATCTATTTTTTCATGAATTCTTATCAGATTTTGCAGATGAAAACTATGCAGTTCCAACGACCGCAGGTTACAGGGTTCAAACATTAGAATGAGCTAATTTCGCAGAACATATCACATTTAGTAGATATACTGAGTGAAAGTACCTGCACTTTGTCTCGAGATTCCTTGGTCACACTCTTGTACATGTCGAGTAGAAGCTTCATTTCCTTTTGACTGTCCTGAGATTTCCTACAAAGGCAACCGGTTAGCCACAATATAAGCCGTGTTAATGGAACCTGGTGCAGACACAATACACATGATGACCAATGTTTCCAAAAGGCTACGTACAAAACTGCCTTAATGTAGCCTCCTTCTACCTCCCTACTATCCCTCATATCTACCTCCCTACTATCCCTCATACTTTAGCCCCATCTACCTCCCAACTATCCCTCATACTTTAGCCCCATCTACCTCCCTACTATCCTGCATATCTACTTCCCTACTATCCCTCATACTTTAGCCCCATCTACCTCCATACTATCCCTCATACTTTAGCCCCATCTACCTCCCAACTATCCCTCATACTTTAGCCCCATCTACCTCCCTACTATCCCTCATACTTTAGCCCCATCTACCTCCCTACTATACCTCATACTTTAGCTCCATCTACCTCCCTACTTTACCTCATACTTTAGCCCCATCTACCTCCCAACTATCCCTCATACTTTAGCCCCATCTACCTCCCTACTATCCCTCATACATTAGCCCCATCTACCTCCCTACTATCCCTCATACTTTAGCCCCATCTACCTCCCTACTATCCCTCATACTTTAGCCCCATCTACCTCCCAACTATCCCTCATACTTTAGCCCCATCTACCTCCCTACTATCACTCATACTTTAGCTCCATCTACCTCCCTACTATCCCTCACACATTAGCCCCATCTACCTCCCTACTATCCTGCATATCTACCTCCCTACTATCCCTCATACATTAGCCCCATCTACCTCCCTACTATCACTCATACTTTAGCTCCATCTACCTCCCTACTATCCTGCATATCTACCTCCCTAGTATCCCTCATACTTTAGCCCCATCTACCTCCCTACTATGCCTCATACTTTAGCCCCATCTACCTCCCAACTATCCCTCATACTTTAGCCCCATCTACCTCCCTACTATCCCTCATACTTTAGCCCCATCTACCTCCCTACTATCCCTCATACTTTAGCCCCATCTACCTCCCTACTATACCTCATACTTTAGCCCCATCTACCTCCCTACTATCCTGCATATCTACCTCCCAACTATCCCTCATACTTTAGCCCCATCTACCTCCCTACTATCACTCATACTTTAGCCCCATCAACCTCCCTACTATCCCTCATACTTTAGCCCCATCTAATTCCCAACTATCCCTCATACTTTAGCCCCATCTACCTCCCTACTATCACTCATACTTTAGCCCCATCTACCTCCCTACTATCCCTCATACTTTAGCTCCATCTACCTCCCAACTATCCCTCATACTTTAGCCCCATCTACCTCCCTACTATCCCTCATACTTTAGCCCCATCTACCTCCCTACTATCCCTCATACTTTAGCCCCATCTACCTCCCTACTATCCTGCATATCTACCTCCCAACTATCCCTCATACATTAGCCCCATCTACCTCCCTACTATCACTCATACTTTAGCCCCATCAACCTCCCTACTATCCCTCATACTTTAGCCCCATCTAATTCCCAACTATCCCTCATACTTTAGCCCCATCTACCTCCCTACTATCACTCATACATTAGCCCCATCTACCTCCCTACTATCCCTCATACTTTAGCTCCATCTACCTCCCAACTATCCCTCATACTTTAGCCCCATCTACCTCCCTACTATCCCTCATACATTAGCCCCATCTAACTCCCAACTATCCCTCATACTTTAGCCCTATCTACCTCCCTACTATCCCTCATACTTTAGCCCCATCTACCTCCCTACTATCACTCATACTTTAGCTCCATCTACCTCCCTACTATCCTGCATATCTACCTCCCAACTATCCCTCATACTTTGACCCATCTACCTCCCTACTATCACTCATACTTTAGCCCCCATCTACCTCCGTACTATCCCTCATACTTTAGCCCCATCTACCTCCCTACTATCCCTCATACATTAGCCCCTTCTACCTCCCTACTATCCCTCATACTTTAGCCATATCTACCTTCCTACTATCCCTCATACTTTAGCCCCATCTACCTCCCTAATATCCCTTATTCTTTAGCTCCATCTACCTCCCTGCCATCCCTCATACTTTAGCTCCGTCTAACTCCCTATTGTCCCTCATACTTTAGCTCCATCTACGTCCTATTGTCCCTCATACTTTAGCTCCGTCTAACTCCCTATTGTCCCTCATACTGTAGCTGTCTAACTCCCTATTGTCCTTCATACTTTAGCTCCGTCTAACACCCTATTGTCCCTCATATGTTAGCTCTGCCTAACTCCCTACTATCCCTCATACGTTAGCCCATCTACTTCCTATTATCCCTTATACTTTAGCTCCACCTAACTTTAGCCCCATCTACCTCCCTACTATCACTCATACTTTAGCCCCATCTACCTCTCTAGACGCATCTTTAAATAAAACAAACTTCCTTACTACAGCTCCATCTAAACTCCCTATTGTCCCCCATACATTAGCTCCATCTACCTCCATATTGTCCCTCATACCTTATTTCCATCTACCTCCCTATTGTCCCTCATACTTTAGCTCCGTCTAACCTCCCTATTGTCCCTCATACTTTAGCTCCATCTACCTCCTATTGTCCCTCATACTTTAGCTCCTTCTAACTCCCTATTGTTCCTTATATTGTAGCTCTGTCTAAGTCTCCATTGTCCCTCATACTTTAGCTCCATCTTCTTCCTATTGTCCATCATACTTTAGCTCCATCTAACTCCCTATTGTCCTTCATACTTTAGCTCATCTACTTTCTATTGTCCCTCATACTTTAGCTCGTCTAACTTCCTATTGTCCCTCATACTTGAGCTCCACCTAACTCCCTATCGCCCCTCATACTTTAGCTCTGACTAAACTCCCTATTGTCCCTCATACCGTAGCTCCATCTACCTCCCTATTGTCCCTCATACCTGAGCTCTGTCTAGAACTCCCTATCGTCCCTCATACTTTAGCTCTGTCTATACTCCCAACTCCCTACCGTAGCTCCATCTACTGCCCCTCATACCTTAGCTCCATCTACCTCCCTTTTGTCCCTCATACATTAGCTCCATCTACCTCCTATTGTCCGTCATACTGTAGCTCCATCTATCTCCTATTGTCGCTCATACTTTAGCTCCATCTACCTCCCTATTGCCCCTCTGACTTTAGCTGTCTAACTCCCTATTGTCCCTCATACTTTAGCTGTCTAACTCCCTATTGTCCCTCATACTTTAGCTCTATCTAAACTCCCTATTGACCCTCATACTTCAGCTCCATCAACCTCCCTATTGTCCCTCATACCGTAGCTCCATCTACCTCGCTATTGTCCCTCATACCGTAGCTCCATCTAACACCCTATTGTCCCTCATACTTTAGCTCCATCTACTTCCTATTGTTCCTCATACTTTAACTCCGTCTAAACTCCTCATTGTCCCTCATACCGTAGCTGTCTAAACTCCCTATTGTCCCTCATACTTTAGCTCCTACTTCCTATTGCCCCTCATACTTTAGCTGTCTAAACTCCCTATTGTCCCTCATACTTTAGCTTCGTCTAAGCTCCCTATTCTCCCTCATACCATAACTGTCTAACTCCCTATTGTCCCCTATACTTTAGCTCCACCTAACTTCCTATTGTCACCCTTACTGTAGCTCCATCTAACTCCTGGTTGTCATGGTTAGATCTAACTCCCTATTGACCATCAACGCCTTGATGTCATCATTAACTAGGCCTCCAATTGCTGCCTTTAGCCATCTCTCCATCAACACATACATATCCCAACTAAGTGTTTATCCTTTCCCGTGAAGTCCTTACTTGAGCTGAGTCTTTAAGTCTTTGATGATTTCTGCATCACTCTTCCCCTTCTCGCGCTCCTTCTCTTCCTTGTCCTCTTCCTCCTTCCGCAGCACAAGTGGTTCCTCCAGGCGTGTAGCAACTGGCTCCTCCTTCTCCACTGACCCACCAGGTGTCGCCTTTGCCTCGACTGCCTGCTGTTCAGTCTTCAGCTACAACACATTGCGCAAGTCAGTGTCAATGCAAACGCAAAAGTTAATGTTAGCTATATTGACAATAAAATTCAAACTAACACGACCTGAATCTTATAAATTAACTTTGCGGCAACGCGCTGTTAAATAACTAGGAAATGCCTGTTGCTTAGAGTATAAATGAGTGCAAACAACCATTAGAGTTAAATTAGTTAAAATTATTTGTAATTGTGATCATTGATCATGTAATGGTATGCACCAAAAAAAGATCCACCCATTCACTCTACAAATTAACATCTTGAACTGGAACCTTAGTTTTACTACATTCTAAAATTAAAGGGATATTCAAGTAAATAAGAATTTATCTAAAACCATACTGATTTGAATTGTAACGAGTAAGATCCTCAACAAGGAAACAAACTATGAACTAAAAACCTCATATTGCCAACCTTAAATGCCAAAGTAAAATAGAAGTCAAGACTGTTGGATTTAAGGAGTTCGCATGGATTTCTCTTTGAGGACCTAATACAAGTGTTAACCCCGTGCCGTGCACTCTCCCAGAATACTTCATAATGGGCAGGGGTGGGAGTGTAGGTGGGAGTGGAGGGCGGGGTCACTGTTTTGCACCTGAATCTGTTAATGCAGTTTTGACCCACTGAGACTGAGTCAGAATTAGTGACTGACCAATTGGGGATTTGGTTCTGCCAGTTTTCTTTGCGCTACAAATCATTTACTTAATAGCCGATAAGAAAAATGAACCAGTTCTGTCTATTCATGTCCGTATAACAGAACAAAGTGTACAACCCATAGTCCACACTAGTTTAATTCAGACTAGGTCAGCCAGTCGCTTTAGTCAAGTACCTATTTAATGAAGTCTCTTTAACAGGCCCGCAGTGACTGAATACAATATGACAATATGAGCTAGTATCACCATACTCAGCTCTGTTTTTTCACGGTCAATAGTGACAGTGAACCCAATATGAGATAGTATCACTATACTCCATTCTGACTAGTGACAGTGAACACATTATGAGGCAGTATCAATGTACAGTTCTGTTCATTCACTGTCACTAGTGACAGTGAGCGGGATATGAGGTAGTATCATTATACTCAGCTCTGTTTATTCAGTGTCACTAGTGACAGTGAGCAGGATATGAGGTAGTATCACTATACTCAGTTCTGTTTGTTCAGTGTCACTAGTGACAGTGAACACAATATGAGGTAGTATCACTATACTCAGCTGTGTTTGTTTACTCTCACTAATGACAGTAGGCAGGATATGAGGTAGTATCACTATACTCAGCTGTTTATTCAGTGTCACTAGTGACAGTAAGCAGGATATGAGGTAATATCACTATACTCAGTTCTGTTTGTTCTGTGTCATTAGTGACAGTGAATGCGATATGAGCTAGTATCACTATACTCAGCTCTGTTTGTTCAGTGTCACTAGTGACAGTGAGCAGGATATGAGGTAGTATCACTAGTCAGCTCTGTTTGTTTACTGTCACTAGTGACAGTGAGCAGGATATGAGGTAGTATCACTATACTCAGCTCTGTTTATTCAGTGTCACTAGTGACAGTGAGCAGGATATGAGGTAGTATCACAATACTCAGCTCTGTTTGTTTATTGTCACTAGTCACAGTGAGCAGGATATGAGGTAGTATCACTATACTCAGCTCTGTTTGTTTACTGTCACTAGTGAAAGTGAACACAATATGAGCCAGTATCACTATAATCAGTTCTGTTTATTCACTGTCACTAGTGACAGTGAACACAATATGAGATAGTATCACTATACTCAGTTCTGTTCATTCACTGTCACTAGTGACAGTGAGCAGGATATGAGGTAGTATCACTATACTCAGCTCAGTTTGTTCAGTGTCACTAGTGACAGTGAGCAGGATATGAGGTAGTATCACTAATCAGCTCTGTTTGTTTACTGTCACTAGTGACAGTGAGCAGGATATGAGGTAGTATCACTATACTCAGCTCAGTTTGTTCAGTGTCACTAGTGACAGCGAGCAGGATATGAGGTAGTATCACAATACTCAGCTCAGTTTGTTCACTGTCACTACACATGAGGTACAAGCAATAAGTGACAGCGAACAGAGTTAAGTTGGATATGGTCTATCACTACATGCCCAGCACCAGCACTAAGTAACAGTAATCTGATCTCAGGATAGTCTACTGTCACTGTACACCAGGTAAACTGAACTGCACACAATGCAGTGAAGTGTCATTTTAGGCGCGGTACCCACTGAGCTGAGCGGGTTATCGTCTACTGCCACTGTACTGTATTCCCGGTACCAGCACTAAGTGATAGTAAACTGAGACTAGCGGAGTGGCATATGGAGGGCGTAAGGGTAGATACTTGGGGCAGGGTTTGCTGTCTTTGAGCTGTTAATTGTTTACTCTCATGTATTCGGTATCCATTGGAAATCCTTACTTCCCCTGCTCCAAACTATATATATCTGCAAATAAAAGCATTGTAGATTAGACAGAAGACCACCTACAACCCCACTTACAGCCAGGTGTGGTTAAAAGGATTTTAGGGTTTTATCAATAAACATTCATGGATGTTTCTATTATATATATATATGCATGGAAAATGACGAAGTCCTAATGTGCCTAACACATGCCATTGTAAGGTGTAAGGTTGTTTGCTGTAAACCTGCTTGCTGTAAGCTGTAGATTATGTACTCATTCTTTCCTCAGCAGCGTCATTAGCTGCGTTTGGCTGCTATAAAGGCTGGACTATATAAAGAGTCCGTGCAGCAATCTGGCACTGCGCCTGGGCTTTCAGACCTTCCAAGTCTGTGTCACAGCTTTCAATATATGCCTATATATGTGAACTATTCGATAATTAAGTGTCCACTCATCTTTATATTAGCTCCAGGTGTTTGTGATGTAAAATAATGTTGCCTAAGGTTTATACAATTACAGGGTCTGTACAAGATAAGGAATTCAAGGCTATTTCAAGGCTTTTCAATGCCGTTTTTGATAGGAATTCAAGACTATTTTCATTTGGATTAAACAACAATGATGGTGAATGGCGATTTCAGACTAATTTAGATCAGTCAGGACAGTTTAATGGAATTCAAGGCTTTTCAAGACTAATTCCCGAAAATACGTTAAATTCAAGGTTATTCAAGGCCTTGAAATGGGGCAAATGAAGACTTTTCAAGACTTTCCAGGCCCCATACGGACCCTGCAATCCTAGCTGTGTATGATTTCAATCCAAACAGTCAAAAGTGTAAGAGCCAGTGATTGACAAGTCAGTCATCATATCACATGTGCCCTGTATTCAAGAAACAGACACCAGATTGGCACAAGCCAGTGTCCTCTAAATAAGTCTAATCTCAGACCTAATAGGCAGGCACATGAAAGGGCTATAAACATTACCACTAACATCGGCATTATGCAACCCTTCTCAAATAAGGAGTCGGCCAGGACCAGGCCACTAATTGACCGGTTTGTCTTGTTTCTAAGAGTCCGGCATTTAAGCTATAGCTCATATACCCGACCCCGGGAGCATTGTAAACAGAATGGCTGGAGTAAGTGTAGCTTGCGGAGTTTGCATTGGTCACTTAAGTCAGCCGCTTAATTCAAACCCAGCTACTACCATCCAACAAGTCTTGGCAACATTAACCCCCTAAACAACTCCCAGCAGGTCAACAAGCGAACGAACAAAAAGCGGGCAGATGCTGTGCGCCTGTGAAAGGATCACCTTGCACCGTTCAGCCGCCTCCTCTCCTCTTGTTTTACTGACCCGAGTGTGGCTCAGTGTGCTCCGCTCCCCTCCCAGCATGCCCTCCACTGGCCTCCCTGAACGGGCCCCTGTTGGTAACAGCTCCCGCCGGGTCGGCATTGGTCGAGTGCGTGCAGAGGTGCTTCTTGGCTCAGCCTCTTCACCCGATATGTGCCTCGCCTTCGGCTTTGCCGTTGTCACCAATGAAGAAGCCAGTAGTTCTTTTTTTTGAGCTGGTGAATTTTGTTTTGCAGTGAGGCTATCCCTTTGACATTTCCTCCGCTGTTCTCTTTGCGATTGCATCATCTCAAAAGGTTCGAGGAAGAATAAGCCAGCTTTCTTCGCAGTAGTCAAACTGCCTGAGGCGTGTCGCCTTTTTGAACTTTGATGCCTGGATGTACGATGAGGTGATGCACTTTTGAGGCCATCCGTGCTGCGTGGCAATAAGCGGGGATCTGTGGGGGGATCTGAACCATCCATCGAAACAACACTGTCAAGGGGGATATCAACCATTTTAGTGACTCGCGCAGTGTCTCTCCGACTCTCGGCTATGCACAAATTGTATGTCGCTGTGGCATTCAAGACAAACTCAGACAACGCAACATCTGCACATGTGTTCATCTCACTCTGGCTTCGACAAGGTGACTCACCGGAACTGCCATAAGGGGACCTGACCGTGCCCAAATAAGGGGACATTACTCCACCTGTGGAAGGGGACTTGACCGAGCCCATATACGGAGACTCGACTGCCTTCCCCCACAACGGTGGCGTAGTGATGGTGGAAAGCCCTGTGCATGGAGAGTGTGCGGTGAGATTCGGTGACTGGGTGGACATGGCGGCATGCTGGGAGAGTTGCTTGGGACTACTGCTCATGCTTTGTGGGGATTCACTTGTGGAAGTCAGCGAGCACCTTGGCAGCATCTCACATTCAGGCTGCACTGAGGGCGAGAGGTTAACCTTGCATGGACGGTACGGACTGACTTTCTCTTGAATTCTCTATATAGCATGAAAGAAATTATAAATAAACCATATCTCAATTACATTTCTTTGGCTCCCCTTCATATATATCATTGCTGTCCTTCGGTATATTCATTCTTTCCCAACAAAACGATTAAAAGAGACATACTAAGCAAATTCAATTTCTACCGATTTGACACTTTACATAAATTACAATATATTATTACTCTTGAAAAAGCATTCTCCCAAATTTCCAAGTGAATAAAGTGCTTTCTTTACATGTACACAGTCCATACATTTTCCCTGAAACAAGGAGGCAAGCCACAGAAATTCCAAGGCCTGAACATGAACCCCAAATCTCCTAGCTGCTCATATTTGGGGACATACTAAAATGATTAACACATGGCCAAACAAAGGTGTGGCGGTTGGTTGTTTTATGTCAGGGCAACATCTAAAATCATATCAGGACGGGCCCCGACTTGTGACAGTGCACACTCATGGCAACTTTATAGTGCTGCCCCACTGGGAGACCAGGTTGCCAGCACCATGACCAGATATCCCACTCAGTCACATCATCCTGACACTGAGCTAACCAGTGCTTGCCCTATCCTATTAATGCCGAGCACCTGGCTAGAAAGCGACAAGTATAAATTCTTAAGACATTGGTTTGACTCGAGCAGGGTTGGAACCTGTGGGTTCGAATCCCACGATCTACCAAAACGGGAGACGGACGCTCAACTCTTTCGGCCATTGGTGGTCGTGGAGGTAGTAACTACCTATATACATGAACTAATACAGGACTGCAATAACTGCGTAAGGAGTGACCACGGGTGGGATACAAAACACCCGTGGCAGTACCCTGCCTCCGAGAGTCACTCAACCGAGACAGGAATCCAGGCAACCTATAAATAGGTTAGAACAGTGGGCTTTTAGATAATAAAAGAAAAAAGAAAAAAAAAGGTTGACACAATGAACCAAATAGCAAGTACGGTAAGTTGATTGGTTGTTGGAGTTTTACGTCCTGGCAATATCTAAGGCATATCAGGAAGCAAGGTAAGACAGATGAAAGTGGTTCCCGACAAAATAAACCTACCGCGAGCGATAATAGTGTTACAACACAGCAGGAAGGTTTCCAAGCAGTCTCTACTGAAGAGGGACGGGGAGGGGAACGGGGAGGGGAACGGGGACGGGAACGGGGATGGGGACTAGGACTCGGCTTAGAGAGCACCAGATGAAAGCTGTGGTAATTGTCCGTGTCTCCCTGACAAGTGCCAGGACTATATGAACGATTGTCCACATATTCAAATTCCTCAAGTTTGTGTATCCCCCATGCTAACTAACCTCTCACTTCCTTGAGTCGGTCACCTCTTCCTGCTCGATTTAGTCGTTGGTGATCTAATCCTTGGTTAATGTCATTAGTTAGATTCCTGAGGTGATTACCTTTAATTAGATGTTACTTGATAGGGTTGTGTTGACACAAGCCAGCGGTGCATTCACCCCCCCCCCCCCACCAAAGTAAATGTCAAGTCTGTCGCAATTTTCTCAAGATTTGTAATAAAACTTACTATTAACAAAAGGGTCTGATTTCTGTACCTTTCAAGCATCATATCTCAGGTTCTAATGAGGCTGTTATAACAAATAAGGTATTTTTGTGAAGCATTTCGCAACTTCTTGCTGATAAAACAGAAATTTGATGCTGTCAGGGTGCTTGAAAAAATGTCCAAGGGCCTATGAGATTTAAGCCGACATCGAACCGCACTCAGAACAGGTTGAATGTTCATCAAAATAGTCTTGGTATTTTCTGGTATTTAAGTAATAGCTAGGGAAACAATGTAAAATATCGTAGAATATTTGAGAAATAACATAAATCGCAAATTAAAAAGAGAAATAATGGAAACCCGCGAAATCGCGGAGATGTTTCTTCTCTCCTTACATATAAAATAGGATTTCGGTTCACAGACGATTCAATACTGACTACATGTGACACTGAGCTAACCAGTGGCCTGAACATGAACCACTGTCCACATAGTATTTGACTCACAAGTAAAGAGTAAAAGTAGCCGAGATCACTACAGGTCTGGAAAAGGCTACGTTAAGCAAACTCACTCTAAGCATAGCTAAACCTGAATCTATCTCGGCTGGTTGGTTGTTGGGAGTTTTACATACTGGCAACATCTAAGGTCATATCAGGACGGGTACCGACTTGTAAAAGCGCGCACTCAAGGCGACTTTATAGTGCTGCCCCACTGGGAAATCAGGCTGCCAGCACTATCACCCGATATTCCACTCAGTCACATTATCCTGACACTGAGCTAACCAGTCCTTGGCCTATCCTATTAATGCCGAGCACCAAGCTAGGAAGCGACAAGTATCAATTGTGTACCCCCCAATAGCCGATGTCTGCTTTTTGGGAGGGGGGGGCGTCGTTAAACAAACAAACAAAATCAACTTTGTAACTCATTGGTTTGACTCGAACGGGAATTGAACTCCCGATCTCCCACATAGGAGGCCTGCGCTCTACCGATTCAGCCACCGCGCCCAGTGAATCTATCTAGGTACTAGACTCAACTAAACTGCACTAAGAAAAGACTTTAAAATCGAGACTGAACCTTGCAAAGTAAACAATACAATGGTGTTCTCTGTGGCAGAGTGGTTTTTCTAGGTCGGACTGCTAATCTGAAGGTTGGTGGTTCTATTCCCTGTGCCCCCCCCCCCCACCCCCCACCTCTGCCAATTTGGATTTCCACCACGGTGTATAACTTACAGCGTATTCAAAGGCCGGTTGATCCCATACCATGTCTATGTGGTGTGGGAGGTTAAAAATCATGTCTATGTGGTGTGGGAGGTTAAAGATCCCTTGGGTCGGTAAAAGTGCAGGCTCGGGCTTTCTATCGACAAACTGTCTAATAGTGAAAACAAGTCTATTCAGACTTATCCATGATAGGCAGTATAAATCTTCAAGAAGAAAAAGTATTTTGGGAGTGTATTTGACCCAATGTACCCAGGTACAAGCCAACTGACCAATTTCAATCAAGTCCCGCACTGAAAATGTACCCATTCAGAAAGGTGTGGCTATACAGGCCCACTTTCTAAAATTTCACAACAATCCTCCCAATGACTGCTTACAATGACCAGTTAAGGAACCAATGACTGCCAATAACACACAACAGTGCATTACAGACAACTCTAACAAGAAAGCCTCCATGCAGCAGGAATAGAGGTGACAGAGCTGGAATCAAGATCCTGGAAGAACCAAGAGAAAAGAACAACTTCTGTTAGAACTGATCAAGCTACTTAGAAAAGGATTCAAACTATATAGAAAAAATACAGAAACACAATTCAAAGTACCAAGACCAGCATCAACTCCAGGTCCTATACGTTAAGTGCACCGTGAAACCAACTAATTTCAAGAAGGTACCCTACCCATACTTCAAAAATAACTTCAAGTTGCATACTCCGATGGTTTTGAGTTTCTGTTATTTTCTGAGATAAATATATTAGGTTAATCGTTATAATATATCTTACTTTAGTTTTTTGTTGTAAATATGTTTATTCTGCTGAATAAGTCTTTTGTCAGTGCCGAAGCACTTGTCTTCCAGCCATTTTTCAATTCAGGGTTATTTACACAAAAGGTATATAGAATAAGGTGTACAACACCTGTTGAATACACAATTTGCACCATGTAACACAATGAAATTCTGAAACCCAAATGTTCCATAACAATATGGTACAGTAATGCCATATAACCAGATCAATATTAGTCAGATCAATGTGAGTATTTACATAGTATTTAGAATGTAAGCAGAAGTTATCTTCTGTATTCGGTTAGTAAACTTGTAGTAAGTTTTAATGTTCAGTTGCAGTTAGGCAAGCGGTATATAAATGTTGGTTTGTTAGGAAAATTCTAGTGTAACTCTAATGTAGTTAGTTATGTGAGTTCATGAATTATGTTGAAGTAACTTTTATTTTAAATGCCTAGTATTTTGAGATATTTGAAGTGCAAGCATGCACAAATAATTTTGGGAAGCATGCCAAAACTTTGACACCATAGGCTTCTGCATTAACAGTACATTGCCCCAGTATTCCCTTCTATGTGCTAACAAATATTTCGTTTAATAAGTGCACCAGTATCTAAGTTAGATCTGTACAAGCAAATCTAGAAAATTGTTTTGGTTTTGAAAATTTGTTGTTTTCATCGGACTACACAGCTTTAAATGGTATTGAAATGGAGTCAAGGCAAGCCCATAAAAGACACAGAAAGCGCCAAATAGGATGCTGGTTAGACAGACTGCCACTCGGGTCAGCAACCCAGCGTGCTTGGACAGACACATGATTCCTATTCATGTAAATCAATATTATGAAACAAAAGCAAAGTTATGCTTGCTTGTGCGATTGGACAACAAAAATATAACTAACTACTGGCTCGCACCATGATTGCAGCACCGTCGAGGATTTGGGTGGTTGCTAGAGTTTAATGTCCTGGCAACATCTAAGGTCATATCAGGACAGATACCGGCTTGTGACAGTGTGCAACCATGGCGACTTTATAGTGCTGCCCCACTGGGAGACCAGACTGCCAGCACCATGACCTGATATCCCCACTCAGTCACATTATCCTAACACCAAACCAAACCAGTCCTTGCCTTCTCCTAATAGTGCCAAGTATCAATTTTTAAGTCATTGGTTTTGACTCGACCAAGGTTTGAATACCACAACCTACCAAAACGGAAGACGGACGCTCAACTCATTCGGCCATCCCCTCTGGTCTACAGTCGAGAAAAAACAGGTATTTGTAACTGAGGAGTGTAGTATAAATGAAGAAACCACCTGACAAATAAATGGGGGGGGGTCAGGAGGATCTTTTTAAAAAGAAGAGCCAAATGGGTAGGAAATTGCTTATGGTGCTACCAGTTATAGTGATTATACCCTGTGAAGACCTTCTTAGCCATTCATGAGGTATCTACTAAATCTAGAGTTGTACTTGCAGACTGACCTTATTAATCTCCTGCTGCGACTCGCGCAGCTTGCGCTTGTAGCGACTGACCTCCCCCTTCAGTTGTTCATTGTGGTTCTTGAGACTCGTGATCAGGTTTCGCATCTCGCGGTTAATTGGACCTGAGAACAGGTAAGTGGAAGACAATTTTATTCACGATTCGAAGAATTGTGCATAATTTGATGAGGAAAACAACAATCGCGGTTGTCGCTCACCCACCCTCCTATCCACTCAGGAAACCACGATTTGGTTTTTCCTAGATAAAACCTGTTTCTTCCCAAACAGTGGATGTTTGTTTGTTTTACGTCCTAGCAACATCTAAGGTCATATCAGGACAGGTACTGACTTCTGACAGTGTAGTGTGCACTCATGGTGATTTTATAGTGCTGCCCAACTAGGAGACCAGGCTGCCAGCACCATGATATCCCACTCAGTCACATTATCCTTACACTGAGCCAACCAGTCCATGGCCTATCATAATAATGCCGAGTACCTGGCTAGGAAGCAACAAGTATCAATTTTTAAGTCATTGGTTTGACTCGACCAAGGTTCGAACCAACTAACCCATGGGTTCGGATCCCTCGATCTCCCAAAACAGGAGACAGATGCTCAACTCATTTGGCCATCCCGATTGGTCCGGGACAGTTGGAAAAACCCGGATTAAACCTGTTTCTTCCCAGTTTAATCCGTTTTTTCCCACCGTTTTCCCCCCCCAAGTCGTCCCGCAGTTGTTGTTTTTACCCTATTCTACACCAATTAAATCTATCACATCATCACAATTCAAAAAGGTGCAGATTTATAAAACCACATTTACATTCAACGATGGCCCATCTCATAGTACCCACCATGTAGCACAAGCAGGATCCGTACACATGTGAAGGTATGGAATTCAAGGCCATTTCAAGGCTGTTTTTGATAGGAATTCAGGTGAGTATTGGCATTTTATCGTGTGTTGATATGTCAGATTATCTTATGTCCAATGGCGATTTCAGACTAATTTAGATCAGTGGGGACAGTTTAATGGGATGTAAGGCTTTTCAAGACTAATTACCAAAAATAGGTTAAATTCAAGGCTTTTCAAGGCCTTGAAATGGGGCAAACGAAGTTCAAGACTTCGCAAGACTTTCCAGACCCGTACAAACCCTGCGCAAGGCTTCATGTAAGAGCAGAAGCGCATGACTCACCAGTCTGTTCGTTGGCAGCGAGTGTCTGCTCAAACTCAATGCGCAGCATGTCGTACTCGCGCCGCACCTGTGCAAGTTGGTCCTCCAGCTGGATCATCTCCGTGCGCAGCTTTTTCTGGCAGCTCAGCTCGTCACTCTGACGTCACAAGCAGAGCGTGGTCAGTGAGGAGTGTGTGTACAGAAATTGTCAACATTGTGTGACCAAAAATGGGAACATTTGAAAATTTTATTAGGAAGATAAGTTTTTGTGCGACAATTGGACATATATCAATCATGACATAGATTAATAGTATAGTTATACGAATCTTACCTGGGTACAGATGATGGATAACTCTTGTTTTCCCGAGGTACAAGCCTCGGGTAGTCGTGGACTAGGGAGAAGGAAGCAACATCCGGGTTCAGCAATCTTCACCTAATTATTCAGGATAAAAATGAGCTTAATGATGGAAATCTGATGTTTTCGTTTGGCACAAGCGAACGTAATAGTCGTGGCAGGGCGTGGCGGGTGGGCCCTAGTCCACGACTACCCGAGGCTTGTACCTCGGGAAAACAAGAGTTATCCATCATCTGTACCCAGGTAAGATTCGTATAACTATACTATTTTACCTCGGTACTAAGCCTCGGCTACTCGAGGCCGAGGGAGACCTTTACGTAGCCTCATTTTTATCCCCAATATCTGATAAACAATTTAATGTGTCAATAGTAATATCAAACTTTGTACATCTCACCCAATCTTGCTAGCTGGTGAGTAGGCGGGTTGCAATCCCGCTTTTCTTTTCCAGTCGTTTGTTGTAATGTTTTGCAAATGACTTGGCCGTCTTCCAGCCGGCGTGTGCTAGGATTCTCCTCACTGAGATTCCCAACTTTCTTGCTTTCGAGACCATAGCACCCCTTGTGGAGTGTGAAGCATAGCGTCCCGTGTCTATGCCCGCCAACTTGAGCACTTTAAACCGTCCATCTGGCGAGCGTGTCTCTTGAGATTGCTTTATGTGGCTTGATAAAGCTCACCAAAAGCTGTCTGGAATTACGTATTCCCTTAGTCTTGGATATATACTCCTTAATGGCTGAAACTACACATAATTTCCTATTACGCGGGAAACTAGTTAAATGAATGGAGGAGAGGGGATCTCCTGTCCTGTTTGATTTGAGCAATTTGTCCAAATCGAACGTAGCCTCGTTGTTATCGATGTCGAGGCCCTGTAACGAGAGGGCCACAATTGTCTGTCCTCTATGTCCGGTTACTAAAAGTAATAACACTGCTAACTTGTAGCCTAACTGTTTGATAGAAAGTAATTTGTTTTCCGGCCATTCCCGGAAAAGCTTGAACACAATCGAGACATCCCAGAACCGACTATATTTCGGTTTTGGGGGGTTCCTTATATATATAGATCTCATAATCCAATGAATGACTTCATGCTTGCCTATAGTCTGTCCGTTAATTCTAGGCAGAACGACAGAAAGTGCGCAACGAGCTGCATTTATGGCCCCGTAACCAAGCGCATCGTCTTCCATCATGCGTAAGAAACGGCCTACTTGGGCGATGGAGGGTAGCATTGGCTTTACTTTATGCAATAAACAATAGATTCCCCATTTCTTTAAGTAACTGGAATATAGCTTTACGGTACTTGGCCTCCAAGCATGTGAAATCAACCTGGCTTGGGTGATTTTGTCCAAACCATACTGTTTTAAATAAGTACTTAAAAAAGGAATGCCAATATTGGTGTTGTTGACACATCCCCTTGGCTTGTCACTTGCCCCTGATGTTGTAAATTTACTGGGCCTCTTGGGAATTCTAAAAAGTCTTTCGCCTCCCACTGCACTGCCGCTCTCCAAGGCTGAGTGTTCCAGTCCGGCACTACCAACACTGCATGTGTTTGGTCGAGCCTGATCTTTCTGGCTACTCTGCTGATTAAGCTGAATGGGGGGAAAATATAATAAAAAGCGTTACTCCAGATTAAAGAGAAAGCATCCACTCGCCACGCTAGTGGCTCCGGATGCCAAGATACATATTTATCAAGTTTTGTGTTCCTACGAGAGGCAAAAAGATCTATATCTGGTTTTTCCCCATTTTTGACAAATTGTTGTAAAAATGTGTGTACTTAAGGACCATTCCAAATGATCGTGGAATTGGCGGCTCTTTTTGTCTGCTAATGTATTTAAAGAGCCTGGAATGTGAGCAACTGTGATCCAAACCTTTTGTTTCTCAGCCCAGTCCCAAATGAGTTTCGCAATGGTGTTACAAGCTGGGGATCTTGTACCCCCCATGTTCCTAATATAGGCCATTGCGGTAGTGTTATCGGTTAACACCTGGACATTGAGTCTAGGGATTTTCACTAAACTTGTTAAACCTAAATAAACTGCCCGTAGCTCTAAAACGTTTATGTGGTCCTCTATCTCATCATCTAACCAACGGCCCCCTGTAGCTTCATTTTCCCTATGGGCACCCCAACCTTCTAAGGAGGCATCTGTAGTGACTATTGTGTTAGGTTCATTCATATGGATGGGATTGTTGCAATGCTCGACGTGTCGCAACCACCATTTAATATTTTCGTGGCCTTCCTTGGAAATGGTCATAAGCCTTTCAAAATTGCCTGTAGCTTTAGCTAGAGCCCTATTTTTATCTATTTCAAGAGATTTAATATGAGCCTTGCCATACAGCACAGCTGGTGCGTAAGCGACCATGAGTCCGATTAGGACTGCTACTTGTCGTATCTTAGGTCTTTTTATTTGCAATAAATTAGACGCTGTATTTTTAAATTTATCAACCTTGTCCACAGTCAAGGTGATAGTCATGTTGTCGGTGTTTATAAAAAATCCCAAAAATTTTAAATTTGTCGTAGGTGTTAGAACCGACTTTTTATCGTGAACATAAAACCCCAAACGGGTCAAAGTGTCACATAAATCATTAACTGCTAAGTGGCATTCATTTTCAGTGCGCGCTACGATAAACGAATCATCAATGTATGGAAACATAACATGGCCTTTCTTGGCCATATCAGCAAACACAGGTTTCAAAAGTTTTGTGAAAAAACGTGGTGCACAAGCTAGACCATTAGGTAAACAAGTAAATTGATACAATTGATCACGCCAAATAAACCGAAGATATTTTCGGTGGGCCTCATAAATTGGGACTGTGTAATAAGCATCTTTTAAGTCTACACTTGCCAGCCAAGCTCCCGGCATTACTAGGTCCCTGGCCGTCTCTAAAGAAAACATTTTGAAATGTTTATATACTACTGAGTTATTAAGGATAGTTAAATCTAGGATCATCCTGATGTCCCCATTGGGTTTAGGCCTGGAAAATATATTTGAAATATATTCCCCATCAATATGCTGCACTAATGCAATAATACCTTTAGTTGCAAATTTTGTAACTTCTAAGTCTAACGCCAGCTCTTCTTCTGACGCTAGGCGGTAAGGGAAAGGTACTCTTGTCTGTACGGGGGTTTCTATAAATGGAATAGCTACCCCTCTAACTATATCGAGCACCGTCTGGTCAGTTGTAAGCTGTTCCCACTCGTCCAGATAGTAGGTAATATTACCCGCGGTAAATGTGCTTACACTAGCCTGTAAGTCCGACTCTACTTGTTCCCCGGCTTGGGGAACTGCCTCTGTGAGGAGGAGTCTCTCTTGAAGGGGCGGTTCCCGTCGTTCCAGCCGTACTGGTTCCTCTGGCCGCGTCCCCTCTGCTGGTAGCCTTGGTTCCGGTTCGCGAATCGGCTGTTGGGTAGGCCGGTTCGCCAGCCCCGAAAATCCGATCTGGATTTCTTTAACTTGGCCGGGTTGGAATCCTTCTTCCCGTCCAGGTGCTTCGACTGTTTGGCAGCGGTTTCGACCTGTTTAAACAGGTATTGAAGTTGTCCTCCAAACATTTTCGTATTGTCTAGGGGCTTCCCTTTGACTGGTTTTGGGGGCAAGAAGAGGGTATATTCCTTGCCGTCGTTGTCGACTACCTTCTTCGATCGCGCCACCTGTTTTCCTGCGTCGGTCGTGACTGACTTGAAAACATTCTCGAACCTTCGGTACGAGAGGAAATTGCTGGTTGCCGTAAGTGCAGCAATGGCTGAGTTCATGTCCGGAGTGACGGTGGTGAACTTATTCCCGACCATCATACGGTTAGCAACCGGCATGATGGCAGCGAGCGCTACCAGCACTCCTTTATGGACGGTATGCAGACACGTCTCGAACTTCCTCCGGTCCTCGCTCATGGTCACGTCTTCATCCATCTCTTTGATGGTTGCCTGCGGGATCCCTTTGATCCCGGTGTACTGTTCGGCGAGCTTGGTGAGCGTTTCCGCCGGCTTGAAGGTGTCAAAATGGCCCCTCAAGTTCTTACGCATCAAAGTGCAGGTGTTGATCCTCTTTTTCTTGACTGCCCTGATTTTCTTTGCGACTGTCTCGGTGATGTCGGCAAACGTACCCGCATGAGGGTCATCCGACTCAGAGTCGGTTGTAGTTGAGTCATTAGAGGAGTCCGACGAAGAGGAAATCGCTTTCTTCTTCTTGGATTTAGACTTCTTTTTCGTCCTCTTGACTTTCCTAATTTTATTCCTTGCCTTGTAATATTCGTCGCCTCCTGACGAATACCGTTTGGAGTGTTTTCGCTTCTTCCCGAAAGCAATCTCCGAATCGGTGGTCTGCTGGTCAGACAAATCCTCCCAATCGGATTCTTCCGACAGAGAGGCGTCCTTCGTGGGAGTTTTAGAGGGCGGCGTCGGAAGCAGTTGTTGTAGCTGCTCACGAATGAGCCGCACCATCTGTTCCGTGGCATCGGCTTTGGACGGCCCTGCCTCAGGCGAGCCGTCCCGTGAACACGCTGACACCCGTGCAGGGGTCGCGTCACCATCACTCGAGGCGTGTGGAGCACCCTTGGTACTCCGCTTCGCTGCCATCTCGAGTCGTCTGAAACCCAATCCAAAACGGAATTAGGACGTACTCAAAGCGCAACTGAACATACAGAACAGTGCAACAAGCGCTAACGGCACTAAACAGGGTATTAAATCCGTATTTACAGCGGTTTAAACCAGGCGTGTGAAACTAGAAGCCAAACGAAAGAGCAACGGTCGGGTAACCCGAACCGACGCCAGTCGCGGGGTCGGGACCAGTGTAGTTCCCGCCCACACTCTCTGTAACACACACTTCTCCTTCCCGTGGCTACAACACCAACGAACTGGAGAAAATGCTATGAAACTCGGAGGTACGCCTCAGAAAAAACTATCTAGCGACGAAATGGCTCCTGCCAACATGTCTCTCCGTTCGGCAACGGGCGGCAAATAAGCTATCCTAAGCGACGAAATGGCTCCAACCAACATGTCTCTCCGTTGGGCAACGGGCGGCAAAAACAAAATGGATGCTTCAATATCTACAGCACCGGATAAGCACATGCTCCTAAACAACTAAGTAATTAATGCGAATTACTAATGTAAGCGTGAGCAAGAGTGTGCTATGAGGCTTTATAAATATATTACAAAGATCCTGTAGCGGTACTTACAGTAGAAATAGGTTAAATCCTCGGTAAAAACTGGTGAACTGCCTATAACGTCTTCTCGTTATAAGCGGAATATGCTAATTGCTGAACCCGGATGTTGCTTCCTTCTCCCTCGGCCTCGAGTAGCCGAGGCTTAGTACCGAGGTAAAATCATACAATATATAATATGTATATGTAATTAATGATTATATCGCTATACTGGAATGTTTCGTGTGTGAGGCTGCACGGTATTATGATTATGTCGCTATACCTCACTACCCAATATGTGAAGCTGCACGTTATCATGATCCTGTCGCTATATACAACTGCCCGATATGTGAGGCTACACTGTATCATCATCATGTCGCTATACCGGGCTGCCCAGTATGCAGGGCTGCACTGTACACATTGTGATTAGGGATGCGCATGTTCACCTCCATCTGCTCGACTTGCCGCAGGTGCGTGTTCTTGCTGGTCTGCAGCATGCTGCGAGCATCCTCCAACTGCGTCTTCATCTGCATGCTCTCATTGTACAGCACGGAGAACTGAGACTGCAGGCACTTGTACTCCACCGTCTCCACGATCACGTGCTCCGGCAACGTCGACAACTGTCAGCGCAACAAGTACCATGCTTAGTTTCCTCTTTGTTCGAGGGTACTGTATAACCCCATTAAACCAAACTTGAAGGGCCCCCAGAAATTTGTTTGGATTAACCGATCATTGGTTTAACCTAGCTTTGGCTTCGACTTTGACTTTGAGTCAGCGTGTATTGCACATGTAATATACAATGCATGTGGAGACTTTGATTATTGTTTTTTTTATGTATATACAGTATAACCCCATTGAACCAAGCTCAGTTAAACCAAACGATCAGTTAATCCAAATTTCTTTTGGCAGCCCAGCAAAATACTACCATTTATCATATAAAAAATTGGTGGGGGTCTTAGATGACCTTATAACCACATGAAAGTTTGGTTTAACCATACCAAAAGTGGCCTGGGTCCAACAAATTTGTTTGGATTAACCGATACTTTGGATTAACCAATACTTTGGATTAACCAACTTTTTTTTATAGGATAAATGGTAGTATTTTGGTGGGCTGCCGAAAAAAGTTTGAATTAACCGATCGTTTGGTTTAACCGAGCTTGGTTTAATGGGGTTGTACTGTATTACAAACTGAGACGCACCACATTCTACTGAGCTCCCCATCTCTACTCGAAGCAAATGTATCTTATACAAAACAAACTTACAATTGGCTTTAAACAAAGGAACTTTGTTTAATGAGATGAATTACATACTATAATCGAAGGACACAATATTACAAACATGTAGATATATGTAATAGTCCCAAGTGAATGGGCAGAGTGATTTCAAATGGGTCACATCTGAAGACAGGCCCATTTGAAAGCACCTTTCCCACCCATGAGGCTTAAAAGTGTGTAAAGCTGTTGTTCATTCTATTCCACATGTACAGAGCTAATTTGCTATTCATCATGGACCTATATTACGCAGAGAAGTCAAACAAATTAGCTGATTGTGGGCATATGCCTCAAAACTCAGCCAACGGCCGAGTAGGGGAGGGAGGGTGTAGGGAGGGGGGGGGACCACCCCGCCTCCCACAGAGAATTTTGTTTACAAGTAGGACACAATTGGTGCAATTTGGTAGCCACTTAGGAGGGAGAAACTTCAATCTTCACCTGTGACATAAGGTAAGAGTAGGCATATAGACCAGTACTCTAAGAATACAGAAGTGTTTTTCTTGTAATCTTGCATAAATGATAAGTCATTAATATAAATAATACACCTATACCATAGTTAATAGTTTGTTATTTAATTTATTGTCTTATACTCCTTCAGCTGGCAGTCCTTGTAATATGGTAATACTTGTTTAATTGTTATAATAAATGTAAATTGGCGGAAATTAGCCAATTGGCGGGAAATGCTCATGCCTGATTACGGTGACTTCATATGAAATTCGGATGAACAGAAGGCACTCTGTATCAAAGCAACATGTGTGCAATAAACAAGCCACCGTCATAGCACTAGCAAAGTAAAAGTAAAGCTTGTTTTATTTAACGACACTTCTAGAGCACATTGATTTTTATCATCGGCTATTGGACGTCAAACATATGATCATTCTGACATATTTCTTTGGAGGAAATGTGCCTTAATGTAGAGATGGTGGCAATATGGTCACTATATGAAGTGATTTCAACTTACTTCTCTTATCTATTCGAGTTAAGTAAATAATAATAATATAATAATAACATATTATAATAATAATAATAATAATAATAATAATAATAATATAAACAATATTTAAAAGCCTTTATGGCTTGAACTCCAATGGCACTACCTAACCCAATCGAACTCGCATATTACTTTTATACAAATACTGTACTGTCTCTAGTGTGCCAGTCTGTGACGTTGGTGTACTCACGTCCATTTTGAGTCGCTCCACCTCCCGCAGCGCCTCCTGGTGGTCCTTCTGCAGCTTCTCCAGCTCCGTCAGGCGGTTTGTCGCCAACTCCCGTTGTTCCTCCAGCTCCGCATACATCTCATCAAACTGCCAACATAGAAGTGTGTTAGTATGGTCAATTCTACCAAACTGTCAACACAGCAATGTGTACGTTAGTATTGTTAATTCTACTAAACTACCAACACAGCAATACGTCAGTATTGTCAATTCTACCAAACTGCCAACGCAGCAGTGTGTTAGTATGGTCAATTCTACCAAACTGCTAACACAGATGCGTGTTATTATGGTAAATTCTTCCAAACTATCAACACAGCAGTGTGTATGTTAGAATTGTTAATTCTACCAAACTGTCAACACAGCAGTGCATATGTTAGTATTGTCAATTCTACCAAACTGCCAACACAGCAGTGGGTTAGTACTCTCAAACCATCAAACTGTTAACATACTCGAGAGTTAGTATTATTTATTATTAGATACATCAAACTGTCAAATACATCAGTAGGTTTTACTGTCAGATACATTAAACTGTGAACATCATCCGATCAGTACTGTCAAATATACAAAACTGTCAACATATTAGAATGTCAGTAAGTACTATCAGATACATCAAACTGTCAACATACCATCAGATTAGCACTGTCAGATACACCAAACTGTCAACATACCATCAGATTAGCATTGTCAAGATACATTAAACTGTCAACATACCATCAGATTAGAACTGTCAGATACACCAAACTGTCAACATACCATTGGATTAGAACCGTCAGATACACCAAACTGTCAACATATCATCAGATTAGCACTGTCAAGACACATTAAACTGTAAACATACCATCAGATTAGCACTGTCAGATACCAACTGTCAACACTTCAGTGGGTTAGTACTGCCAGATATCAACTGTCAACACACATGCAGTTTAGCACTGTCAAATCCCAGTCACATTCTCCTGCTTCACAACGGGTGTCACATCAGTATCAGTGTCATAACTGCCAATATTTGAAAATGGGAAAGCGTAATCGTTTCCACACAAATCGTGACATATTGTCATAATTGTGTGAATCGCGACATATGGTGCACATAGCACTAGTAAACTACCAAGAGGTTTGGTAGACATGCTGGGGTGAAAATCCTTTGACAGTCAGCATTGCTCAAATAAATTTTGGGATGCTTTGAATTTAAATATCGGCAAAGTTATTTAATGATTATGTAATGATCCAAGTTGAAAAAGGTGGATTTATTGTACTGTTTCAGAGTACGGGTATAATGGCGTAATGAAAGACAGAAAATCGTAATGATTCTGGAGAAATCATAATGGTTGGCAGCTCTGCAGTGTTTGCGCTTTTTATTTGGTTGATTCATTCGCATGCCAGCCGGGTTGCACAAATTCCCTCGAAAAAAAACCCCATACAAATAGACTACATCACGGTTCCAACTGCGCATGCGCTGAAAACGGCATTGGGAGCAAAGCAAAGGCGCACGGCCATAGAGTTTGCTGATATGCGTAGGGCAAAACTTTGATTTTGTTCAAAATAAATAGAAATACATAACAAATTGGCACAAATATGGATGGAAGGATGCAATAAATAATATAATGAATATGTTTAAGACACAACTCTCCATAATTAAGCATTTTGAGCTAAGAAACATACAATTTCAGTCACTTTACAGGCTGATGTTTACATCACCATTGATTAGCCAGAAGTAATTCTTGTTCTAAATATTAAAATGTCAAATGTGTCAACAAAAACTTGTTTCAAAGAAATATATAACCAATATCTGGTTAACCCTACTCATTTTCTATTTCTACATATGTCATTAACCATAGGATATAAATAAAAACAAGAATAAAATAAGTAAAACTGACTCTGGCTATGGCTCTAACACTAGTCTGAGTGCCTAGATTTGTCTAAAGCTAAATGCCCATGGCATAAGATGTGCTGATTATATTGATGTAAATGCAATGCTGGATAAAAGATTAATATATTGATTTATTATATATATTTTTTTAGTTGGGATTCTATGTTTCAAACAAGAGCTGAGATGAGCTGAAACTAGCACATTTCATAGCTGCACCCAGTGTATTAGCATGTGCCATGTGCTTCTTGTGGCTTTGTTTTGCTCTGACACATCCCCCAATGCATTGCGCTGCTGGAACCGTGATGTAGTCTATTATATTACTCTAATTTTCTTTTCTAAGCCCCATCGACACAGCAAATGTGACCCCGGAATTTCCAGAATCACAACAGGGCAAGCTAAAGCACATATAGAAGGGACCAATTTGCAAGGAGTGTGTTAAAACCCCCAACAAGCTCGAGTTGTGACATAATTATAAGGACTGAATTTCTACAGGGCTACTTGCTTAGCATGTACCTGACCGCTAATGGTGAATACTCTCAAATAAAAACTCACCTTTCGCTTCGAGACACCGACCCCGCCTCCTTCAACGAGTACATTGCCCTCCTCGTAAGTCATGATCTTCGCGAAGGCGTCCCCCAAGTGGCGATCGAGCTTGTCCACCTTGAGCACCGCATTATCAAGGTTGTACTCAAGGTCATCCACCTTGTTCTTGAGCTCAGCTGCCTCAGTTTCCGCAGCCGCAAGTCGATCCAACAGCTCAGAGTTCTGTGTGCGACAAAGCGCACAACTTGATCAAGATGGCTTATATGCCAGACCCAAAGAATGCATGGCAGCGGTCCTACACTCCCCTCTTGACCCTCAAACTCAAATGGTCTCCGCCACAGTTCCCTATGCATATGGAAAATGACCATAGGATTACCTGACTATTCACTTTTTTCCCTTCTTTTTTTTTCCATATGAAAGCAAAGGCAAAGTAACATAAATTCTAATAAATTGTCAGTGAATATGGCCGTTGCCACATTTTACTACGAATTGGGTTATTCGCAATATTTGTCAGTGCCCACTACAGGGGCTTTGGTTTGTTTGCTGGGGTTTTACATCCTAGCAACAGCTAATGTCATATCAGGACAGAAACCAACTTGCGACAGTGCACACTCATGGTGATTTTATTATAGTGCTGTCCCATTGAAAGTCTGGGCCGCTGGCACCATGACCCGATATCCCACTCAAGTCACAGTTATAAATCCTGCTACTGAGCAAACCAGTACTAGTCATATTCTAGTGATGCGAGCGCCAGGCTAGGTAGCGACAAGTATCAAGTCTGTAAGTCATTGGATTGACTCGGTCGGGGTTTCATACAGGAGTTAGTGATGTGACTGGTGTTCATTAGGACAGATGAGATTATGGTGCAACACGCCCAATTGGACTACATTCAAGGCTACATTAAATGGAGAGAAGGCGGAATTGCCTGCCTCACTGTTTGTACCAAGGCAGAAATGAAACTACTACTTTTGTGCCACCAAAATCTTAGTTTTCCTCCAGTACTTAAAATATGAAAAAAAATTAAGCTGTTAAACAATTAAAAATATATATTCTGAATAAAGTGACTTAATTCATTAGCATTCCAAAGAATTTATGACATTCAAGTTAAGTTTTCAACAAGAAATGTAAGCAAAATCCGATGGATTCGTCCAAAAAAAAAGCAAAATTATCAAAAATCTGACTTTATCTGACAAATACGTGAATATCCGATGAAAGTTGGATAATCCGACTTTGTACAAACACTGCTGCTGCCTGTGGCAGTGACGAGGTACCTTCAGGGTCACTTCATGGTGGCGCTGGTGCAGCTCCGTGCTCAAGTTGTGCAACCGCTGGTTCTCAGCCTTCGTCTCTTCCAACTCCTGGATCACCGCCTCGCTGAGCAACACTTCTATCACCTTCTCCTGAAAACCACCAGTAGTTTCTCCATTTATTGAAATCAAAGCAATAATTCAGAAATCTAGACCCTGTACTGCTTTAAAGGCTATATAGATGTGGTTCGTAAGAAGGAACACATTGCAGAGGAAAGGTCAATGCGGTTCAAACTGATGCATTGTATAATCTGAAATGGCACTGGAAGGACACAGTACAAGCTCCTTCTACCGCGGACAGTGAAATGGTCGTATCTTAACAATGGACCTCACTAATTTATTCCCAACTCCAGTTTATTTAGTTCATAAATAACTCCTTAGTCACTAAATTAATGAGACTAACGTGAATCACAAAGTGCTATATACATGATGCTCTTCTCACCTCCTTCTCGTCACTCTTCTCCTCGTCGACCTCCGTCTTCTCCTTCTTGACCTCTGAATCCGCCTCGACCTTCACCTCGACCTTCACTTCTGCCTCCTTCTCCCCGTCCCCGTCCCCACCCCCTCCCCCATCCTCCCCCTTCCCCTTCCCTTCAGACTCGCCCTCACCGGGCTCCTTCTTGATGTTCAGCTTGATGTCCTCCTTGTTGTCAGACTCCTTCTCCTCTTCTTCCTTGCCTAGTTACGGATTCAAAGCGAATAATAGTTTATTGCAAAGACTTGTCGACCATGCAACAAAATCTAATCTAATTTGTTCATCTTTCTTGATTATCTTCAATACAGAAATACCATAAAGTGAATATGACTAAGCTGCTTGTTTGTATTTTACATCCTATCAACAGAGGCGGCTGAGCTCAAGAACAAGGTGGATGCCCTTGAGTATAACCTTGATAATGTGGTGCTCAAGCTCAATCACCACTTGGGGGACACGTTCTTACAAAGATCATGACTTACGAGGAGGGCATGTGCTCGTTGAAGGGTGCGTGTTCAGTGTCTCTAAGCGAAAAGTGAGTTTTTGTTTGAGACTAAGATCATCGTTATCAGGACAGGTACCAACTTGTGACAGTGCACACTCATGGCGACTTTGTAGTGCTGCCCCACTGAGAGTCCAGGCCACCGGCACCATGACCTGATAACCCACTCATTCGCATTATCATGATACTGAGCTAACCAGTCCCTGTCCTATCCTACTAATGCACAGGGCCAGAATAGATAGTGACAGGTAGCAATTTTGTAAATCCGTGGTTTGAGTGGGCCTGGATTCGAACCACCAACCTTCTGCACGGGGAGGCAGCCTCTTACTGATTCGGTTCCCACATCCGGTATAAATGAAACTAAGCGTAGAAGTATTATGGTAATAATGAGTATATGGCATGCAACAGGTTGGCCCTGCAATACCACCCTGCGAACCAGGCAGCATCAGCAGGTGGACCTGACAATTTCACCGGGTGAATCAAGCAGTGCCACCAGGTGAACATCTATCTAGTAATACAGCTCGCGACAGTTCAGAGTTTGCGAATACTACAATAAAGGTTTGGAAACTTTTTCGCTGACATATGAGATGCAAACTTAGACCTTCTTTAATTATAATTGTGACCAGGCAGGTGGTAGTTCATGTCAAAGTGCTGGTATTCACCCAATTATTAAAAATCTAATTTTAATTAATCATTTGCACACGACCAAAGGAAATAACTCATTATTTTTAAATATTTAAATTAGCGCCCTAAGATATATTTCCTAAGCACCACAATCTCGCTTGGCCGGCTTCTGTTTAATGCAACAAAACTGCATTAGATTCGACAAACTGAATAACTACCTCCACTAGCCTTGCCTTTCACGGCCAGAGTGAGCCGCTCGTTCCGTTGCAGTAGGCGGTCGTACGCTTGCAGCAATTTACCAATGGCACGCTTTGAGAACTCAACACGCTGGCGCAGTTTCTCCTCTATCTCAGGTTTGTCCCACTGGGAGAGCAGGGTGAGGAAGGATGTCACAGCGTGGCTCTCATCTATAAGACAACAAATCATTACAAAAGGTAAATACATAACTAGCACCTCTCATCTGTAAGAGAACACATTGTCATGAAGGTAAATACAAAGCTACCGGCTCTTATCTTTAAGACAACATATTGTCATGTAGATAGCTACAGAACTATCGGCTCTCATTTGTAAAACAACACATTGTCATGGAGGTAACTACAAACCTACGGGCTCTCATCTGTAAGATAATACATTGTCATGAAGTTAATACAAAGCTACCGGCTCTTATCTTTAAGACAACACATTGTCATGTAGATAACTACAAAATATCGGCTCTCATTTGTAAAACAACACATTGTCATGTAGGTAACTACACAACTACGGGCTCTCATCTGTAAGACAACACATTGTTATGAAGGTAAATACAAAGCTACCGGCTCTTATCTTTAAGACAACACATTTTCATGTAGATAACTAGAAAACTATCGGCTCTCATTTGTAAAACAACACATTGTCATGTAGGTAACTATACAACTACGGGCTCTCATCTGTAAGACAACACATTGTCATGAAGGTAAATACAAAGCTACCGGCTCTTATCTTTAAGACAACACATTTTCATGTAGATAACTAGAAAACTATCGGCTCTCATTTGTAAAACAACACATTGTCATGTAGGTAACTACACAACTACGGGCTCTCATCTGTAAGACAACACATTGTTATGAAGGTAACAACAACTCTCATATGTACGACATCACATCATGACTGCAAAAAGTAACCATCCTTTCTCATTTGTAATATCATCTCATCACTATAATTAAATACAAAACAAGCAAACTTTTATCCAAAACACTCTATTCCACTGGGGTGACCAGTATTACCATCACCAATTTGTAAATATGTCACATTATGATTTTAGTTAGACGAAACTTACCTGTACACTAGTACTGCTTTTTGACTATTCCAAATCAGTAACGAAGGAGTTTCTAATCAAAATTCTATTTAAAAACATTTTTTTTCATCCATTACATATTTTTTAAGAATAGTTTTGATTGTGAACTCTTAGATTTTGACAATGTAACGATTCAATTCATTTGTTGTTCATTTCACCAGATATAGTTTTCAGGGTTCATACAAACATTTGAAAATGAAATTCAATGGTTTTGTGGACATTCATACACAAGTTTTGCAAGGGTTTTCAAGGGTTTTTCGTGTGTTCAAAATGTAGCAGAAGATGCAAATTTTCCAAAGTTTTCTCGGCAACATGCTTTACTTTACCCTATAATTAAATAACTAAATAAACAATGACAACATATTATAGAACAATTACATTGCATGGTTTACCATTCACCAAGTTAAACAGCCACCTTGATAAACACTCATCACAACAGCAATTGACATTGCATTAACAAAAAATGGTTTACACTAGCAGCGTAAAAGGCAAGGCTTGCTGGAAATTGCCATTTTCAAGGGTTTTCTGTAAAAATAGGCAATCTTCAAGGGTTTTCGGGTACTCTTGAATGTTATTTCGAAATTCAAAGGTTTTTGAGGATCTGTGCGAACCTGAGGTTTATGAGAACCTCGTCCAACACTTTAATTTACAACAGACAAGCACAGAAATAACTCACTTTTCTTTTCGCTTTCGTCAGCTCCTTCTGCGTCAAATCGCTGTAACAAAACCCGAGCATCTTCGTCCAGCTACAAGAAAAAAACATACACACTTCTGTCACTGTTTCAACATTAGTTCTGTATGGTTGCAAAAGTGAAATTAAATCAATTAAACTCGAGTTTTGTAACAATACAGGGCAGTGGGAAGACAACTATTAATGGTTACACTGTTCCTACATTTTCTATTATTGTCAACAGCTTAATTTATGTATTATGGATGGAAATTGTGAATAAAATGTCTGACAACGTTACAATCCCCTGCTAGCCTGAAGACATTGACATTGACATTGACATTGACGAGCAAAGTAGACCGATGGGTGAAGAGCAGCAGTTTAAATTGCATGGTCCGATGAAGCATCAACTTTTCAAAACCAAACCACTCACATAGATTTGATTCTACATATCTAACTTAGGTAGTGATGCACTTAATGAACATTTATTGCCACAAAGAAGGGCATACTGAATCAATTCAACAGAACCTATTACTGTTACCATGGTGCCTGACTTTTAGCATGCTTGTCAAAATTAATTTGGCATGTTTGCACTTCAAATAAGTCAAAAGTTAGTGATTTAAAATAAAAAATATATTCAAACTTAAATAAGGTAGCTTTGACTGGACCAGGGTTCGAATACCACAATCTACAAAAACGGGAGACGGACGCTCAACTCATTCGGCCATCTCGTCTGGTCAAGCAAGTCATGGTATAAGGTCACAACCACACAGCCCATGTCACTACCACACATCCCAGTGTTCACCGAATAGTGGTACCTGGTTCCAGTAGCGGTTAACAATACAGAGCACTGCATCATCTGTGGTTTGTCGCTGCTCGAGTTGCTCAATGCGCTTGCGCAGCTCCTCCTCGGCCTTTCTCCGCTGCTCGATTCGCTCCTGCAACTTCTTGTTCTGGAACTTGAGGACTTGCATGTCCATTTCTTCCTGTAGAAAGCAACACAGAAAGACAAGACATACAATTTTTTGAACAATATACGATACTTGCAGACCCGGATAGAAGGGAGAAAGGCTTACGACTTCCCCCAAACAAATGCCACACCACCTACAGATTTAAACTAATTGGTAGATTTGCAACAAGTTTACAACATACTATTTGAAGTTCAGAGTTTTTGCCAGAGGGTAAAATTGTTTGAAGGTAAAACTCTCTACCCTCAAATTGTTTGGATAATTTTTTTTGAAAGGTTCTTCAAGGATCCAGAGACAACAAAGCCTCCATACACCCCCCTCCCCGAAATCTCAAATTATTTTCTGACGGAAACCCTGAGAATATATATCAAGTTTCCTTTAGAAGGGATGACCTTTACGTTGCAATACTAGGAGCATAAATCACAAAACTAATTAAATAAACTTGTTATCAACAAGTGCTTAAAGTTGCATAGTCCGACGGTTTTGCATTTCTGTAATTTTGTTTGTTTGTTGTTCTCTTACATCCTAGCAACATCTAAGGTCATATCAGGATGGGTACCGACTTGTGACAGTGCACACTCATGGTGACTTTATGGTGCTGCTCCACTAGGTGACCAGGCTGCCAGCAAAATGACCTGATATCCCACTCAGTCACATTACCCTGACACTGAGCCAACCAGTCCTTGCCATATCCTAATAATGCCGAGCGCCTGGCTAGGAAGCGACAAGTATCAATTTTTAAGTCATCAGTTTGACTCAACCAGGGTTCGAACTGACGATCCCATGGTCTACCAACACGGGAGACGGAAGCTCTAACTCATTTGGCCATCCCGTCTGGTCGTCATTTTCTGAGATCACTATAATCTACCTTACTTTACTTTGAAGTAACGTTGATTTAATATGACTAACTTGTGAGATATTTGAAGTGGAAGCATGCAAAATTAATGTTGGCATGCTTGCCAAAACTCGGACCCCATAGGCTTCAGGAGTAACTGGTTCTATCAGCTTGACTTTGTATGTCCTTCTATGTAGCAACAAATACTTAAAAGTTGCATAGTCCGATGGTTTTTGAGATTTTGACATTTTCTGAGATAAATACATTAGGTTGATCGTTATAAAGTACCTTACTTTAGCTTACTTGAAGTAACTTTTATTTTAAGTGGGTAATTTTTTAGATATTTGAAGTACAATCATGCTAAATTAATTTTGGCAAGCGTGCCAAAATTCTGACACCATAACCTTCTACAGTAACAGGCTCTATTCAATTGCCTCACTATTCCCATATGTGTGGCAACAAATGTTTAATAAGTGCACCAGTATCGAAGGTAGATATGTAGAATCCAATTTATATAATTATTTGGTTTTGAAAATTTGGTGTTGTCATCGGACTATGCAGCTTTAATGCACCAGTATCTAAGTTAGATAAGTTAGATATGTAGGTTCAAATCTAGATAAGTGTTTTGCTTACGAAAATATTATGCTTTCATCGGACTGTGCAGCTTTAATAAAATACTAGGATATGACAAGATACAGAAGTAGCCTTAATATTAGATCCACAAAACAATTGTTGATATATATATATCAATGGTTTGTGACACAATATAATGCAATTACAATTCCAGTTAGCTATTACCACATAACCAATCACAAAGCTGATATTACTTGATGCTAGCCAATCAAAACCATTATGCTTTAGGGATGAAAGTGGGTCTCCGAGAAAAAAAGCGGAAATGCTGATATTCTCCCATAGGTTTAGCATTGTCAGGGAATCGCGGAAAAATACCGGAAGTCAGGACTCAACTAGCCTTGTTGTGATTGCATTATCGCCCATATCTAACAGTTTCTTGCTTAGGTTTTATGTTCGAACTACATCTAAGATCATATAAGAACGGGATTCAAACCACCCAACTGTTGTCATATACAGCCCATCTTTTGTTTAACGTTAATCGGTGGCTATAAGAAATCCCGGAAATCCGCGAAACCGCGGAGGTCTTTCATCTCTGATGCTTCATCGGCGATTATTAAAAGTAGCGGAAATCCGCGAAATCCCGAAGACCGTTCAAACCCTGATAGAGTATGAATGTGGGCTTATTAATTGCTTGTATGTTTGCATTGTAGTCGGAGTTGTACCGAGGTAAATGATTGGCTCTGTGTGACCAGACGAAGAACTTTGGTTGGTTGTTGTTTTACGTCCTGGCATATCAGGACAGGTACTAACTTGTGACAGTGTGCACTCATGGTGAGTTTATAGTGCTGCCCGACTGGGAAACCAGGCCACCAGCACGATGACCTGATATCCCACTTACTGACTTAGTCACATTATCCTGACACCAAGCCAACCAGTCCTTGCCCTATCCTAATTGAGCCGAGCACCTGGCTAGGAAGCGACAAGTATCAATTTTGTACGGCATTGATGTGGCTTGACCGGGAATTGGAACTCCCGACCTTCTGCACGAGAGACCTGCATTCTACTGATTCGGCCACTGCATCTTGTCACAAATAATTTTGTGACACATGTCCTGTGTCATGAGAGACTCCCTCAACCTAGTGTGCAAATTGCCAGCGTGGTGGCCGATAGGGTGGTACTCACCAGAGTGGAGACACAGATGCGGACCGGTGGCAGGGTGACCTTCTTGAGGGGCGGTCCAGTGCCTGAGGACACGCCCGCATCACTCGCTGTCCGCTTTGTCGCCATCTCACCTGCTCTCCGTGTTCACAAGGAAGTTCTGCAAGTACATAAATCAAACAGTCACAACGCAGTGCAAGCAACAGGTGAGTACATGTCTCATAGTCACGGCTTACAGTTTGGCATAGACACAGACAAAGTGAGCGAGTCTATTCTGTGCAAGAATAAGCATAGTCAACAGGATGACAATCATTCAGGCAACTAAATAAAATATATTTCTTTTAAATAACCTATACATGTAATTAATAATTTAACAAGGACACGCCAAATAATATTTTTAGGGAAACTTGTATTTATATTACAGCTGTATAGTCCCATGAAAGCATCAACATTTCCAAACCAAAACAAATATCTAGATTTTATTTTACACATCTAATTCAGATACTGGTGCAGTTATTAAAGCATCTATTGCTATACAGAAGAGATCATTAAGTCAATTTAATAGAACATGTTACTGCGGAAGCCTATGAGATCAGTTTTGACACGCATGCCAAAATTAATTTAGCACGTTTTTACTTAAAATAGCCCCAAAGTTAGCCATTTAAAATAAAAGTTACTTCAAACAGTTAAATAGATTATAATGATCAGCTTAATAGTTTTATCTTTAAAGCTGACAAAACTAAAATTCATGGGACGATGCAGCTTTAAATCAGATTTAATTTAAATAATAAACTTCAATATCAGTCCCACTATATTTAACTTTTCACTTATATGTCCAATGGGTGGTATTCTGTCGTTGTACACTTATATAATCCTGAACCTACAAACACCCAGAACTCTAGAATATACTTTTGTTCCGTGACTCACAGGATGTCCACACAGCAGCGCCGTACTTAGTTTTATTTAGTGATAAAACCGGAATGCTATACTTATTTGAAGTCATTAACCCTTCAATTTACATCACTATTCTAAAAATCGTTGAATGAAAATGCCTACGGACTAGAAGTAGGACGCCAAGCTCCCCATTGTGGGAAAATGCCATGACAGCATGGGAAGGATCCCCACCCCCCCAATAGCCGATGTTTACTTTTTGTGCTGGCAGTCATTAAACAAACAAACAAAAACACGAAGGATCCTCCAAAAGTTAAACTGTGTTATCAATCTTTATATGCAACTATTTAGACCATAACTGAAGTAAAGTAGTCTCGATAGCAGCAGCCAGCCAGCTTTAAATCCATCTATTTGGACAATGACCTAAATAGAATACAGGGATGAAAGTGGTCTCCGGGAAAAAAAGCGGAAATGCTGATATTCTCCCATAGGCTTAGCATTGTCAGGGAATCGCTGAAAATTCCCGAAAGTCGGATTTCATACATATTGGTGTACGCTGATAGTCCTGCGCCGTGTGAAGCATGTATTAGTAGTATACGCTGCTAGTGCTGCGGTGTTTGCACCACATATCAGTATATGCTGATAGTGCTGCGGCGTTAGAAGCATGTATTAGTAGTATACGCTGCTAGTGCTGCGGCGTTTGCACCCCATATTAGTATATGCTGCTGGTGCTGCAGCATGAAATAACGTATTGGTTGGTTGGTTGTTGGAGTTTTACGTCCTGGCAACATCTAAGGTCATATCAGGAAGGGTGCAACGTATTAGTATACACTTATAGCTACAGGAAAATCCTGGAAATCCGCGAAATCGCGGAGATCTTTCATCCCTGAGAATAGAGTCGATAAAAGTAACCAATTTGATATTAGTAGTAGTATACTAGTAATCACTGCTGTTGTTAATACTGTCAGTATTACTACAGTATCAGTAATAATAATACCTTGATACTTGATACCAAATATACAGAATTTGATAGGCTGATTGTATGTTGTTATTCTGGTCCTACAATAGATACCTTTTACTAACGATAGGTACCCTCCTTAAATTTTCAAAGTGGTCCAAACATTCAAAATATAATTTCACTGGAAGCTTCAATGATTAAAAAGCAATATGATTTTAGAATTTTTTGTAATATTCCAAAATTTGAGTGAGCTATTATCAGTGATAAGGCATAAGCTAAGATTCCATATACGCGGTATGCGGCATGTGCCATGTGAATGCAAATGTGGTATATGCGGCATAGATATATGCCAACCCCCAATAGCCGATGTTTACTTGTTGTGCTGGGGGATCGTTAAACAAACAAACAAACACACCAAAAAAGATACCCATGACATATTTGGGTTTTTTTGCTCCAAATTTGTGAAGAAAGATCAAAGTTACTATTGTTTTCTATGACTATGGCAAACGAGGCAGTATTCGCATTCGCACCGATCGGTCCATGGGTCGATCCATTTGCTACATTCACATTCGCGTTCATATTCGCATTCGGACACATGGAAGCACCACTATTCATTTACATGCTTTTCGATGTTTTGCCTCATTCGCATCCGCATACCGCGTATATGGGTCGTTCTCAGAAGCTGTGTACCACTTGAGGTAGTCTACTAGAAATGCATATTTCAAAGAAACCCTTTATTGGAGTGTCAATATTTAGATTTCATCAGTTAGCCAAATAATGTGGGAGATAGTTTAGATCAAAAGTAAATGTTAATATTGTGTATTATGTATCTTATTGGGATGGATGTAGCTAAATACATAGAAAATTACATCACTAATTTGTGACATTGTCAACAGCATTGAAAATAAGGTGTCACAAACTTAATGAAAACCTCTGAACAACAGCTCATTTCACTTCAAATGGTCATATACAATGTCTTCATTAAGTTGAAGACATTTATTTCTAAAAAAAAATTTAAATGATGAAATAGTTAACATTTTCTGGAGTCATTAACATCGTAACATTTCGTTTCCACTTGCAAATACTATGAAACTCTGTATCAAACACTGAGTACAGATACAGTACAGGAATTATTTTCACCATTTGACACTATGCATGGACCCAGTTATGGTATAGTAAAAGATAAATCCTGAAATTGCCCTAAACATTGAAATTTGAGCCGAACATTTGTGTAAAATTGTTTGTTTCCACTTTGTTACTCTGCTAATCCGTTACTCTGCTAATATGTTCTTGCTTTTCTCTTTAATATTCACAAATAAGACAAAACCATAGCAATGAGGTTTCAAATTATTATTACTACTGTTTATAAAGCAAGTGGCATGTGAAATGTCCTAAAAATGTCAAGTTTTGTGTGGAAAATATTTGATTTTGGAGTCAGATTGGTTTCCATGCTATACTGCTATTTATTGGGTGTGAGCATCATTTGACCTACTTAAAAATGCCAGAATATGTTTATTTTCAATTATTCAGATGCAAAAGGACATACACATTGAGGAAACTTGCTTTTAGGACTTTGGCAGCATTTTGATTTTCTGCTTCTGATGTCACACTATTGGTACACAACTTCTGAGAACGACCTATATATATATGGAATCTTAGCTTAAAAGTTAAGCCAACAAAAACTAAATAAAAAACGCCCTTCCAACATAGTATAATGGGGTTAATTAGTCACTAGAACCTTTGTCATCAATTCAATGAATCGGCGATTTGCAATTAACCACTATTATTAATGACTGTGTCAGAGTTATTAAATGTCAAACAAAATTCTTACAAGTTACATAGACTGAGTTAGACGACTGAGACTGAGTGATGTGGCTAAGCAAGGTTGGAAGTTAGTTACTTTACATTTTGTTACGATTTACAAGTGGAATTTTACGTTTAAATTCCACCGCAACAAGCATAAAAGAAAGCAAATAAAGAACGTACCTTAACCGTTTCTCAGAAAATCTGATTGAATTAATCGAAATTTAGATATTAGTTTGCAGTACAAGTTTCAGCCGCCTTCTTTCTCGGCCATTTTGCTACAGTGATGTTGTTGCCCAATCGTATACTTAGACAACAGCTGACTATACAGTACGGACTAAGTCTCTGCAGGGAGAGTTGCAATGCCCGGATGATGCGTGACGCGCCTGATTACTGACATGCTGCACTGTCGGCCATATTATTATGCGGATAACCAGCGAAATGAGGCTGATTACCGACGTCCGCGTTATGTAGTCTTAAGAATATCGATACCTATTTTCGCGCCAAGTTTCATGGAATAAAAAAATACCGATCTGAGGTTAAAAGTGATTGAATGCAGTGTTGCCGGTGTAGTAAGTTCAAAACACTACCCCACAAAAACACCATGGTAGTGTTTTCAACCTCAGTTCTACTACCGTAGTGTTTTCAACCTAGTTGAAGGTAGGTTCAAAACACTACTGTGGTCAAGCTCAAAACACTATCCCTAAGTTCAAAGCACTACCTTTAAGTTCAAAACACTTCTCTCATTTAAAAAATAATAATTGCTGCATAGTTATTTTTATTTGTAGTAGGGTGAGCAAGTATGCAGTAGGGTGGGGCAGTATGCAGTAGGGTGGGGAAGAATGCAATGTGAGTGTATTATGTGTTTCAAAAGCTGCAGCACCATCAGCGTACTAATACGTGCTAAAGTGGCCGCAGCACCATCAGCGTATACAAATTCGTGCTAAAGTCACCGCAGCACCATCAGCGTATACTAATACATCATGCAGACGCCACAACACTATCAGCGTATACTACTATAATGTCTATAGTATGTGTGTCCTGATATGACCTTAGATGTTGCCAGGATGTAAAACTCCCAACAACCAAACCACCTAGTATATATGTGCTTCAAACGACACACCATCATCAGCATATAGGCCTACCAATACATGTACGAGTAGGTTCAATTTTGCGGCATTACACAACCCCCACTGCCGTGTTATGATAGTATTTTCAACTTGGGTAGTGTTTTGGACATATGTAAGGGTAGTCTTTTGAACTTAACAGTAGTCTTTTGAACTTAAGTTGAAAACACTACCGTAGTGTTTTGAACTTAGGTTGAAAACACTACCGTAGTGTTTTCAACTGGGTAGTGTTTTGAACGTCCTACACCGGCCCAGTTATAGGAAACCCATGTACTTACCCCCTCTTTCAACTTTATGTTGCATGTCGCCGGAACACGCCGCATTTTATTTTTCAATTCGGAGAAATAACGGAATAAACTCAAACATGGCTAATTATTCCCACAGCCTCGAGACTACTGCTGAACAACCCATTAGGCCCGACATTCAATGGGGACCTTTGCATGAGTCTCTCATCAGATGGCGCACCATGCCAGACTCTGAAATGTTTTGGTTGGATAGACTATTAGAACAGTTCCTTCTACTATCAAGTATCTGTAAATAACAGGTGGTGTATTGGGGATTGAGGGGGTGTAGTTGGGTTGAGGTGTGTATGGTGGGGGAGTATGGTTATGTGGCAGGGGTGTGGTGGAGGTGTAGGGGTGTGGTGAGGATTTTGGTGTGTGTAGTGGGGGTGTATGGGTGTGTTGTGTCTTGTGAGTAGGTATGGTGGGGGCTTAGGGATGTGGTGGGGGTGTATGTGTGTATGGTGGGTGTTGAGTGTGTGTGTGGTGGGGGTGTAGGTGGTTTGTCATGGAGGTGTCTTGCAGAGCGGCACCTCACAATCTTTAGCATCTACACCCTCACCACAGCCCTATACCCCCACGACACACACCTATACGGCCCCCAACCCCAAACACCCACCTATACCCACAGTACCCCTTACACCCCAACCACACACCTAAAACTGCCCCCACCACACACCTACACCCTCACCACACCTACACCCCCACCACACACCTACACCCCCACCACACACACCAACCTACACCCCCACCACATCCCTAAACCCCCACCACACACACACACCTACACCCTTCTATCCAACCATGATGGCCGACTTGGACTGGGAATGGGTGCTGCCACCAAGTGTATAGCGAGAGAAATGGCTCATGAAAGCGCCCCATTCAATTCAATTCTTTTATTTTAATTCTCTGCAAGGTATGTTTACAATAAACTGAAGTGATACAATGAATGCATACAAATTCCTTACATACAGAAAGGATCCCAGAAAAGCAATGCTTATCTATGAACAAGTGATGACAATAACAGATGATTAAACTTAAGCTACATTTTTAGCTAATGATTATGATGAGATACTGATGCGTCTCTTCACAGTTAGTAAAAAACAAAGTAATGTAGGAAAGGTGTAGTATGGTTGGATAAACCTTTATAAAGGGGATGACCAAATACATTCTTCACAAAGTGACAAACGTATTACATTTATTTACCTGATATTTTTGAATGAATTAATGTAATTTAATAGACTTAAGGTAAAGGTTTTAAAAAACCTTTAAGGAGAGCCTTTTGCAGTTTTTGGGCGGGCATATTGTTGGGATTTTTCTTTAGATTTTTTTGTATTCTCTACCAATTTCTAAACTATAAGACATTATAGATAGACATGCACTGGAACGACTACCTCCACATTTAATTCCTGTTTAAAGCGGGATTGTTTTCATTTTTTGCTCAAATTTAGGCATTGTTTATCTTGTGTATGGCATGGCAAATAATTGTATTGTTATACCCATTTGTAAGCATAATGACATAATTCCATATACGCGGTATAGATACCGATGCGATTTCTTTCTACAAATTTGTGAAGGAAAGTTCATGTTGTTTCCTGTGGCAAACAGGGCAGCATTCGCATTCGGATATATGCCATGATATGGAAGCACTATTGTGCATTTACATTTTTTTGCCGCATATCGCGTATATGGAATATTAGCTTTAGTTGATGCGTTAAAACGGTGCGATTATCTAGTCTAGTACCAGTAGTCCACAACTTGGAGAGCAGGTAATTTATTAGATAAATGATTCACCCGGTACTTGTAGTACACGGGTGAAGGACAACGTAGTCTAAATACTGGCGAAAATAGGATTAGTATGGAACATGACCTAGAAACTGTGGCTCCAGTATCAAATGGCTACCCATATAGGCACAGAGTTTGTGAAATGGGCGAGAATGCAAAAAGACAAGATGCCGGCCGCT
This sequence comes from Branchipolynoe longqiensis, assembly GCA_030323885.1. NCBI lineage: Eukaryota > Metazoa > Annelida > Polychaeta > Phyllodocida > Polynoidae > Branchipolynoe > Branchipolynoe longqiensis. Next base: position 38,467,640 of record CM059195.1, read on the forward strand.
GAATGCCGTCGATTTCACTTTAAAATCTTATTAAACTAGATATTATATTATATTTTTCAACTCAAAGGTGCGGGCTATCGATAAGACATATGTAAAGAATAATTGTTGCTTCTTAGATTGCGAAATTAGGCTCTCAATTCTTTGACCCGCATTTTCGACAGCTTTTAAATAGGGTTGGTTTGCACCCCTACTGCAGCAGTATGGGGTGAATCTTGTATCTAGTAATTTATAAACCTTTTTTGAATCAAATAAGAATAGTAAGCTACCGAAAAACAAACACTTTGGCAACTTTCAACTGTTACATGTAGGTAATCTATGAACCTTACATTTTACATTTAAAATACGTTTCTAAAATACTTACTTGGACAATAGAAAAGCTTAACACAATATTTTCAGCTTGCGTTGTGTTTAAATATTCTATTTTCCATCTAACTATGTCGAATATCGGAATATTTTACAATGTGAAAGATGTCACGCTATTGTACTTAATTCGATTCAACCAGCCTTTCAAATGTACGGTATCACAGTCACCATTAACAAAAGTGCTTGTAAAGAAAAAAGAAGACAAACATAGCTTGTAAATTACAAATCTACAACTATTTGACAATGGATATGTATTTTTATTTCCACGTACTCAGGTCGGTAAAGACCAGGAGCATCACCTGATGATACGAATCCTTTATTCTATCAAATACATATCGTGATATATATACCTTCCCTTGTGGGTTATTAAGTGGCTACTAATGCGTGTGCACAACATTTATAGCTACTTACACACACCTCTTTGTTACAAGATACTAAATGTTACAAATTGTGCGTTCTTTTAAAAGTAAACACAAATTACAAAAATTGGTGATCATCATTTGAAATAAAAATCAGGGTCGGGCGGGCGGTTTTTACTTTTTATTTTTGAAGTAGACATACATGTAATCGGTAACCAGACGCGATGACCAAATGAGTTGAGCACCCGACTCCCATTCTGGTAGATCGTGGGATTTGAACTCTTGGGTTCGAACCATGGCCGAGTCAACCAATGACTTAAAAACTGACACAAAAATGTAATTGCTGCTAGCCAGACGCATTTTTTAGTTAAAAAAAAAAATGATCAGGTCGGGCGATTTTTCAGGCACGGGCGGGTACGATCACCAATTCTTTTTGTTAAAATTTGGCCTACGCTGTTTTTTTTGTGTGTGTTAACCCCCTCACGTGTCAAACTTAAAAAGAATGCACACGTAAAAAACTGACGCGTAAACTATAAACAAACAGCATGTCCTGTAATAAAATTAAACAAATATATAAACGTATATACCACAAAACAATCTTTTCTAATCAACCAATATTTAAATGGGCTGCACAAAAAGGGATATTAGTAAATATGAAATTATCGAGATCTTTTGACTGATTTTGATGCGCTTTGTATTGTCGGTGAACATGTTCGGCGGCTTGAGCGGCCTGGGGCTAAGGCCCTCTCACATTCAGATAAGTATTGTTAGGTTCCGGCACTGTTGGCATTGTTGTTTGATACCATTGGTACGCTTCCACGACACAAGCTAACAAGAGAAAAGTTCACAAGACAAAAGCTGAGCTTATACCCTTAATGAAAAAAAGAGACTGAAAAAAGAGACAAAAAAAAAAGAAGAAAAAAAAAAAGAGACAAAACTTCACAAGCTTTAATTAGAGGTCGCTGTGAATATGGCCTATGCTGCCGACACGGCGTAAAACAACCACCAATCAATCAATCAATCAATCTTAATTAGAGGTGTTACCAGCGTCAGTTGTTCTCACCTCTTGCACCTCATTTCACACCTCCTGAATCACACATATAAGGTATGCGATTATAAAAACAAAGATTCATGTAACTATTATAACTGACATCATTAGAAGGATCTGTTTGTTTTATTTGTTAGGGTTTTACATCCTAGCAACATCTATGGTCATATCTGTACTCTACAGATTCGGCCACCGCATCCGGTTCCATTGAAAAGAACTGTGAATTACTAGTAAATTGGTCTCTCAATGCTTATTCTAGGACTAATATGAAGAAAGTTTATCATTTTGAAAGTTGACAATTGGGGTGAATTTCCGTCCTTTGTTTTAGTGGAAAACAAAGAAAAACCCGTAAACAGTCCCTTAAGAAATACATTAAAAAATAGTGCACCATATTATCGCCGTCGGTGTAATAAACTCGGCTTGGTTTCCGCGATTTTTGCCGGAGATCACTTTCATCCCTGAGTGGATCCTTACCAAAGCAGTTGTTGCTTGGATTTAAACATGGTCATCGTTCATCCCTACTGGAAGCAAATATCTATGAAGACAGCGAGAAAGCAAAAGGAGCAAGCTTAAAGGCTACATTCCTTACACGCGGTATGCGGCATGCGAATCCGGCAAAAAATCGAAAAGCATTTAAGTCAATGGGGGTGATTCCATGCGTCCGAATGCGAATGGAATGCGAATGCGGCAACTGAATCGGTCCATGTAGCCATCGGTGTGGCATGCGAATGCGAATGCTGCCGCATTTGCCATAGAAAACAGTGGTAGAGAAACCTGACACTATGTGTGGGTGTGGGTGTGGGTGTGGGTGTGGGTGTGGGTGAGGGAGGTGTTATGTCAGGGTGGGTGGCATGCCGCTGGGACTCTCTCACCATGCCTGATAAGGCAGGGTGTGGGGGAGGTTTCCCCCATCACATTGGGTATCTTTTTAAAGTTGGTTTGACTAGTACACAGTGGTGTGGTGGTGTGGTGGTGTGGTGGTGTGGTGGTGTGGTACTGTGTACTAGTCAAACCAAATCGCTGCATGCCGCGTGAAAGGAATCAACCCGTTCGCATGCCGCATACCGCGTGTAAGGAATGCTAGCTTTACGATCGTGGAAGTTATATGCTGGATGTGTCGAAGAAAAGGGGGGGGGGGGGTTAGGGGAGTTGGAATGGGAGGCAGAAAAGTGGGAAAGGACGATAGAGAGTAAAGGAAAAGGAGCGGAGGGTTGCTGCCTTTGTACAGAGCTTTGTTGTTTGAAATCCCACAATGTTGTCAACTCTGTAACCTAAACCAATATAGTGATTTCAATTTTAGCGGATATTCATTCTGACTCTTTTTAATTAGAAATTAAAAAACTACCGTCTTTATTTTTGGGTTGAAGTAAGAAAGAACTGGATTGAATTACACATGTTTAAATTGGTTTACTTCAAAGGGATATGTCTGAGTAAACTGCATTCTGTTAACACCCCAGTCACACTGGTCTTGCAACCACTTGCGACCAAACAAAACCAGGGTTGTTGCAAGTGGTTGTAAAAAGGTCTCTATTAATTTAGGTCGTCACTGATCACCAATCACTTTTCTTAAATTTGGCCGCAAGACAGTTGCAGGTGTTGCACCAAAAAACTTGCTTGCGGTCAAAATGGTCGCAAGCCTAGCATGACTGGGGTGTTAACAATAAGAGAAAGCAGTTTACTCAGACATATCCCTTTGAAGTTAAACAATTTAAACATGTGTAATTCAATCCAGCCAAATTCAACTTACAGACCATTATTGTATCTCATAACTGAACACAAAAAGATCACAACTATATACAAAGTACAACAAAACACGCACGGTGGTAACTCGTGGGGTTGTCAGTGGGCAACACTTGTGTCTGAGCTATGGTTGCGCAGTCCCTCCTCATGTCCACTGACTGTAATTACAGAGAGGAGACCTGCTTCAGTCCGTCGGATCGTCCATGGCCCAGACGAGCTTCTGTCATGAGTAGCTGCCGGCCGTGTACCGCTGGGTGGCCGCTAAGTCATCTGGGTACTGGCTCCCCCTCTCGGCGTTCGCCACATAGTGCGTCCCACAGAACTCCTGGAAGTAGCGCCCCACTTCCGGGTGGGTGATCACCTTCGGTTCGCTCGCGAGTTCCAGGTTCTCTAAAAGTGTTTAAAAAAAAGAAAAACCATGAACAGAGTTATTTAATGAACCTATGAAAATGATGACATATTTGTCCATATGGGGATCCTGGAAGCTTGTTAACAAATTTTTTTTTTTTTAAATTATTTGTTGGCGGTTTAACGTGATGTGAACATTTGAGGTTATACTTATTAGGACAGGTATGGACTAGTAACACTGTCAGGGTCCATACACATGTGAAGATATGGAATTCAAGGCTATTTCAAGGTTGTTTATGATAGGAATTCAAGACTATTTTCATTTGAATTTAGTCCAAAATCACCTTTCTGAATGGCAATTTCGGACTAATTTAGATCGGTGGGGACAGTTTAATGAAATTCAAGGCTTTTCAAGACTAATGACCTAAAATAGGTTAGTTTCAAGGCCTTGAAATGTGGCTAATGAAGTTCAAGACTTTCCAGGCCCCTGCACTGTGTACTCGTGGTGACTTTATATAGTGTTGCCCGACTAGGAGATCTTGCGGCTGGCACCATGACCCAATGTCCCATTATCCTGATGCTAAGAAGACCATTCACGATTTTGGCTATGCATATATGTTATGCGCTATTCAGATATTACATAACGCTTAGAGGGATGGTGGGGTGTAGATCCAAGCGTTATGTGGCGTGTATGGTATAGTGCTACGGAGCGCTACAATGGTATAGGGGTCTAATTTAGACAAAAATAGCGTCACATAATATTTGAACGACCCTTTAGTTTAAGGTAGACAGAGTGGTTTTAAATGGGTCAAAGCTGGAATACACCACCCACAGTCTATGAAACTATGAGAACTATTATGACACCATAATAGATTTCACATGCACACATAACGATCCACCAATTTTAGGCTAGGTAGTGACAAGTATCGAAATAGCGAATGGTAGACAGGAAGTGTGAACACTTATTTGTCTCTCATTTTTGCTTGAGTGCAGGTAAATAAGCAACACAAGGAATAATTAGTAGCATTTGGTGAATAAGGGGTCAAATCTCCCTGGATCATCAGCCCATGCTTTTTCTAATCTATTCATGAATGAATTTATTGACTCGGTATCAATAACATTTTGTGGGAGACTGTTCCATATATTTATAATCCTGTTTGAGAAACTGTGTTGCCTTAACTTTGAAATGGCTCTGGGTTTTACTAGTTTGAGAGTATGGCCCTGACTGCCTTCTCTTTTATTCAAGGTGAAAAATTGGTTCATATCTATTTGATCAAAACCTTTCATAATTTTAAAAACTTCAATTATGTCACTTCTTTTCCTTCTGTAGGAAAGGGTATAAATTTTGTACGTCATTGGTATGACTCAACTGGGTTTAAATAGGCTAAAATCAAATATTTACCTCCAAAAACCACAATTGTAAAGGTGTAAAACTGGACAAACCTTGTGCTGCATATCTATTGGAACCGTCCTCAACCAGCACGTTGTAGAAGGGCTGGAACGTCTTCTTCGGCAGGTTGTTGACCCCCATCTGTAAGATCCACTCCTGGGTTGCCTGGGTAGCCTCACATTCCTTGTCCCAACCGTAAACAACACACACGTAGTCGTACCTGTACACACCGGAAACAACAGCGACGCATGAGCGGCGCCTTCATTTTGTCGTCTGCTCAGACTAAATGGATTGTTTGGGATTAACAAATATTCTTAGTCAAAGGGGATGTAAAATGTTGTGTTTGTTTGTTGTTTTACGTCCTAGCAACGTCTAAGGTCATATCAGGACGGGGTAAAATGATCACAATTTTATTTCCTTAGAACTAAACTACCATGATTAAATATAATATGACTTGTCATGATTTGTATATATATATCATAAAGCAACCTATTCTCTGGGAGTTTAGTTAAAGTTGCATAATCCGATGGTTTTGAGATTTTCTTTTATAGATAAATACATTAGATTGCTCGTTATGATCTAATTTACTTTAGTTTGAAGTAACTTTCATATTAAATGGATATATTTTAAGTGAAAACATGTCAAATTAATTGCGGCAAGCATGTCAAAAGTCTGGCAGCAGTAACAGGGTCTATTAAATCGGCTTAGTATCCACTTTTATGCACCAACACATGCTTAATAAGCACACTAGTATCTAAGTTGGATATGTAGGACAGGAATGAAAGATCTCCGCGATTTCGCGGATTTTTCCTGTAGCTATAAGTAAATACTAATACATTGCGCCCGTCCTGATATGACCATAGATGTTGCCAGGATGTAAAACTCCAAAACCAACCAATACGTTATTTCACGCTGCAGCACTATCAGCATATACTAATATGTGGTGCAAACACCGAGGGACTAGCAGCGTATACTACTTATGGCTTCAAACGCCGCAGCAGGGTCAACGGATACTACTAATACATGCGTCTAACGGCGCAGCACTAGCAGCGTATACTACTAATGGCTTCAAATGCCGCAGCAGGGTCAGCGTATACCGATATGTGGTGCAAACACCGCAGCACTAGCAGCATATACTACTAATACGTGCTTCTAACGCCGCAGCACTATCAGCATATACCGATATGTGGTGCAAACGCCGCAGCACAAGCAGCGTATACTACTAATATATGCTTCAAACAGCGCAGCACTATCAGCGTATACCAATATGTATGAAATCCGACTTCCGGGAATTGTCAGCGATTCCCTGACAATACTAAGCCTATGGGAGAATATCAGCATTTCCGCTTTTTTCCCCGGAGACCACTTTCATCCCTGGTAGGATCAAATCTAAATAAGTGCTTTGATTTAGAAAATGCTATATCCTAGGAATGCCAAGAGCCAAGCTAGGTAGCGACAAGTATACCTTTTTAAGTCATTGGTTTGACTCGGCCAGGGTCGGCTGGGAGTTCGAATCCAACTACCTATCAGAACGGGAGGCGGATGCTCAACTCATTCGGCCATTGCGTCTGGTTGTGTGATGTGAAATGTAGATACTTGGTGCTAAATAATACTCTTTTATAGCCCTCTTTCTCTCTCTTAAGGCAATATTAACATCAGACAATATTAACAAGTTCAGTATTTTAAACACCCACCGCTTGTGCTTCATGATGAGCCCGATGGAGAACTCCACCTCGGGACATTCAGACCGAGTCTTTTTAACAATCTGTGGATAAGAAACCGACATCTAACGGAGACTAACACCTCACAATCCGCGGCCCCTCACTCCATCATGCTCCTTGATAAGCTGGTCTGCAATCAAATTACAGCCAAAGAGCACTCTCCTACAAACACTCATAAGCCCTGTTCACACACGGGTGTTAAGTCGCCTCAACTAGTTTGCCTTGTCTAGTTTGACTCACATTGGTCGTGTGGACGCTACACTGAGGCGACTTAAGCCTGAGTCAACTAATCTAGTTCGCTTCAACTAGACCACGTCACGAGGTGGTTTATATGAAGAGAACTAGCTTAAGTCGGCCCATCTTGCTTGTGTGGACGGTAACGGTTTACTTGAGGCAGCTTAAGCACGTCACACACATGCGGAGTCGAGACCTGAGTTTGTTGATTTTCCGGTCGATCAAAAGTGCATATTATATAATTTGGTCTATGAAACCGCTAGCTGTGCACAGATATTTTTTTCATAATTTATTTTTAGGTTTTCACTGCCCAGCAGAAGTTTTGACCGTTCCAAAACAATACGATTCAGTCGATACATATCTAGGTCGAACCCACACTCTCCCGTGGTGACGTCGACTAACCGAAAGTGGCGCTGGTTAGTATGGACTTGCTCATGCGCAGATATCGATTTCCGCTTTAAACCGCCCCAAGTACTGCATGTGTGGACACGACACACTTTCACGCCTAGTTCGCCTCATCTAGTTCGCCTTATCTAGTTCGGCCTAAAGTTGTGTGTGTGAACACGGCTCTAGACAACTCTCCTACAGAGACTCCTACATGCACCCTTTGGCACATACGCACACCCTCCTACATACATTCCTACACCCACACACTCTCTCCTACACACCCTCCTACATACACTCTCCTACATACATTCCTAGAGACACCCTGGCACTCTCCTAGAGTCCTACACACATTCACGTACACACCCTCCTACATTCTCGATGTCGAACATCCAGACATTTTTCACCACGCCGCTTAGAAACCATCACGAAAGGGTTAAAACAAAGCAGAGAAGCGCACTGTCACCGTCGTAAATATGCGCGAGCAAGTGCCAATAAAACAAAAACAACCAACAAAAAGCACAAGGTCAATGACTGCTTCAGATCAAATTCTGTTATTTAGGAGCTTGACTACTCACTGCTTAGATCAAATTCTGTTATTTAGGAGCACTACTTTAAGCTGCATAGTCCGATGAAATATCAAATTTTCAGAACCAAACCAATTATCTAGATTTGATTTTACATATCTAACTTAGATACTGATGCACTTATTAAGCATTTGTTTCTGCGTAGAAGGCAACACTGAGTCAATTTAACAGAACCTGTTACTGCAGAAGTCTATGGTGTCAGAGTTTTGGCAAGCTTGCCAAAACTAATTTTCCATGTTTGCACTCAAAATATCTTAAACGTTTACCATTTAAAATAAAAGTAACTTTGAACTAATGTAAAGTAGATACTAGTGATCGATCTAATATATTTATCTCAGAAAAAATACAGAAATTCAAAAACATCGGACTATGCAACTTTAATAAAAAAGCAGAATGAATTTTTCACTGCTTTAGATCAAATTCTGTTATTTAGGAGCGTAACTATTCACTGCTAAAATCAAATTCTGTTATTTAGGAGCACCACAACTCACTGCTAATATCAAATTCTGTTATTTAGGGGCATGACTTCTTAATGTTAAAATTGAAAAGAGCAAGAAAGCGTCTATTGAGGATATGCGGGTGACGTAGGCATTACACTACTCCTGCATCGTGGTTGAATAGAAGCAGTTCCTTCTACTATCAAGTGTATGTAAATAAAACAAAAAACACAAATCTATTCGCTGCTATGATCTAATTCTGTTATTTAGAACCATGAATATTCACTCGGGGGGTTGAAATAACGTTATTTAAGAGCATACATTACTCAATAAGTGAAATTCGGTCAAATTAAACCCAAAATCCAAGTGATATTAACGGCGTCGCCGCATTGGCAGCGTTATTGCGAATGTAGATAAAACAAAAAGCACAAATCTATTCACTCTTACGATCTAATTCTGTTATTTAGAATCACGAATATTCACTGAGCTGCTAACCTCTGTGGGTGTGGGCTCGGCCTTCTGCTCGGCCAGCCGCTGTCTGGTTGTGGTGATGAGGTAGCGGATGAGAGCCTCGGGCTTGTTGCCTTCCTGTTCCATCTCCGCCAAGGCCTGCAGGGTTACGATCACCTGCAACAGAACGGCGTCAAACACACAGGGCTCTCCTCTATCGCCAACAGCCAGCTGAACCAGCTCTGTAAACTTGGCTACAGAGCTAAAGGTTTCCTCCATCATTTCTTACGGGGATCCACAAGGCTGCTTTAGCGCAAACAATAACATATGCAACCTTAAGGTTGGTTGGTTGATGGAGTTTTACGTCCTGGCAACATCTAAGGTCATGATCAGAGGACAGTAAGAACAGCTGGCAGTGAAGAAGCTGGTCAGTAGAATCTGTGATTGGATATTAAATATGCTATTGATGTGTTCATATCTTGAGCGATAATTGGGTGTTTACAAAGTGCCAAACATTGAATGCTAAAGAGGTGGATGGGCATTCTAAGAAGTGACACTACCATAGCTCACCTCACACCAATGTCGACACCATCTCTAGGAGCCGGAACCATGACAAATATTTTGCAGTTGATATTGTCAAAATATCCTTCTAAATAAGTCAGAGATAATCGGAATATGGCAGCAGGTAGCAATGTGCAGATATTCTGCACACGGGACCCAGATGAAAACACACAAGATGGATGCCCCCATGGGAATGCAAAACCAGGACCAAAAGATATTGTGATTGATGGTCTGCTGTGTTTTCTTGTGAACAAGCTGAATGTAATGACTCAAGATACACTGGAAAAAGTTATCACGAGTGCATACAAGGTGGAAGCCATTGAGGCCTCAAAGAAGAAACTGTTTACCCTCTGTGCTACATCCAGATATCAGGGACACAAAGGGGAAAAGGCTGCAACTTTGCACACACGTGACATGGTCAAAGTGCTGCAGGAAAAGGGGACAGACATCCCAATCTTTGTCTGTACACCAGAGGACTTAGGTGAGTTGCCACCAATCAGCTTTGATAGTCTAGATGTAACCATGCTTTTGAGCCAAATACAAAAGACACAGAGTGCATTAGATGTCATGCAGGCTACAGTAGACTGCCAAAATGTGACAATAGCTGACCTGACAGCAAATGCCACAGGCGTTGATTCCAGAATGAAACGTCTGGAAAGACACCTTGATGATCCCTTCTACAAGGATCTCAGTATACCAGCAAGGGAAAACACAACAGAAACATCTGTGAAGACAGCTCCTAGTGTGAATGAGGCTAGGCCTGGACAAGTTGCAGATGAGCAAATAACTACATCGTGGACTGATGTTGTGAAGCGTAAGAAGCTGAAACCACAGGTACAACCAAACCATAAGCCTGACCAGTCCAGAACTATGCAGAAGAAAGACAGGAAGAAACCTGGACTTGTTGGCACAGCCAACATCACAACTATTGCCACAGTCCAAACCAAGATTGTGAATGTGTTCGCAACCAAGTTCACACCTGACCTGGAGGCAGCCACATTAAGAGACTACCTGAAGGGAAAGCTGAACGTGGAAATTCAATGCCGCAAGATTGAAACGGAAAGGAAGCGATTTGCCTCATTCCAGGTAACAGCAGAATGTGTGGACCCTAAGGTATTATATGACCATAGTATCTGGCCGACAGGTGCTTTTGTGCGGAGGTACTATGAGCCGAGGAGACCACGCCATGGTACAGAAGCAGTAAACATAAGGAACTCTGATCAAGGTGAGGTGAGTCTACCCAATCAAAATGACAAGAACAATGAGCAAGGTGTGGTAGGAGTTGAGGCCAGGAGACCTAATCAGCCTGTACAAGGTGCGAACAGTTAAAATATTTTCAAGACTGTAACCTACAACTGCAGGGGCCTGAAACTCGGCCAGTCTGAAGCTGACAAAACCAGAAGATTAATTTTAGAGAAACTGTGTCAAGACCATGATATCATCTGTCTACAGGAGACTTGGCTTACCAAACAGGATCTGGGAGGCCTGAACTCTATACATACAAACTTTCATGGAATTGGTGAATCAACAACCGACAACAGAGATAAAATCCTACATGGGCATGCCCCTGGAGGGGTGGCCATTCTATGGAATACAAAAATTGAACATGTAATAAAAGAGCTGTCAATATTGACAGTAAGAAAATTGTGATAATAAATGTCTACATGCCATATGAATCATATGACAATGAAAATGAGTTTATTAATAGAATGGCTCATCTATCAGCTTTTGTTGAAGATCTAGATACTACTTGTGTATGTGTGATGGGTGATTATAATGCTGACATCTCGGATGATCACTCTATTTTTGCTAAACATTTGCTCAATTCCTGCCAAGATTATGGATTTGTACTATCAAGTCAACAACTGTTACCACTAGATAGCTTTACTTTTGTGAGTAACTGGGAGACAGTTTCTTGGCTGGACCACTGTGTTAGCTCATCTGATGCTCATGATGCAATACAAAGTATGGAAATTTATTATAAATATGCCACCACAGATCATATACCTGTATGTATGACCTTGAATTTAAACAATGTACCTGATATGTCAAAGACTGCAAACAGCTGCAATAAATGCAAATTAGACTGGTCCAGAATAAAACAAGATGAGATTCATAAATATAGTGTAAATACTGAAACTCTCTTGCAAAATGTTAAAATACCCTCTAATGTGTAGAGATGTGCATTGTAAGGTTTCTCAACATGCAGATGAATTATGTAGTTTTTATGAAAACATTGTAGAGGCCCTTAAGCTGGCAAGTAAGCCATTATATAATTTCCCTAAATGTAACACTCAGTGCCGTCCAGGATGGAATGTACATGTAGCAGACCTTCACAAAGCTGCAAGAGAAGCCTTCTTACTGTGGAAGGAACAGGGTAAACCCAGGCAGGGTTATATTTCTGAAATGAAAAAGAGGACAAATTCCCGTTTTAAATATGCTTTAAGATACATTAAATACAATGAGGATGCTATGAGGAGAGATGCCTTAGCCACTAAGCTGCAGAATAACAATGTAGAAGAATTCTGGAAAGAGGTCAAATTGATAGACAATAGTAAAACACCACTTCCCACAAATATTGAGGGTGTGGTAGGGTGTGAGAAGATAGCCGAGCTCTGGAAAAATAATTATAAAGAGTTATTTAACTGTGTATGCAGTAATGTTGATAGTGTTACGTTTAATGTCAAAATGTGTAGTGATATAAATGTTGGTGCTAAGGAAATCAGGGATGCCATATTAAAACTTGATAGTAACAAGACTTGTGGTGCTGACAGTATTTATGCAGAGCATCTCAAATATGCCAGCTCAAGAGTCTTTTCCATGTTAGCTATGTGCCTCACAGGCTTTCTCATACATGGAACTCTGCCTGATACTATGATCTCTGTTATTCTTGTACCAGTAATTAAGGACAAAATGGGAAGGATTAACAGTAAGGATAATAATAGACCTATAGCACTTGCTAGTATTTTGTCAAAAATATTTGAAAATGTACTGCTAGATAGACTGGAGTTGTATTTAAAAACAGATGATAATCAATATGGCTTCAAGCGGAAGCATGGGACAGATATGTGCATTTATGCTCTTAAGGAGATTATACAGAAGTATCATAGTTTAAATTCTACTATGTTTTTGTGTTTTCTTGATGCCTCTAAGGCATTTGATAGAGTGAATCATGCAAAACTGTTTGAAAAACTAGTGCAGCGTGGTACTCCAGGCTATCTCATCAGGATATTAATATTTTGGTATTCGCACCAATCAATGGTAGTCAGGTGGGGTGATGCCATGTCAGAACCCATCCAAGTCAGTAATGGTGTACGTCAGGGAGGGATATTGTCCCCCTATTTATTTAATATTTATATGGATGACCTGTCGAAAAGGTTAAATCAGTGTAAAACTGGATGTATTAATGGATTATTACTTCTAAATCATCTCATGTATGCCGATGATTTGGTAATATTCTCACCATATAGCAGTGGACTGCAAATGCTACTTAATATATGCTCTGAATATGGCATAGAAGCTGATATCAAATACAATGCTATTAAAAGTATGGTTATGATCATTCGATCAAAATATGACAAGGATACTGTGTTTCCTGATTTTATGTTAACTGGTGCTCCCCTGTCAATCTCTACTGAAGTCAAGTACTTAGGACACTTTATGACCGATGACTTTAGAGATGACAGGGATATTAATAGACAGTGTCGCAAGTTATATGCTCAGGGAAATATGCTCATCAGGAAATTTCATATGTGTACAGCTGATGTGAAGGTAAATTTATTTAGAACTTTCTGTACTCCCTTGTATACTGCCCAGATTTGGTGGAACTATAGAATGTATAGCATTAGAAAACTGAATGTAGCATATAATGACATTATGAGGTTATTACTCCGGCTACCTAGGTATCACAGTGCTAGTCAGCTGTTTGCCAATATTGATGTGCCAGCCTTCCAGGCTGTTATCAGGAATCTAACATTCAAATTTATTACTAGACTTGACAAGTCAGAAAATGTTATAATACAGGGACTTGTAAAAATAGAAGAGAGTGATCTCAGATTTACATCTGCCATATGGAGGCATTGGTACAAACTACTGTATGTAGACCAACATTTTGATATTGGTTAGTATGGTAGTATTCATACTATTACTTATATCCTATTTACATTAATTTTTATATCTACCTACTATGGACCGAATTATGTAACTACCATAATCCTGAGTCTGAAATAAAGAATTGAATTGAATTGAATATCAGGAAGCATACCGACTTGTGGCATTGTGTGCTCATGGTGACTTTATAGTGCTGCCCCACTGGAAAATCAGGCCACCAGCACCATGACCTGATATCCCACTCAGTCACATTATCCTGACACTGAGCTAACCAGTCCTTGCCATATCCTATTAATGCCGAGCGCCAGGCTAGGAAGCGACAAGTATCAAATTTAAAGTCATTGGTTTGACTTGACTGGGAACCGAACTCCCGACCTTCCGCACGCGAGGCCCGCGCTCTACCGATTCGGCCATCGACCCTGGTTTGCAAGCTTAAAGCCGCACTGTCCGATTTGTTTTGAGAGTTGCATAGTCCAATGTCTTTCATCATGTCATTTTCTGAGATAAATAGATTAGGTCGCTAGTTATAATCTAGCTTACTTTCATTTGAATTACCTTTTTATCTTAAAATGACTAACTTTTGACATAATTGAAGAGCAACCATGCAAAATTGATTTAGGCATGCACACTAAAACTCTTGACAGCCTAGGCTTCTTCAGTAAGAGGTTTGATTAAATTTCCTCAGTATTCCACTCAATAAGCGCATCAATTTTCAGTTAGATGTGTAGAATTAAATCTAAATAATTGTTTTAGTTTTGAAAATTTGATGTTTTCATCGGACTATGCACCTTTAATGTTTTGTGAGAAATATATCACGTTGATCATATTAATCTACCTAACTTTAGTTTGATATATAATCTTTTATTTATTCGAAATGGTTAACTTTGGCAATATTTGATGTGCAAATACACCAGATTAATTTTAGTGTGCACACATGAAATGCTGGAGATCATAGCCTTCCAGTGATAGGTTTAACTAAATTGTGCTAATATTACAATAGAGTATTACAAGAATGAATTTCCTTCTCTGAGACACTACACTGCCTGGTGCCACCTAGCGGCCGAAGGCCAAGATCAGAAAGGAGGGAGGCTCGAGTCCGAAGGCGGTGTGACAATGGTTTTGCTCGTGGCCGCATCTCACCTCAGGCAGGTTGATGTTGAGGTGTAGGTAAAGCCGCGCCTGCAGGATATGGGTGTCTACCTCATGCGGACAGATGGAGACCAGCAATTCCACAAAGTTCCGCAGACACCGCAATCCGTCCCCCATCTGACCGTGCTGCCGGCCAATGTTGACAAGGTTCCGCGCCATTCGCTCAAACACCTGCAATAGGTGCATTCCATTGCATCTAGGCCTCGCACAGTTGTTTGACTTCGTTGGATAACAACAGCATATACCCCCCCCCCCCGCCCCGCTCCGACAGCTCAAGCAACAATAGCTGGTTTTCATTGACAAACAGCTGACTATGTCCATAGATGTTTCTTGGACGTAAAACCCAGACACAGGGGTGAAAGTGGTGTTGCAGGAAAAAAGTAGAAATCAATTTTATAACTTATATAAGTCATTGGCTTGACTCAGCCGGGATTTGAACTCTGGACCTTCCGCACGGGTCGCCTACGCTCTTACCGATTCGGCCACTGTGTTCATTAATGACAATGAGAGGGGGGATAATAGTCACAATCATATCAGAATCTGTAATGATTGTTTATAGGCATGATGCATAAACTATGCTTGAAGACTTCCAGGAATTTCATGCGATTCCCTGACAGTGCTAAGCCTATTTGGGGATTTCGTGAAGAAACATTTTGTTTGTTTGTTTTTTTGTTCATTTTGGTTTTACGTCCTAGCAACATCTAAGCTCATATCAGGACAGCACAGTCTTTGCATAGGCAATTCTCACCGACCAACTTCTCTCAGTTATCCCTGGCATTTTGTGACAGTTAATCAGTGACAATCAGAAATGGCGGAAATCCGCGAAATGGCGGAGATCTTACTTACATCCCTGCAGACACACAAACCAAAGCGGCATGCACCCACATCTTGTTCGATGCAGGGTGATTATCATAGATTAACAGCTGAATTGTACATATTTATACTAGTCGCTACCTAGCCAGTCACTCTGCATTGCTAGGATAGGGCAATTTAACAGTGGAATGAGGAAGACCAATTAGCTGCAATTAAAATTAAGACCAAAAACACTGATTGGTGGTTTCTTTACGCTGTGTCGGAAGCATAGGCTATATTCACGGCGAGAATTGTTGGAGAAAGAATGCATGCATGCAGTAGATAGCTACACAACAACTGAAAGCAATAAAATAACGGGGACCATGAGACTATTACTGTCTGGTGGCGAAAACCAGTCATTAGACTTAACTCTTATGGGCAGCATAAATACACCATCAACAACAAATTTAAAAAATGCCTCTGCTTAATCAACGGGTGTAATAAACATCGCCAGTGGCAACCCCCAGACAAGCTTCAACAGATGAAGCTGCCCGTGACCTCGATACCTGTTCATCACCTTGATTGGACACGGTATTGGTTGGTTGGTTGTTGAGGTTTTACGTCCTAACATCATCTAAGGTCATATCAGGACGAGTACTGACTTGTGACAGTGCACACTCATGGTGACTTTATGGGCTCCTACTGCTGCCCCACTGGGAAATCATGCTGCCGACACCATGACCCGAAATACCACGCAAGTCACATCCTGACACTGAGCCAACCAGTCCTTGCCCTATCCTATTAATCCAGAGCGCCAAGCTAGGAAGCAACAAGTATCAATTTGATAAACATTGGCTTGACTCGACTGGGAATCGAACTCCCGAACTTCCACACGGGAGGTCGGCGCTCTACCGATTCGGCCACCTCGTCAGGTTGGACACGGTATTAAATCAGCACCACCTGTTCACTCACCTTCATTGGCGAGGCAGTCTCACAGTTACCGCGCATTACTCTGTGGACTACAGGGATGTCAAGCAGATTTGAGCACTCAAGCTCGGTCTGGAACTGCCCTCTGTGAAACACGTCAATATACGTGTATTCCTGACCGTCTTCCAGTCTGAAGCAAAGAAAGGCAAGCATTCACACCTCCCCAAAACCACCTCCCTTATACAGTAAAAACAAACAGCTTTCTTTTCTTTTCTTTCTTATTTGGGAGGTGGGGGGTCAGTGGGTGGAAAGGCTAAGAATGGCTAAAAAAATATATCTAAATCATTCATAAGATTGTTTCTTTGTTTGTATTTTACGTCCCAGCACCATCGATGGTCATATCCGAATGGGTGCTGACTTGTGACAGTGTGTACTGATGGCGACTTTATACTGCTGCCCCACTGAGAGACCAGGCCGCCGGCATCATGACCCGATATCCCACTCAGTCACATTATCCTGAAACTGAGCTAACCCGTCTTTGCCCTATTCTAGTAATGCTGAAAATGACTGGGCTGGGATTCGAACTCCTGACCTTCTGTATGGGAAGCCTTCGTTCTTACCGATTCGGCCATCGCGTCCGGTCTCATTCATAAGAAAGCTGGGCACATAGTCTTCAGCAGTAACATGTTCTATTAACTTGACTTAGACTTGAACCCCTTCTATCCAACAATAAATGTTTAATAAGTGCACTAATGTCTAATTTGCCCAAGAGGATCAAATCTAGGTAAGTGCTTTGGTTAAGAAAATTTAAAATTGTATAGTCTGATGGTTTTGAGTTTGTATCATTTTCTGAGATAAATATCTTAGGTTGATCATTAGAATCGACCAGGAGCTGGACATAGCTCAGGTGGTAGCGTGTCCACCTGTGTAGGTTTGGGTCATCCGATCGATCCTGCTCAGTTGACACATTTGCAGTTTGGGCTATTTTCCGTTCCAACCAGTGGTCCACAACTGGTTCATCAAAAGCTGTGGTACGTGCTGTCCTGTCTGTGGGAAAGTGCATATAAAAGACACCTTGCTGCTTATCGGAAAGAGTAGCGTATGTGGCGGCAGTGGGCTTCCTCCAAAGAAATATGTCAGAATGACCATATGTTTGACATCCAATAGCCGATGATAAAAAACAATGTGCTCTAGAGGGATCATTAAATAAAACAATTAACACTTGTTAAAGCAGCATAGTCTGATGAAACATCAAATTTTCAAAACCAAAACAATTATCTAGATTTGATTCTACATATCTAATTTAGATACTGACACACTTATTAAACATTTGTTCCTGCATAGAAGGGAATACTGAGTCAATTTAATAGAACTTGTTACTGCTGAAGTATGTGGTGTCAGACTTTTGGCGTGCTTGTCAAAACTAATTTGACATGTTTGCACTTCAAAACCTCAAAAGTTAGCTATTTAAAATCAAAGTTACTGCAAACTAAAGCAAAGTAGATAATAATGATCAATCTAATATATTTATATCAGAAAAACGACAGAAACTCAAAACTACGATGCCACTTTAAACACCCTGGTGAACTGAGACTACATCCAGCTACACAGCGGCGTAAGAAGGAAGTCAGACCGGTCATTGGACCATGCAGCTTTAATACCTGTTACACACCCTGGTGAACTGAGACAACACCCAGCTACATGTGACCATGCAGCTTTAACACCTGTTATGCACCCTGGTGAACTGAGACAATGCCCAGCTACATGGGACCATGCAGCTTTAACACCGGTTACACACCCTGGTGAACTGAGACAATGCCAAGCTACATTGGACCATGCAGCTTTAACACCTGTTACACACCCTGGTGAACTGAGACAACACCCAGCTACATGGGACCATGCAGCTTTAACACCTGTTACACACCCTGGTGAACTGAGACAATGCCCAGCTACACAGGACCATGCAGCTTTAACACCTGTTACACACCCTGGTGAACTGAGACAACACCCAGCTACATGGGACCATGCAGCTTTAACACCTGTTACACACCCTGGTGAACTGAGACAACACCCAGCTACATGGGACCATGCAGCTTTAACACCTGTTACACACCCTGGTGAACTGAGACAACACCCAGCTACATGGGACCATGCAGCTTTAACACCTCTTTCACACCCTGCTGAACTGAGACAACACCCAGCTACATGGGACCATGCAGCTTTAACACCTGTTACACACCCTGGTGAACTGAGACAACACCCAGCTACACAGGACCATGCAGCTTTAACACCTCTTTCACACCCTGCTGAACTGAGACAACACCCAGCTACATGGGACCATGCAGCTTGAACACCTGTTACACACCCTGGTGAACTGAGACAATGCACAGCTACATGGGACCATGCAGCTTTAACACCTCTTTCACACCCTGGTGAACTGAGACAACACCCAGCTACATGGGACCATGCAGCTTGAACACCTGTTACACACCCTGGTGAACTGAGACAATGCCCAGCTACACGGAACCATGTAGCTTTAACACTGGTTAAACACCCTGGTGAACTGACAGTGCCCAGCTACATGGGACCATGCATCTTTAACATTTGTTAAACACCCTGGTGAACTGAGACAATGCCCAGCTACATGGGACCATGCAGCTTTAATACATGTTACACACCCTGGTGAACTGAGACAATGCCCAGCTAGATGGGACCATGCAGCTTTAACACCGGTTACACACCCTGGGCCCGTATGCATGGGGCGGTGTTAGCGAGCCAAAACTGGTTTTGGACGGGATTTCTAGTTTAGCGGCGAAAAGTCGCGATGTATGGAGTAGTGTTACGGAAACACAGTGAGTTTAACGTCGGCTACGCTAACACCACTACGTACCAGGTTTAAGGGTGGTGTTAAGTATTGGTGAGGCCCAAATCTATTCAATGCTATCATATTTATGAGAATACCATAGTCAAAAAGTGAAATTTGCTCAAATTAACCCCAAAATCGAAGCGATATTAATGCCGCAGCTACATCGGCGGCGTTATTCATATTGTTGAATGCAAACAAAACAAATCGCCACCGCCGCCGTCGGCCGCGATATATTATTATTAGGCCCAAATCTATTCAATTTTATCATATTTAACAGAATTACAGACTCAAAAATTGAAATTTGATCAAAGTAACCCTAAAATCGAAGCGATATTAACGCCGCAGCTACAGCGACGGCAATATTCATATTGTCGAATATAAACAAAACAAATCGCCGCCGATCGCACTGGCACTGACACTCAGACTTGTTGCTTCCTAGCCTGGCGCTCGGCATTATTAGGATAGGGCAAGGACTGGTTTGCTCAGTGTCAGGATAATGTGACTGAGTGGGATATCAGGTCATGGTGCTGGCAGCCTGGTCTTCCAGTGGGGCAGCACTATAAAGTCACCATGAGTGCGCACTGTCACAAGTCGGTACCCATCCTGATATAACTTTAGAAGTTTCCAAAATGTAAAACAACAACAAACAAAGAATCCTCTTCAATCGCGCATTAAGATATTTTTAATCGACCCAATGAAAACTTTTAAATCTATTTTGCAAAAGTAAATGCTCCGCATAGACATAGCATTGCTTCAGCTCACGTACGCGTAGCCACTGTCACTGCCGTATGCTTAGACCATTGGCGGCGATCTTGTCAAATAGCGGTGCTCGCCGGCAACAGGCTCAGAGGGATTTCCCAAATCTATAAATAACTGCTAGGTTAGCTAACACCACCATGCTTTGGCACCGTACATACCCCATGACCCATTCCCCAACACCGGCGTTAGCTAACCCGAACCATGCCCTTAACACTGGAGCCGATAAATAATTCTTCATGCGTACGGGCCGTGGTGAACTGAGACAACGCCCAGCTACACAGCAGCGTCAGGGCGAACTCACCCCGGGTGCTCAAGCCAGCGCAACAGGAAGTGGGTGGGGAAGTTGACGGGCTCGCAGCGCACACCGAGCCGACGTGCCACGACAGCGTAGACCAGACACAGCACGATGGGGACGCCCGTCCTCCTCTCCAGCACCTGGCCGACACCACCAAACACGTGTCAGGGCACACACAATGGACAAATGGGGTACAGCCACTATCCTGAGCTGTAGGGCCAGCTTCCGGTATTAACCTGAACTAAAGCGGGTGTCACACATCACCGGATTGGGGGGGAAAGGACAGAAACCGAACAAAGTCCGGTTTGTGTCCGTTCAAGTTTTGAACATGCACAAAACTAGGAACGGATGCTGCCGGATTGACATCTACAGTTCTTGTCCAGTTTGAGTTTGGTTCATCCGTTGGTTGTCCGTTTCATGTCCGTTTCATGTCCATTTCATGTCCTGTTTATGTCCATTTCATGTCCGTTCGTAGACCCGATGTCGCAAGACTTTGACACATTTGAATACATTTTGATACTTATCACCACCGGACTAGACAATTCTGTTCATTGCTCAATCCGGTGATGTGTGACAGCCACTTTAGCGATCTACCAGTATGTGAACACCGAATGCCTGGAACTCTTTATTTACACATACTTAAAGCTGCATAGTCTGATGAAGCATCAAATTTTCAAAACCACAGTAATTATCTAGATTTGATCCTACATATCTAACTTAGATACTGATGCAGTTATTAAGTATTTGTTGCCATATAGAAAGGAATACTGAGTCAATTTAATAGAACCTGTTACTGCTGAAGAATATGGTGTCAAGAGTTTTGGCATGCTTACCAAAACTCATTTTACATGTTAATACTTCAAATATCTCAAAAGTTGGGCACTTACAGTCCACACAGTCTAACATAGCCCTGTCCCTCTTCAACCATTCACCATTGTATTTTGTGTCCATTTTAAAGTGCCTTCAAGACTGAAAGCACAGTACCCCCCCCCCCCCCCAAAAGTTGACAACATATTGTTCACCCGAATAAAACGCAATAACTTTTTTATTCTTAAGGAATGTCTGTTGACATTTTTTTTTGTATCCCATTTTGTTCGCACAAAGATCGGTCATTCTTGATATTGCCACAAAATGTCCCAGAATGTTGCTTTAATAATAACAATTTATCATTAAACATTCATATTTTTAAAATTGCTATAAAAAAATTGGAGGGAAGTTATTTGAGTATTAGTCATAGTTTGCTCGTTTAATATATTCAATCAAGTCACTTAGCGTAATTTCTGCATCTTTGGTTTAATTCGGCTGGGGTTCGAATCGCATGGGAAGCCAATGCTCTAACAACAAGACTATCCTGCCCAGTTGAACATTACAATTGAAATACATGATTTTACATACTTGGAGGCATACACAATAGTTCAACAGGCTGGGCGGAGTGATTTCAAATCGGCCTGAGTGAAAGGCTGAAGCCCATGTGAAATTACTCCACCCACCCATGAGCACTACTATGATGCCTACGCATATGCACAAGCATATCTGTCATTTTTAGAAAGCACGCATACAGAGAGCTATTATAATATATCGGTTACACCCTTTGTTTGAACTGATGTGAAGCTCTTCGTCTGGTACTGATTTGATTGCGCTTTGTTGGCTGGAGATGCCCAGCTGCTTACCACATTGATGTAGGAGTTGAGCGGGTCGTAATAATCGTCATTATTCCCACTGTACTTCAGCTCGGTGAAGAGCACATGGTTAAGGCACTCAAGGATCTGCCGGCACTGTAGCGGAGTCCACACAGAAGCCGCCAGCTCTGCAACACAAGTAACTTGAACCATTCCAGGGTCCGTACGCATGTGAAGATAAGGAATTCAAGGCTATTTCAACACTCTTTTTGATAGGAATTCAAGACTATTTTCATTTAGATTTCAGGAAAAAAACAAAACAATGGCGAATGGCGATTTTGGACTAATTTGGATCAGTGGGGACAGTTTAATGGCATTCAAGGCTTTTTAGGACTAATTACCCAAATTAGGTTAAATTCAAGGGTTTTCAAGGCCTTGAAATGAGGCAAATGAAGTTCAAGACTTTTCAAGACTTTCCAGGCCCCGTACAGACCCTGCCATTCACAACGCCACCTAGCGGATCTCTGTCCCCTACAGCCACCACATACCTACCCACATTCCACCACCGAACCATACATTCACACATGCGTTTTCATATCTAGACTTATAGTTAACAATGCATCTGTAACTATATGTAATCTCTTCAGATTCCGTTAAATTGCCTCAGTATTCCCTTCTATGTGGAGACAAAATGTTTAATAAATGCACCAGTATCTAAGTTAAATATGTAGAATAAAATCTAAATGATTGGGTTTAAAAAAAGTTGATATTATCATCGGACTAAGCAGCTTTAATGCTGCCTACATTCATGCAGTCGCCATGCTCAAT
Organism: Branchipolynoe longqiensis; assembly: GCA_030323885.1. Lineage (NCBI taxonomy): Eukaryota > Metazoa > Annelida > Polychaeta > Phyllodocida > Polynoidae > Branchipolynoe > Branchipolynoe longqiensis. The sequence continues at coordinate 38,490,607 of CM059195.1, forward strand.
GGATTAACCAGTAATGAACCCAGACATTACAATTACCAGGAAGCACCATTAACAGAAGGTGAGTGATTGCGTGGCCTACTAACCTGCAGTCATGAGTTGGTGCTGGGTCCACCTATGGACCCAGCACCTTGTGACAGAGTTTTCGTCGGACTAAGCAGCTTTAATGCTGCCTACATTCACGCAGTCGCCATGCTCAATGGATTAACCAGTAATGAACCCGGACATTACAATTACCAGGAAGCACCATTAACAGAAAGCGAGTGATTGCATGGCCTACTAACCTGCAGTCATGAGTTGGTGCTGGGTCCACTTCGTAACAGGGTGGCTGGGGTGGCGGCAGGCCACCTCAGCCAATGTTTGCAGTGCGATTGTGTCCAGTTGGTCAGCCACACTCGACTCCGTGATGTCCAGGGTTGGTTGGCACCACTGCGAAATCAGTACAGCGCCTGCACAGACAAGGCCAGTCAGGCAATACGTGGGACGGAGGGAGAGAGCCAGAGGTGGGGGAGGGAGGGAGGGAGGGAGGGAGGGAGGGAGGGAGGGAGGGAGGAGGGAGGGAGGAGGGAGGGAGGGAGGAGAGAGGGAGAGAGGGAGGGAGGGAGATGGAGGGAGGGAGAGAGGGAGAGAAGGAGAGAGGGAGAGAGGGAGAAAAACAGGGAGAGAAACAAGCAGAGGGAGGAGGGGCATGGAGAGGTAAGGAGGGGCAGAGTGAGAGTGGAAGGAAGAGGAAAAAGGAGAGAACCAAGGAGAGGGAAAGACAGGGGGTGAGTGAGGAGGGAAAGTGAGGGGAAAGGGAGGAGGGAGTAGGGAGGAGGGAGGAGGGAGGAGGGAGAGGGAGTAGGGAGGAGGGAGAGGAAGAGGGGGAAGGAGAGGGAGAGGGAGAGGGAGAGGGAGAGGGAGAGGGAGAGGGAGAGGGAATCACATTAAATGTATAACAGTGCACGTGGTTCTTCTTGGTATTCTCATTTCAGTGGAACGTCTGTTTCGTAGTGAAGCATATTAATAAACAGTGACCTTATTTTACTTGCACTTCTCATTGAACCCATTACACACAAGCTGCAGTGCCTACTTGCCCTTTTCAGTCACCCTAATATACTAAACCTGTGGCGCCTAATTCCCCATTTCGTTTACCATAATACATCATTTCTTGCCCTATCCCAGTAATGCAGAGCACTAAACTAGATCTAGGCAAATATCAACTTTGTAAGTGGTTAGTTTGACCCGGTCAGGATTCAAAGTTTGGACCATCAGTATGCACTTTTATAGATTAGGCCACTACATTCGGTCACTTGTCCTTCTCGGTGAAGCTATTGTTGCACAGACTGTGGAGCATTCTTGCCCTATCAGCGAACCTATTACAAACAGATTGTGGTGCGTTCTTGGCATTATCAGTGAACCGATTACACACACAAACTGCGGTGCCTACTTGCCCTTCTCAATGAAGCTATTACACACAGATTGCAGTGCGTTCATTCCCTTATCAGTGAAGCTATTACACACACAAACTGTGGTGCCTACTCGCCCTTCTCAATGAAGCTATTACACACAGATTGCGGTGCGTTCTTTCCCTTATCAGTGAACCTATTACACACACAAACTGTGGTGCCTACTTGCCCTTCTCAATGAAGCTATTACATACAGATTGTGGTGCGTTCATTCCCTCATCAGTGAACCTATTACACACACAAACTGCGCTGCCTACTTGAGCTTCTCAATGAAGCTATTACACACAGATTGCGGTGTGTTCATTCCCTTATCAGTGAAGCTATTACACACACAAACTGTAGTGCCTACTTGCCCTTCTCAATGAAGCTATTACACACAGATTGCGGTGCGTTCTTTCCCTTATCAGTGAACCTATTACACACACAAACTGCGGTGCCTGCTTGCCCTTCCCAATGAAGCTATTACACACAGATTGCGGTGCGTTCTTTCCCTTATCAGTGAACCTATTACACACACAAACTGCGGTGCCTACTTGCCCTTCTCAATGAAGCTATTACACACAGATTGCGGTGCGTTCTTTCCCTTATCAGTGAACCTATTACACACACAAACTGCGGTGCCTGCTTGCCCTTCCCAATGAAGCTATTACACACACATATTGCAGTGCCTTCTTGCCCGTATCAGTGAAATTATTATACAGATCGTGGCGCCTACTTACCCATCTCGAGGTGCTGCTGCTCTACTGGTAGTTCTGAGAACCGTTGCCACTCATTTTGGATGTGCAATTGACGCACATGATAGAGGGCTTTCTCGGCGTAATATTTCTCAGTCAGGTCTTTGTTTCTGAAACAAACACTCTGCGACATGGAAATCTGAAGCTATTAAGCCCTTTTAAGACATGGCAACCTGAAGCTATCTCATTCTGAGATTGGAGTTAGGCCCATAATGAGCAAGTACATTTCTTTTTGGTTCAACGTTTGAAAATTCCAGTTGAATAATATCCTTTTTCAGCACCGAGGCGCTTGTCTTCCAGCCTTAACAATTATGATGCAGATGAACTATCTATGGATGAAATGGTATGAAAAACAATATAGACAATAACAGGTTGAAATCAGGCATTACAAATATTAAAATTATTATGGGGGATCTTATTTTGTACATGTAGACTGGAGAATAGCCAGCTACCTTGGACGATATCATTGATTTGCTGATCATACATTCTAGAACCATGAATGATCCAGGAAATTTTGACTAGTGTGAAACTAAGAGGGTTAACAGGAAATAGACCACTACAGTTCAGGTATAGCCATGGTCATCACCCTGAAAATATCAACCATATTCTTTTCTTGTTTTTATTTACCAGTTCTGAGCCCCAGGTGCTTGAGATGTTTTTAAAATCTTGTGTGAGATGAACTATTGCTTACATTGCTGACAAGTTTCCCTCCACGCCTTACAGGTGACAGCTGGTTGGTTGGTTGGTTGTTGGAGTTTTACGTCCTGACAACATATAAGGTCATATCAGGGCGGGTACCGACTTGTGACAGCACGCACGCATGATGACTTTATAGCGCTGCCCCACTGAGAGACCAGGCCGCCAGCACCATGACCTGATATCCCACTCAGTCAGATTATCCTGACACTGAGCCAACCAGTGCTTGATGTATCCTAATAATGCCGAGCCCAAGGCTAGGAAGCAACGAGTATAAATTTTTAAGTCATTGGTTTGACTCGACCAAGATTTGAACCCATGGGTTCGAATTCCAAGATCTACCAAAACGGGAGACTATGCTCAACTCATTCGGCCATCCCGTCTGGTCACAGCTGACAGCATGCCCTCACCTGTCCTTGTTGTGATAAATTTCCATCAGTCCATCGATGATGAGGCGAGCTGTTAGTGGGTCATACATGGGCCCCAGGGCCTGGAAGCCAGACTTCGGCACTTCCTCCTTCTGTATGTACAGCCGTGACATTCCACCAATCAGTGATCTCGTTGTTTGCCCAATCTCCTGTCGCTTTATGAACTCGTCTTTCCACACAGGTTGTTCCAGGCAGTGATAACGAGACAAAAGGCCTGGCCACCTGAGGAATATGCACATTAAAATGAATACCTGGTACATAATTAAAAAGATGAGTGCATGAGTGAGTGAGTGCATGAGTGGGTGAGTGAGTGAGTGAGTGAGTGAGTGAGTGATGAGCCGAGGGTTAGGGTTCAGGGATGAAATTGTCATCCTGTAAAAATCATGGAAATCTAGCCGAGATCATTACATCTACGGCGATTTTCCGCGAAAACGCAGATTTTCGTCCATAGGAATAGCACTGACATAGTGTCAGGGAATCGCACAAAAATATCGCAAGTCAGGTTTCAACTGTCCTTGCTGTGATTGTATTATCGCCGATAGCTTTTCAATATATTGACATCCATAATTTTGAATGACTTATAGAGTTATAATACTTTTTGTATAATTGTAGGACTTTTAACTACTTCATTTTTGCATTTTCAAAAGATACTACTCTTAGGGTTTTTTTTTATGACCAGTAAGAACCCTGTTAGATTTAGTGTTAAAGGATAGGATATTCACATTTAGAGGTGATGGTATGTTGTAGGGTTAGAGAATGTGATATACACCTGCCAAACTTTTCTTTCGAGGTTATGGCTAGGGTATGCTTTAGGTTTAGAGAATATATGATTTATATAAGCACCTACCGCTTGCCAAACTTCTGTTTCCACACCTCATTGCTGTTGGAGATGTGCTGGAACTTGGAGCAGCTCATGGCGAGCCGGCACACATCGCAGTAGTCGAGCTGGGTACACATCCAGATGTGCTCGAGGATCTCAGCCGGCATGGCAAGCAGCCGCAGGCCATTGCATGGGTCCATACCACCACTAACCTCCATCGCAGACGCGCTGTTGGCGGGCAGAATACCTTCAGTAGTACAGACTAACAGTGACTGTTAGAGTGCACATCTGTCTAACGTGTATTTGCAGAACCAGCAAAGAGATGGACAACTTGCACTTAGAAATATGCTTCTGCTAGGCCTATAAAGTTTATCTATAGTATGAAGTATCTGTCAAATGAAGGGGCTTAATGTATTTTTACAGAATAATTTTTTTTGTGGGGCTATCTAGTATTTGTTTTGTTTGGAGTAAGTCTCTATCTTTGTCTTTGACTTATGATTATTAGTTGATTGAGCAGGGGAATTATCAATTGAGGACAATTGTGAATTGGTTTTCCTCATTCCACCGCTCTTTGCTCTATCCTAGTAATGCCAAACACCAGGTTAGGTAGCGACAAATATAGGTACATCAAATCCCGCTTGGGGCGCTGTGGTATAGATGTCTCCACTACTGCAGCTGAACTCTGTGACCTGGTTTCTATATGCCTATATTCAGAGGTGCTCTGTAAAACCCATTCACAAATCCTATGCAAATGACTTGCCATACAGGAATACATGTCATCAGAATTGACCAATCACAACCTTGTTTACATCTGGGACAGTTTCTAGTGCATTAGGGGATACCTCTCATGGTTTTAGAAGCTGTTGAAGTCAACCACTGTTGAAAAAGTCATCAAACAGATAAGTAACATTCGAAAATCATTCTAGTAGTCTGACAATCCTCAATATTTAGTTATTTACGTTTCATTTGATACCTATATTGTGTATATCTGTCCATTTGGAAAGACACTACAGTGCTTTTCAATTTGTGTGTGCATCGGCGGCATCGCCCGTGGTGGTAGCTGCTCGCGCTAAATTCGCGATGTTTTCATCACGCACGAAAACACAGATTTGGGGGTTTAGCTCTGCTCAAATTGTTGTGAATCTGCTGCTATTTTGAAGGGCACTAAATTGCACAGGTTTCAGTTTTATTTGATCAAAATCCATAAAGAATTGACAGAACTACAGCGCTTTTAAATTTGTGTGTGCATCGGAGGAATCGCCGTGACGGTAGCTGCTCGAGCTGATTTCCCATCATTTTCACCTTGGTGTGAAGTTTGATCAGGATCTGACCATTAATAAAGAAACTACAAAGAAATGTACCTATCCTGGAACAGAAATGGTCACAACTATAACCAATAGGATGAAATGTTGATTTCTAGGAAAACTAAATCGTAGATAACTTTGGAACGACTAATCATATTTACTCGAATTAAAAAACCTTTTAATCTATTTTGTGAGCTCTGTCTGTCTAACGATTTGCAGTACTGTGCAACAATTTTCATGTGATGTACCTAACAAATATAAATTTGCTTAGACATTGGTAAGTATGTGCACGTACGCGCGCTATGCGACGACCGTTTTCTGCCAAATAAGTGTTCATGGAATAACCTGTCTGATAGAGGGGCGCTTCAAAATGATTGATTTTCATTGGCTCTTATGGGCTATCCCCAGAAATTTTAGCCTATGACTTAGATAAAATGTCCCTCTACAACCTTCTGTTTACAATTTGCAAATCTGTTCATGTTTTCCGTGTTTGTGCGTATTCAGAAGATTTGACTTGATTTCAATGCTCAAACTCCACCTTCTATATATCTTGGGCATCTTTAAAAAGTAGGCAGACATTTAAATCTGTTATTAATTTACCATTGTCTGAAGTTTCCTGATGGTGTACGGTTGAAAAGGTACTTTGCTAGGTCCCCAAAGTTTCAGTGTTATACGATCAATCATTTCAATTACGACCGAAAATCCACAAATATTTCACTAATGTATGCATTTACTTTTATTTTAATGGGTGGAATCGGCAGAACAGATAGGCATCTACATACACTGAAAATTTCATTTAGATATCTCGATTATATAGAAAGTTACAACAAGAAATTACTAAATTATTAAATATATAGGTTTTGGGCCACACACTTGTAAAACAAAGGAAGAAAACTTAGAGTTTCATGGCTATATGATAGTTATACTAGACTTACTTGTATGACTGAGATTCTTATGAATCTAACAATACAAAGGTAAGGATGAAAGTAGTTACAATGGACCCATGGATATACTCATTATGCAATGAGAAATTTCTATAACCTTTCTGAATCACTAATTTATTCATTTACTTATATTTTAATGGTGTAAATCCTCCAAGTCACTCACTCACTTTTATTTTAATGGGTGGAATCAACAAAGCAGATAGTCATCTACTTACACTGAAAATTTCAGTGAGATATATCGATTATTAAGCAAGTTAGAACAAAAATTGACTAAAAATCTAGATTTTGGGTCACACGCTTGTAATTCTAAAGCATTGTGCATGTTATGTAATAACATGAGTAATTCATAACATTTGGTCACCTCACATCTACTGAATTACTTGGTTGCACAAACAGAAAATAATTAAAAATGAAGACCTGGTTTAACTCACAACATAGATCTTATTATTCTGTAGACTATGCTGACAGGCATAGAAATTATCAAAACAAAAGTTAATAAAACTAAAAATTAGAGAACCCAGTTAAAACTCATGTTGGCTCCTTATTAACCAAGTAATTCTATTACATAGAGTGACTTATATCTACGAACTGGATTGGGCTTACAAGTAATCTAAATAGATAACTGGATAAACTCATATTCTGGAGATACTGTTCTGATAGCATAAAATAAATATAAAAAGAAAAAATATAAACATGTCATAAACTATGAAATTATTTTAATTTAAGTTGATCTCCAACTGCTAGTGGACATTCTCAAAGAATTAGAAGTCCCAGTTCTATATAAATCATCAGTAAATTATAGACTAGGATTTTTATTCCTATCTATTGTTCTTTGTAAACTGACAAATGGGTTCAAACTTAGATTAAATTCTATCTACTAACTAGATTGAGCTTCTAAGCAATATAATAGATAAACTGGGTTAACTCATATTCTAGAGATAATGGTCTCATAGTTTCAAAAAGAAATCAATTACCTTGCTGATATTTATCTTCTGAAATTCATAAACAAGAAGTTAAATAAACTCAATTGATCTCCAACTATCTTGAACAATCTCAAAGAATTAGAATTCCCAGTTATATCTACGCATGTTATTTAAATCATCAGTAATTTATAGACTAGGATTTATTCCTATCTATTGTTCTTTTGTAAACTGACAAATGGGTTCAAACTTAGATTAAGTTCTATCTACTAACTAGATTGAGCTTCTAAAGCAATATAATAGATAAACTGGGTTAACTCATATTCTAGAGATAATGGTCTCATAGTTTCAAAAAGAAATCAAAAACTTTGCTGATATGTATGTACCGAAATTTATAAACATGAACTTAAATAAAATTCAAATTGATCTCCAACTAGTACTGGACAATCTCAAAGAATTAGAAATCACAGATATATCTATGTATGTTATATAAATCATCAGTAATTTATAAACTAAGATTTAATTCCTATCTATTGTTCTTTTTTTTAAATGCCAAAGAACTCTGCTGGAATGACTGAACCCACAACAAGAAGGTTTCTGACTATTCAAAACTGGTGTTGCCAAAGTGATGTAAACAAAATTGAATGCGTTGCCATAACCACTCAACTCAATCTGTGATCCAGGGATTTTGCATCTGGGTTGCTAGGTCCGGTAGTGAGGACACATTCATGTCTCCAAGCAATCATATCAAATGTCAAAAACAATCTCCAAGGAAACCCATAGTATATATAGAGGTGGAAAACCTAGGATCTCCAACTCACTTTGTCGTGGCACTCATACAGTAAACACCTGGAAGGCGGTTTTCCCCACCCTCCCTCCCTCTTGTACTGATGATATGGCTACTAGGGCTGAGTGTTAGAGGTATTCGGTTGAATCGAACCCGGAACTTTGAGTGTGTGTTTTAATAACATAGCCTGTGTGTTCTTATAGATATGACTAAAACTGGTCTCAGTGACTAGCCACTCAGAATCGGCGCGAGGCGGGATGCAACAGGTATGATTTGTGTCTATCACTTTTTCTGAGGCTCGTCTCTGCCTCGTGCAAATCGGCCCATTGACAATGCATTGAGTTTGCCGGTACGCATAGTGCAAAACCGCAATTTTATTCAAAATTAATAGAAATGCAGAACCCTTATTGAATTATATCAATAGAACATATCTTAATCTAGCTTCAGTCCAAATTTCATCTAGATATCTCAATTATTAAAGAAATTACATCCATTTTCCCATAAAAGTGACCAATTTCGGTCACAGAAATCTAGTGCTTATACCTTAATTTAATGTAAGAAAATAATGACCAATTTCAGAGATGGAAAACCCCATAACTTCCTTAATACTTCCCCTATCTCCATAATCTTGGTGTCATATTAAAGGGCGGTTCAAGCTCTTTCCAGTGGTGACCTTTGTTTTAATATTGAAGGGGTTTGAATTTTTTTGGCACATACCTATAATATGGTTTTCAAAGCTCTTTCCAAAAATGCAATCCATTTTCAGATTGGTGTGGTTTGAACATTTTGTCCACATTGCTCACATTGGATTGGTTTGACTCGACCAAGCAGCTTGGTAAGGCTTGGACCAACCAAGGTTCGAAATCCATGATTTGCCACCCTGTCTGATTCACATCTTAAATCACAGAACACGGGGTAGAGTTAGTAATCAACCAATTGACATGACTGCTGGATTTTCTTATATGGTTTTCAAAGCTCTTTCCAAAAATGCAATCCATTTTCAGATTGGTGTGGTTTGAAAATTGTGTCCACATTGCTCACATTGGATTGGTTTGACTCGACCAAGGAGCTTGGTAAGGGCACTAAGGCTTGGAAGTTGGAGTTGGACCAACCAAGCCCAAGCCAAGCCAGGTTCGAAATCCACGATTTGCCACCCCGTCTGATTCACATCTTAATTCACAGAACACGGGGTAGAGTCATCACTTATCTACGTCTCACCTGAAAACTGGTATAGGGGCATGAATTACATATTAAAATCACGGGAGGCGTAATGATTTGAAAGGTGGTGAGGCATTGAATTGATCTCATTATGTCAACAGTGGAAGGTGGTGCCATTTTCCCCTAGGCTAGGGCGATAATAAGTGATTTCAACGCGCACTCTAAATTAATAGATCGTCAAAACACATGTATTCAGCGACACCTAATGTAGATATCCACAAAACGTGTATTCAGCATGTCCAAATCACCATGCAAGATGCATGTCAACAAACCATAAATAAACTGTCACACAGTGTAACGAAAATAATTCTCAGACTCAATGTTATTGGAAATAGGCTTACCCAGAACGGAAAGAAGTCAATATGATCACGTGACTTTGTTTATGCAAATTAAATAAGCCGCCAGGTGGCGACACAAGTTGCCGCCTTCTCCTTATCAGCTGCAGGTAGATTCCATTAGGTGGCGGCCTTTCGTCACTAACTTACAGCACCAACTTCTATGAACTAGGCGCATGATAATTAAGGGTGTGGCCGGGGAGGACAATCACCCTATTTCTTACTCGAAACACACCAACAGATCGCACTTCCAAGCCTTCCTCAGGTATATCCCGTAGATAAAAGATTCACCACGTAGTGCTGCAGAGTGCAGTCAGAGAGCGTGTATATAGATACACGCTCTCTGGTGCAGTAGAGTAGCACACCTAGCCTAGTGTTAGATAAATGATTCGACACCGGTGTCGTATTTTCAGCGCCCGGTCATTCTCAGCGGCCCGTCGTGGTCAAAAGACCCGTGGCATCGCCGGCTACAAGCTCAGCTGGTGCCCGGCAGTGTTAGGGACCGATTACGCCGAAATCTATTGAATGCGATCATATTTAACAGAATTACATACTCAAATAATTAAATTTAATTAAATTAACCTTAAATTCCAAGCGATATTACCGTAGCAGCTCGATCAGCGTCGAATCGCCGAGTGTAAACAAAACAAATAGCAGTGCTCGCGGCAACGTTCGAAAATCCGCGCATGCGCAGAAGCCACGACAGGCCGCTGAGAATGACCGGGCGCTGAGAATACGACACCGGTACGCTTTTATCTAACCTACTCTTACCGTTAGATAAATGATTCACCCCGTCCTTGCAGTACAGCCTACAGGGTGAATCCTTTATCTAACCTACGTAAGTGTAAGTAGGCCTATATGTTATATAATATAGGCCAATATTATCAATGCTTGCTACATTTAATGCATATCGTTTCGATGATAATCTGTATCGAATAACGATAAGATCAAAACTTCTTGTTTTACCGTTATTTGGTCTAATTATTGGGACTGTACGTAGTTCTTAGAAATACCCCGTGTGGAATACTTTTATTGGAACACTTGCTTCAACCTGTCAGCGGCTATTCATTATTGGTGCGATTAACATCTAACAGAATGAGGTGCTATTTATGTTGGAGGACAGAATTCTACTGTAGTTTGATACCGTTATGGGGCTGTCACACTATGGCGTATGGCCTTAGCGTATGCCGGCGTATGCGATTTTCGGCCCATGCGCCGTCATACGCTACGCATAGGTTAGGCATAGGTTGGGCATATGCCGTATATGCTCGTCATATGCCGTCTTATGCCCGTCCGTCCAAAAAATTGTGTGCATGCTCAAAATTTTCAGCGTATGGCAGCATATGGCTCATACGCTGCTCTATGCATATGCCAGCATAGGCTATGCATAGGTATGGGATAGGTCGGCATAGGTTAGCCGTACATTGAATAGACACCCTCCGGGTGTCTCTGGCATACTCACAACGTTCTGTAAACGGGCTGTCACACTACGGCGTATAGCCTCAGCGTATAGCAACGTATTTGATTTTCGACCGATACATCGTCGTATGCTGACGTACGTTACGCATAGGTTAGGCATAGGTCATATACGCTTTTCATAAGCTGTCATACGTGGGCGTAGGTCGAGCCGCCGAAACAATTTTTGTGCATGTTCAAAATTTTCAACATATGCTGGCATATGACTCATATGTTTCTCATATGCTAGACATACGCTGGCATAGGTTATGCATAGGTTAGGGGTACGTTGGCATAGGTTACTCATACGCTGGCCCTGTCACCTCCAACCGTCCCAATACGCCGAGTATACGTCAGCATATGCTTTGCATAAGTCGATATACGGTAGGGATACGGTAGCCATACGCCAGGCATACGCTACGCGTACGTTTCATACGTCGCTGGAGTGCAAAAAGGTTGGCGTATCTCGACCCATTATCATTTTCAAATTATTTTGCGACGTTATGCATACGCCACCGCCATAGGTCGTAGTGTGACAGCCCCATTAGGTGTCGACACTGCAGTTCTTTTGAGTTGGGAACTGGATTCTCACGCGTCAAGGTAGTCATGTCTAATGACGCGTATCTGGTTGATCAATGATGTTTGTTCTGGTCTTTATAGGTTGCTTTGCCTTGCCTTGCGGAGTTGATCTTGGTCTGTGATGTTTCCCGCATGCTGATACCTTTCTACTGCGCATATCAGTTCTCTAAGTATAAGTTTGGATATATTTATCCAAATATCTGCGGGATAGTTTTTATTACAGGACAACACTGACTATTGTCGTCTATATTCAATGCCTCTAAAATAATTACAAGACAAAATAACTGAGAATGAAATCCACGTCTGAAAAGTTCTGTGTGGTGCCTGGAAAGTCCTGTTTGTGGTGCATGTTAATGCCTGGTGGTGCCTGAAAATGTTCATGTTTGTTGCGTCTGAGAATGCCTGTGTTTGTGATATATGTTAAAGTTGCACTGTCCGATGGTTTTCAGTTACTATAATTTTTCTGAGACATATATATATTAAATTGATTGTTATCATCTACCTTACTTTACTTTGAATGGCTTTAGTTTTAAATGGCTAACTTTTGAGATATTTGAAGTGCACACATGCCAAAACTCTTACATCGTAGGCTTATGCAGTAACAGGTTTGCTTAAATTGACTCAGTATCCCTTTCTATGAGGCAACAAATGCTTAATAAGTGTATCAGTATCTGGGTTTGATATGTAGAATGAAATCTAGCTGGAGGTTATGGTTTTGAAAATTTGATACTTCATCGGATTATGGAGCTTTAATAATGCATGCTGCTGCCTGGAAATGTTTATCTTTAGGCAGTGGCTACGCGTACGTGACGCGTACGTGACCGTCTAGGCATACGCGTGCATGCACCCAGAGAGCGTGTATATAAACAGATGAGAGAGACAACTCCCGCGAAAATCGGTAACACAGGCTACAGTGGCGTTCCTGGCGGTTAGTGTTGAACAAGCTTTGAGTTTGCCATACGTGTAGTGCAAAACATTTGTTTTTATTCAAAATTAATAGAAATGCAGAAGCCTAACCTTATCGATTTAATATAATCCTTTTGGTAAACATGTTTTCTATATGTGTACTAAGCGGCTTGTTTCTATTTGGTGTAGTTTTAGAGATATTTCACTTTTTCTGGAGGAAGATTGCACACGACCATTGACAATGCCTTGAGTTTGCCGTACGCGTAGTGAAAAACGTCAGTTTTATTCCAAATTAATAGAAATCCAGAACCCTAACCATATCAATTTAATATAATCTTGTTGATAAACATGTTTTCTATGTGTATTCCAATCAGTTTGTTTATAGGTGGTGTAGTTTTAGAGATATTTCACTTTTTCTGGATGAAGATTGCTCACTGCCATTGAAAATGCCTTGAGGTTTGCCCATATGCTTAAGCTGTTCAACAACCACCACTTGGAGCGCCACAGTCGGCAGATGTTACATGCTCTAGTATGGGAGTTGTCCCTCTCATCTGTTTATATACACGCTCTCTGATGCACCGTCGTTCCTCACGTATCTTTAGCAGTGTCTACACGTACGTGACTGTATTCGTAGACTCGAAGTCTAGGCGTACGTGTGCATGCGCCGCCGTTCCTCATGTATCTTTAGCAGTGTCTACGTGTACGTGACCGTATTCGTGTAAGACACACGTCTCCATAATTAAGCATTTTGAGCTGAGAAACATACAATTTCAGTCACTTTACAGGCTGATGTGTACATGTACTTTGTGTAGTGTCGGCCAAACAGGCTTATATATCCAAGACAAAAGGAATTAGAAATTCAAGAACTAACCCTAACCCTAACCCTAACCCTACAGATGCGCGCGCAGCGCACGCACGTATGCCTAAACTTCAACTCTACCCGTACGGTCACGTATGGGTAGACACTTCGTTATCTTTAATCTCTGTGTTTGTGGAAATGTTCGTATTGTGCATGTTGCTGCGCTTAGGATTTACAAAATATGTGTCTTTAGGTGTTTGAAAATGCCTGTGTGATGCCTGTTTAATATGTCTCTGTAGTGTACATGTTTGGAAATGTCCGTGTGGTGCCTGGTTCGTGTGTTTTTTTGTGATGGCAAATAAACTAGTTATGTTTGAATATTTTGGTCTGCTATGAAGTATTTTCCAACACAAGCTGTAGAGTATCGCCATTCCCATTTTTAGCTGTCATATGTGTCTGACAAATGAATCTATTTTAGCAATAAAAAATAAACCAAACATTTCCCCCCACTGCACTGCTCTCAGTGCTTCTTTGTGGTATAACGAAAGGAATTTTTTATTCATTTGGTATGAAAAGGAGAATTAATTTAGAAGAAAACAGTTACAATGTGAGGGACCAACACTGAAGAAGACCCTAATTAGGACCAGCGCTGAAGAAAAACCCATTTATACTGCATACAAAGGTTAAGTCTAATAACTTGTTTTCGCCACTAGACAGTAATAGTCACATTTCCCCTTGTTTTGTCACATTCTGTTGTTGTATGGCTATCGACTGCACCCATATTGCTGTGTTTAGGGCTCTAGAAATGTCTATATTTAGGTTTTTAAAGAAAGAAATGCCTGTGTTTGTAGTGTTTGAAAACGCATGTGTGCTGCCTGTTTAATCTCTGTGTTTGTATTTCCTGGCCATGCCTGTTTGGTGCTTTGAAAAACTGTATAATCCGTGGAAAGTAAGGCATATCCTCTGCAAACAATAGTAGACGGTTTGTGCGAGCAGGCCTTTATGTTCTTCAATTCTGGAATATTAGATTGTGAAAAATATACTCTTTCCATTCACCAGAAACAAACCATCCGTTTTAAATAGTATTTTATTATCACGTCAGTCATTTTTATACAAAACACGTTGTTCTTTCCACCATCAACCAGCGATAGTATTTCTTTTTGTGATGGAATCATTTATGCTGCCCATAACGGTCAAGTCTAATGACTTGTTTTCACCGCTAGACATTAATAGTCTTGTGACTCCCCTTCTTTTTGTCACTTTCAGTTGTTGTGTAGCTAACTACTGCATGCATTCTTTCTCTGTAAGCATTCTCCTACATCCCCCAAACCTCTGTGACTTTGTTCGTTCTACAATCAGATAATTGTTTGGTTACCAATAGCTAATTTCTCTGAATGTCTCCACCTTGCTGTGTTAGTGGTCATTAGGTTTTGATTTTAAGTTTTATGTTTACCTTTTGTATGTATCATAGCTAGCATTTATACCCTTTAAAACTTTGCTTGAATTATCAGTGTATTTTCTATTTCTTTATTTATCTATCTTTCTTTTTCTTTTTTAATTCATTTTATTTGTTGTTGTCATTAGTCTAGCAGTGCATTTATCTCTCTTTTGATTAATGTTTTATATGTTTCTATTGTCCCTGTACTTCTTTCTTCTACTCCCAGTGTATTCCATTCCCCTGCCTTCATGTACTCGGTACTCCCCTCATATGATCTGTTTTTGGCTCTGTTTATTATCAGTCTGGGGGCCATTACTACCTCGTGTTGCCCTTTTTGTTACCTGCACCCTCCCAGGCTTCCATGTCTCCCTGAATGCTGCTATTTTGAGATGTGCTTATTTGATGAAATCACTTTCCTCTATGACGATTAAAACCATTATTGCATTAGAGATCCTTCACAAATATCAACATTTTCACGAGCGTACAAAGCGTACACCTTTTCATGAAAGTGCACAATAAAAGTGTTGATATTGTAGTACTTGTTAGCATGCTAACCCCAGAATGCCAAGAAGTTTTGGTTCGAATCGCACTTAATTTGACCGACATTTCTATAAGTGTTAGAAAGCGTACAGTGGATCTGACCCGACACTAAAGTACAGTTTGTACACTTGTGAAAATGTTGATAATTGTGAATGACCCCTTACGACAAACCGTGTATATTTTACAGCTCTCAGTCATGTGAAACACAACCATTTACATTTGCCCTAATAATAATAATAATTGAGTTTCACTTCTAGGACCTAAATATGGAAGGCGTTCTTTTATAGTGACCTACGACAGCTCTGTTTGTTCTTCATACCTAAACAAAATTAATACCACCAGTACAACCACTTGACCAATCAATATAGTGTCGCTTAGAAGATGATATGCTCAGTACTTAGGGGGTTGCCAAACCGGTATTTTCAAGGCTATTGATTCTTTTGAGATAAAAGCCAATGCATTATTCCTTATGTTTCAAACTAAAGCCGCAATGACTGAGATGGAAGCATTGCTTTGTACATAATACACATTCCATTGCCGTGTAACAATATGCCCACATAGATAAAAGTGACAACAGCACACACAAGTCTATTCCCATTTCATCCTTTTATACACACATGATTGTCGATATATATAAATATAAGTGTGAAGTAGGTGTTATCTTTCAACAGGTGAACGACCCCAACGCCCACGCCCACGCCCACGCCCACGCCCACCCACCCCTCCACCCCTACCCCATCATCCCCATCCCCACCCTCACCCATGGTATAGTGATTCATATATGCATGCGTCTCACTGACAATATAGTACCGGGATGAAAGCGGTCTCCGACAAAAAACATGGAAATCAGAGACCTTGGCGCGAATGGCGAATTTCCACCCTCACACCCATGGATTTACACTGTCGTGCAATGCGTGGGAAAATGCAGAAGTAAGTGTCATCGTCCTTGTTGTGACTATATTATCGCCCATATCTAACTCTTTCTTGTATGTGTTTGATGTTCAAGCAATATCTAAGGTCATATAAACGGGATTTGGAATAATCAATTAACGGGTTGTTTAACGTTAATCGGTAAATATAAAAAATCTCGGAATTCCACGAAAATGCGAGATCTTTCATCCCTGATAGCAAAGCAAGCAGGACATACACACACCAGCCACCCTGCCAAATCACACGGAACACTGTGTTGAGTAAGCCTCAGTTGCTCAGTATGTACACCCTGGCATTAGACACATATATTAGAAAGTGTTTGAGTTAAGTGGCACAGTCTGATGGTTTTGAGTTTATGGCATTTTCTGAGATATAAACATTAGATTGACCATTATGGGGTATTTCACTTTAGTTTGAAGTAACTTTGATTTCAAATGGTTGACTTTAGAGATATTAGAAATGAAAATAGGCCAAATTAATCTTTGCAAGCATGTCACAATACTGACATGATTATAGTCTTCAGTAGTGCCAGGTTCAATTAAATTGACTTTATACTTCGTTCTATGCAGCAACAAATGCATAATAAGTGTAGTTATGTTGGATATGTAGGATAAAATCTAGGTCAATGTTTTGATTTAGTAATTTTGAATCTTTTATCGGCCTATGCAATTTTAATTATCACACACTCTAGAATGCATATCGGGCTTGCCAGCGGCTCGGCCAATGTGCACTCCAGATGCCTCACTGCCTCAAACCCCATATCTGCAACAACTGCGTAATATACAATGACATATATAAATAGATACACATATATTATATACATAGGTTTTCAGTTTATCTCTGCTCTATTTTACAATGTGTATAGGCTAATCACTTCGCAGATTGTGGATGAGGGATTTGTTAAAGCTGCACAGTCCGATGAAAACATCAAATTTTCGAAACCAAAAGAATTATCTATATTTGATTCTACATATCCAACTTAGATAAGGGTGTATTTATTAAACATTTGTCGCTAGATAGAAGGGAAGATCGAGTCAATTTAATAGAACTTATTACTGTAGAAGCCTATGGTGTCAGAGTTTTGGCGTGCTTGCCAAAATTAATTTTGCATGCTTACACTTCAAATATCTCAAACGTTAGCCATTTAAAATAAACGTTACTTCAACTTAAAGTAAGGTAGATTATAGCGATCAACCTAATATATTTATCTCAGAAAATATCAGAAACTCAGAACCGTCGGACTATGCAACTTTAATATTGTACAAACTCTGTGTCCCTCATCTCACCAAGGCAGTGCGCAGCTGCGTTGCGCTGCGTAATGAGCTGCGTCACATTGCGTTGCATCATGTTGCGTTGCGTCACGCTCCGTTGCGTCGTGTCACGTTGCGCTGCATCACGTCATGTTGCGTCGCGTCACCCTACGCTGCGTCGCGTCACGTCACGTCGCGTCGCGTCACGCTACGCTACGCTGTCCCAGCAGTCACCACTGCACAAATAAGTATATATACACTCTCAGCCACTCACTCACTCATTCATTCACACTTTCTCTCACTCATTCATTCACTAACTCAGTCACATGCATACATACACAGACACACACTCACATGTATACTCACACTTGACCTACACAACCACATACGTACAAGCACATACAAGCACACACATAAACTCACTCAAAACACTACCCCACCCCTACACTCACCCACACCCACCCACTTATCTCACAGCTCCTACTACACTAGATAAAAGATTCACCCGGTACTTGTAGTACACGGGTGAAGACCAGCCTTATATAAATACGGGCGAAAATAGCGTTAGTATGGAACAAGAAGTAGAATGCCTGGCTCCAGTGTCAAATGGTTACTTATATCAGAACAGAGTTGGTGAAATGGGAGAGAATGCAAAAAGACAAGATGGCGGCCAGAGGACATCGTCGATTTCACTTTTAAATTGCATTAAAGTATATGTTTTATTATATTTTCCAACTCAAACGTAGCGGGTAAACATGAAGACATATACAAAGAATAAATGTTGCTTCTTAG
This sequence comes from Branchipolynoe longqiensis, assembly GCA_030323885.1. NCBI lineage: Eukaryota > Metazoa > Annelida > Polychaeta > Phyllodocida > Polynoidae > Branchipolynoe > Branchipolynoe longqiensis. The sequence goes on from CM059195.1 coordinate 38,508,927, forward strand.
ATTGTGAAATTAGGCTCTCATAAAGACTCAGTTCATTAGCCCAATTTTTCAACCGTTTTTATATGAGGCTGGTTTTCACCCCTGTACTGGAAGTACGGGGTGAATCTTTTATCTACTACTACACCCGCCCTTCCCTAAGCTTTATGACTATGAGATGCTGTCTCGATATTGCGAGGTTCAAATCGTTGTATCGTCGTTCACAGAAATGTCTGGGCATCATTCGTCAACAGCTCTCCTGTGCTTTCTGCCCTGAGTGTCGATGTTGTTGTCCTGGCAACATCTAACGTCACATCAAGACGGGGGGAACTTCCAAATAGACCCATCATCGCCCCTCTGTTGATTAATTCACACAATGAGTCACCGAATTAACCGAGTAGTTCCAATAGTTCCGATAGGTGGACACCACCAGCCACAACATATATCTCCACACATCTTTCTTTGCTCACTTAAAGCTACATAGTCCGATGAAAACATCAAATTTTCAAAACCAAAACAATTATCTAGATTCGATTCTACATATTTAATGTAGATATTGGTGCACTTATTAAACATTTGTCGCCACACAGAAGGAAATACTGAGGCAATTGAATATAACCTGTTACTGTTACTGCATGGCGAAGCCTATGGTGTCACTGTCAGAGTTGTGGCATGCTTACCAAAATTAATTTTACATGGTTGCACTCCAAATTTTCCTAAAATTAGACTTTATATATAATAATTATTCTAAGCTAAAGTAAGGTTAATTATAACGATGAACATACTATATTCATCTCAGAAATTGACAGAAACTCAAAACTATCGGAATTGTACTTAAAATTTGTCCAAAGTTAGCCATTTAATAAAAAAAAAAAAAACTTTAAGCTAAAGTAAAGTAGACTACAACGATCAACCTACTAATATAATATATTATTCATCTCAGAAATTGACAGAAACTCAAAACTATCGGACTATGCAACTTTAAGTACTGATGTGTCCTCTTAGTTTGAATACAATAATTAATACCTGGTTCTGTAATAAATTAGGATTCATTAGGACAAAAAAAAAAACATACAAAAAAAAAAGGAAAAAAAAGCCGAATCGAGATTCCCGGTCAACAGGATCCGATTCTCTTGAGGTGGTGGGCTTCACAGTGTCGTGTGCTCAGGCAACAGGCGGAGGCACAGCTTAGGGTATACGAGCCCCGAAGTGGAGTATTCACGGGGGATTGTCATCAGGTGTGGACTCTCTGGTAGCCAAGGCAACCCGTCCCGGTCCCACCCCCATACCTCCACATTCCTACCTCCACCCCGACTCCTATATACTGTGTGAGAACACGTAGGGCCGGGGTTTCTCGTTCCACGAGTGCCGACAGTGTTCTAATAATGTTCTATAAAGTTCAATCCTTCCCATCATGCTCCACACACACACTATGCGGGTTGGCCCATACTACGCCCACCACCGGTGCCGATGTTGTATATGTACTCCAATGTTGTCGTGCTCGTGCCTTCTTGGTTGTATTCGTAAACGGCAAACCTATCTGGCTGCGTTCGGAAACACGACGGACCCTTGCAGTGGTTCATCGCCATCGATATCGCCATCGCCATCGCTATCGCCACCTGGCGGCGGTGTTGCCAAACAGAGCGCCAATTGTAGAACTGTGTGGGACCCGTGCGTAGTCTCTTGGCTGAATGCCTTGTGTTGGTTGGTTTAAAGCCGGCAGGCGTGTCCCTGGTCCATGAGGAAGGCAGAAGCTACTCTGAGTTTGTGCATGATCAGACACATGCGCGTCAAGTCGGCTCGCCCACCAGATAAACTACACATAGGCCATCGGAGGTCTTGTTTGCTGTTTCCGCTGCTGTTGCCGCTGTTTCTGAATAATCAAACAGCTGAAGAACAAGCCCACAAAACCGGAAACGAAGACCAGCGTTGGCCACAGAATGGCGTGCAGAGCGACTATGTTTGAGGTGCGGAATATTAGAAGATGTCCGCCACCAGCCATTGGGTAGTAACATCGTGTGCGCGTGCCCTGTCGGATGTTGGTCTTGCCGACCAGGATCTCATCGACGGAGCTGCCATTTCCGCTGAGGGCCGTAATCGTGCAGCCGTCACATATGCACTGAAAGGATACCAGAGGAGGCTGGTCAGCATGGTTACAGGGATGTGTTGGAAGCAAGCATGGTTACGGGCGAAAATGAGTCATCAGCATGGTTACATGGGCAGTCAGCATGACTACACTAAGGCAATAGTAGGAAGGAAGCACGGTTACAGGGAAACATGTGTCGTCAACATGGTTACACTCATACAATAGTAGGAAGGAAGCATGGTTACAGGGAAACATGGGTCATCAGCATGGTTACAGGGAAACATGGGCAATCAGCATGGTTACATGGCAGCAGGAGCAGTCTGCATGGTTACACTAAGGCAATAGTAGGAAGGGAGCATGGTTACAGGACAACGCAGGCAGTGAATGTACTACTGCATGTACACATTTACTATAAGTGATTTATAGGGTTTGCATATGACTTTCCAACGTCACTGATGGCAGTCATGAAGGCTGAATGAGATTAATAGCTACAACTTGACCACAGAAACCTTTAGACCATGGTTGGACCCAAAATAACTCCTATGGTATAGGCTGTTTCAAGTTATACAAATTAACACTGGTCATATTTGATCATAATAATTGTGAATAAGTAAATTTGTGTTGGTCATGTTATGGTGCTGTCACATTACGACGCTTCTCGATGGCGCGCCGCCAACGCGCAAAATCACTTTTAATCGTCAAAACACGTCAAACTTTTCGGCGTCAGCGCAACGTATTGGTAGCGTGCAGCCAATGTTGTGGTAAAAGTTTGCCGTCCTGATATCACCTTAGATGTTCCTAGGACATAAAGCAACAAAAAGCAACAGTTTGGCGCAATGTGGGGGAACGACCCTTACGTGCGCGCAGCATCTGCCTAGCGTTCGCATAACGTTATCCCAGCACGTTTAACGTATCTCGACGTGCCCCTAACGTCGCCATAATGTTAGCACCCGCGTGTTGTCGCACGCCGAAAGTTTTGTGCAAGCGCAAAACTTTGGCGATTCCCTGGTGCGCGCTGCCGACCATCGCCGTAGATGAACGAATACCAACGCACGCCTAACATGCGCGTAACGCTTCCTGACGTATCCCGACATTGCGCCCAAAAATCACATATGTCGACGCTCGTTGGCGAGAAACGTCGTAATGTGACAGGGCCATTATACAGTCCCTTTAACAATATGCATTAATAGGCTATTCCATTCCATTTCACTCCATATTTATAAGTCACATATTCTCTAGGGATATCTCCTGGAAAAATATTGTACCACAGCTATTCTTTTATCTAAACAAAGCAACATCCGTGACATTGTCGCATAGTAAAGTAAAACACTATCAATGCAACGTCAGGTAGAATGTGTGAGTTTAACACTGATGAAGTATGATGGCCTGCCTGGTGTGAAAACGCTAAATGATTAATCATATGCAGTAAAACCTCTCTAACCGACCACCTTTCACAGATCGACCATTCAGCGTGGGTTCGAACCTGGGTCAAGTCAAACCAATGACTTAAAAATTGATACTTGTTGCTTCTTCGCCTGGTGCTGGGCATTATTAGGATAGGACAAGGACTGCCTGGCTCAATGTCAGGATAATGTGACTGAGTGGGATATCAGGTCATGGTGCTGGTGGCCTGGTCTTCCAGTGGGGCAGTTCTATAAAGTCGTCATGAGTGTGCACTGTCATGAGCCGGTACCCGTCCTGATATGACCTTAGATGTTACTAGGACGTAAAACAACAACAAACAAACAAAACATGTAAACTTAGTTTTGGCAAGCATGCCAAAACTCGGACACCATAGGCTTCAACAGTAACAGGTTCTATCAAATTGTCTCAGTGTTCCCTTCTATGTCGCAATAAATGTGCATCAAAATCTAAGTTAGACATGTACAGTCAAATCTATATAATTATTTTGTTTAAAAAATGTGATGCTTCATCAGACTATGCAGCATTAATACTAGGTCCAATATGAGTGCATCAGTGCTTACTTCTGTACAAGAAAAGCTTCAGGGATCATGCTAGTCAAACAAACAAACATAGAACCATAAACATAATAAGCGCAGCAATGAGGAAAACCCGAAGATTGTTTGGTTCACACTTTTTTTTGGTGGTAAATATTTTTATTCATCTGAATACATATTTTGTCAGCGCTGAGGCACCGGTCTTCCAGCCGTTCGAGCGATCGCATTTGATTTGTACATAGTGGAAGTGGAGTATGGACTTGTTAGGTGAACGCAACTTCTAGAAACAACCCAGTGAGCCCTTCTCACAGTAAATCAGATGTATCAGTAGTAGTTTTGTATTCTGACATAATCACATGTTTTTTTTAAATTTACCATACTTCCATCTATGTTTAAATCACACCATAACAGTCGTATAAAGACTGGGGGAATTACTGTGAAAATGTATGCTCAAATGAAGGGGCTTTTTAATGTTAAGTTGACCCAGTGACCAGCCATGGAAGAGCTGGTTGGGTCTCCTGTCTTGCGTCGATGTTTCCGCTTCTCCATGGAGCAGACCCAACGAGCGCTTCGGGCTGGTTGGGTCTTCCTCGTTGCAGCGCGTAATATGCTGACGGAACCGGCGCCGAATTGCCACAGGAAAGCATGACGCCTGCACCCCGCGGTCAGAGTCATGCCGAGGTGAGCGCTTTGTCTGTTAATAACGCTGCCATATAGACTAACATTTCGGGAGGTTCCTCGCGCCGTAACCGAATAGATAAAAAATGGTAGTTGCCATCAGACCACGGTTACAAAAAAAAAAGCAAACAAAAAAGAAGCAGAAGGATATTTACGGCGTCACCGGACTGGAAATAGAAAAGAGTGGGAACTGGTTGGCGGTGGGCGCGACCCGCTCTGACGTCACACAGCCACACTCAATTTGTCACCGGACCACGTGACCCCCATTAGCGGGAAGTTTACCTAAAGTGTCGAAAATGGGCCTGTTAAATTCGGTCGATTGGTTGGTTGTTGGAGTTTTACGTCCGGGCAACATCTAAGGTAATATCAGGATGGGTACCGACCTGTGACAGTGCGCACTCATGATGACTTTATAGTGTTGCTCCACTGGGAGACCAGCCTGCCAGCTCCATGACCCGATATCCCACTCAGTCACATTATCCTGACACTGAGCTAACCAGTCCTTGTTCTATGCTAATAATGCAGAATGCATGTCTAGGAAGCGACTGGTATACAATTTTAAGTCATTGATTTGACTCGACCAGGGTTCAAACCCATGGGTTTGAGTCCCATGATCTACCAAAGTGGGAGACAGATGCTCAACTCATTCAGCCATCCCGCCTGGTCGTTACATTCGGGGTTCAACGCCCGACAGGCGTTAGAGTGCAATGAACTATAGGTTACACTCACATTAAATACAATACTTTCGCATACTACTGGAACGTTAACTGTGGTTGTTGGAGTTTAATGTCCTGGCAACATCTAAGGTCATATCATGATGGATACAGACTTATGACAGTGCGCACTCATGGCGACCCTATAGTGTTGCCCCACTTGGAAATCATGACCAGACGCATCACATTATCCTGACACTGAGCTGACCAGTCCTTGCCCTATCCTACTAATGCCGAACGCCAGGCTAGGAAGCAACAAGTATCAATTTTAAAGTCATTGGTTTGACTCAACCGGGAACCAAACTCCCGACCTTCCTGTTGCAATGTGGCACATTGCAACAATTTCTCAGTGTCATGCGAAAGATTCGACAATTTGTTAGCAATAGTCTGGGATAAGCAAGTCTCATAGGGGGTGGGGCTAGGGTGGGTGTGTGTGTGTGTGGGGGGGGGGATGTAGCGAAGCTCCCAAAGGAAATAAACTTCACTAAATTTAGGAAGGATTAAAATATCTCAAGGACCGAATGTCAATACCTTAATTTAACCCGGATGGACTTCTTTAGCGTTAATTAACATTTTCCTTAGTTTTTCTGCGTGTTTCCCGGAGATTGGGATGATTTGTGCTCATTATTCCTCCCGAATCTACTTTGTGTCAGGCTTCACTTTTCTACTTGGTGTCAGGCTTCACTTGCATTTGTTTTGTTTTTCTCTTCTCATTTTATCGGTGAGGTCATTGCTCGTTTAATAAATAAATGGTAAAACTAACACTAATTATGTAAAAAAAAATATATAAAAAAAGTGAATTTAAAAAGAAGAAAAAAGTGAATATCTAGATCACTCAATGTGGTAAGCCATATTGGGATAAGGGAAAGTTGTCATAAGGTAAAACATGAAAAGACAAATCATAGCGAGTGGACATTACAGGGCAATAAGAGTTATCGGTAAAATATAACATCCTGAACACTCTGTAACAAATGTACATGAAATGCGTATGTGTCATCACCGCTGTCCATATTGTACATGAAAGGGGGATGTCATATATATCTGTATATGTGTACGCACAAAGGAAAGAGGAGAGGAAACGCCCCCGAGGCAAGTTGTAGTCGCCGGTAATAAAATCACTTGTCAACCACACCACAAGCAGTTCGGACGTCCTTTACAGCGAGGGCGAAATAACGAAATAAGCACTCCACTATTTCAATCCACCGAAAAATAAATACTGCTGAGAATAAACGTGTTCTTTGTTGGCAGTGTTGCCATTTCCATGGTTCATGAGTTTACCAAGTTTGTGGAATTTTTATTTAAAGTTTAAAAAATGTTATGATAGCTCAAGTATTTAATACAAGAAATGCAATAATAAATGCGTACATATTTCCGTGTAATAAACAACAGCAACAAAATACCCCCATTTCATATCTGCACATCATTGATTTCATTACCTTGAATTCGCATTGATGATGACAATAAATTAAAAAAAATTAAATAATTAATTACCTGCGCTACATGGGTTTCAAAATGAGTGATTCTGACTAATTACTGCACAGTAAACATAATCAACGGCGTCTCCCCCCTAACGGGACGCCGACTCATCCGCACGGTGCCGCTGTGAGTGGCACGCGTTGAACCAGAGTGACACTTCTTATTCACGCGAGCCTTCTTGATTTCGAACTTTGAACTTTGCTGTCTTAAAATCTTTCAAAGAAAAACAAACCAACAAAAACCCGCTCGAGTCCTAATGAAGGCGATTCGGATCGTGTGAGCATTGGCGGAATTACATTTGCCTTTTTCATTGTTTAATTTTTTTAAATTTGGATTTTCTTTTCATTTCAAGCTCTTGCCTCGCGTTTATCCTCATGTCTGGCCAGCCATTAACAAAGATCTGCGCTTGTTTATCGCAAATTTCCACACCTAGAGTCAATTTACTTTCAATTTTGTCACGTGAAGTTTGAAGATTTGGTCACGTAGGTTTAAAGAAAAAGAAATTAAAAGAAAAGAAGACCCACATGTATTTAGTGTACAGATATTTGCAAAGAAAGATCCATAATCTTCGAAATATTAACTCTTAAGAAGCGCACACTAATCAACTTAGAACAGTACTGCTATGGACGTCAATGGGTTATCGTAAGTTCTGTATCAAATGTTCCAATCTCTACTCATTAGGTCAGAACTGAAGCATCAGACAGGAGAGGAAGAAGTATATATGCATATATACACACATATATATACATATATATATATACATATATAGATATACATGTATATATACATATAAACAGTAAAACCATGGGACCGACTTTAAATGGTCCATTTAGGGAGGTGGTCGGCTTAGGGAGTTTTTTAATCGTTCCAATGGTATTGTATGGGCGATCATTTGGGACCCAAATAAAGCGATCGATATAGGGGAGTGGTCTATTTGTGGAGGTGGTCGATTAGAGAGGTTTTTCTGTATATATATACATATATATATACATATATATATATGTGCATATATATAAATATATACATATACAGTAAAACCTCTCAAACCGACCACCTATACAGATCGACCACTCCCCTATATCAATTGCTTTATTTGGGTCCCAACAATACAATTGAAACCATTTTTTAACTTCCTAAACCGACCACCTCCCTATATGGACCACTTAAAATCGGTCCCAAAGTTCGGTCGATTCAGAGAGGTTTTACGCTATATGCATATATAGAATTGTAATGAATTAACGGTTATAAATTCACAATAATTAAAAGATCGCATTGTGATACTTCTTTCGTGGTGTTTTCTATTTCAATGAAGTGTTCATAAATATCCCCTTCTATTATTACTATTAGTGACGCATGCATCTAAATATGTGTCTTGTGTTATTTCACAGAGGAGTCCTGGCAATCTGAGTGGGTGTCCTATGGTTTACGTCATTGTACCAGCCAGCTGATGGTTTTACTGAGGTTAGGGGGGCAGCACTACTGACCTCGACCTTAAAGTTGCACAGTCTGATGATCATTTTGAGTTTTGGTCATTTCTGAGATAAATATATTAGGTTGATTTTAATAATCTACTTTACTTTCCTTTCATGTGATTTTCATTTTAAATGGATAAATATTGAGATATTCGAAGTGTAAACATGCCAAATTAAATTAGGCAAGCACGTCAAAACTTGACTAAAATGATTCAGTATACCCTTCTAATTCTATATGGCAACACATGCCATTAAGTGGATGGATTTCTAAGTTAGAATTATGTAGAATCAATTTTAAGTAATGGTTTTGATTTAGAAAATTTGATGCTTTCATCGGACTATACAGCTTTAATTTTGGCGTCAAAGACTGCAAAACTGGACATGGGTATAAATATCCCCCTCAGAATAGGTGAATTAAACATGTTTTAATTATAAATAGCCGCACTCAATCAGGATATCTGTGAATGTGTAAGGTGTTTTTGTCTTAGTCATGTGTTTGTCTGTCTTGTCTATCCTGTAGGGATGTGGAATATGTAAGGTGTCGTTGTCTTAGTCATGTGTTTGTCTGTCTTGTCTATCCTGTAGGAATGTGGAATATGTAAGGTGTCGTTGTCTTAGTCATGTGTTTTCTGTCTTGTCTATCCTGTAGGGATGTGGAATATGTAAGGTGTCATTGTCTTAGTCATGTGTTTGTCCGTCTTGTCTATCCTGTAGGGATGTGGAATATGTAAGGTGTCATTGTCTTAGTCATGTGTTTGTCCGTCTTGTCTATCCTGTAGGGATGTGGAATATGTAAGGTGTCATTGTCTTAGTCATGTGTTTGTCTGTCTTGTCTATCCTGTAGGGATGTGGCATATGTAAGGTGTCATTGTCTTAGTCATGTGTTTGTCTGTCTTGTCTATGCTGTAGGGATGTGGAATATGTAAGGTGTTGTTATCTTAGTCATGTGTTTGTCTGTCTTGTCTATCCTGTAGGGATTTGGAATATGTAAGGTGTGGTTGTCTTAGTCATGTGTTTGTCTGTCTTGTCTATCCTATAATGATGTGGAATATGTAAGGTCTCGTTGTCTTAGTCATGTGTTTGTTTGTCTTGTCTATCCTGTAGGGATGTGGAATATGTAAGGTGTCGTTGTCTTAGTCATGTGTTTGTCTGTCTTGTCTATCCTGTAGGGATGTGGAATATGTAAGGTGTCGTTGTCTTAGTCATGTGTTTGTCTGTCTTGTCTATCCTGTAGGGATGTGGCATATGTATGGTGTCATTGTCTTAGTCATGTGTTTGTCTGTCTTGTCTATCCTGTAGGGATGTGGAATATGTAAGGTGTCGTTGTCTTAGTCATGTGTTTGTCTGTCTTGTTTATCCTGTAGGGATGTGGCATATGTAAGGTGTCGTTGTCTTAGTCATGTGTTTGTCTGTCTTGTCTATCCTGTAGGGATGTGGAATATGTAAGGTGTCATTGTCTTAGTCATGTGTTTGTCTGTCTTGTCTATCCTGTAGGGATGTGGAATATGTAAGGTGTCATTGTCTTAGTCATGTGTTTGTCTGTCTTGTCTATCCTGTAGGGATGTGGAATATGTAAGGTGTCATTGTCTTAGTCATGTGTTTGTCTGTCTTGTCTATCCTGTAGGGATGTGGAATATGTAAGGTGTCGTTGTCTTAGTCATGTGTTTGTCTGTCTTGTCTATCCTGTAGGGATGTGGAATATGTAAGGTGTCATTGTCTTAGTCATGTGTTTGTCTGTCTTGTCTATCCTGTAGGGATGTGGAATATGTAAGGTGTCATTGTCTTAGTCATGTGTTTGTCTGTCTTGTCTATCCTGTAGGGATGTGGAATATGTAAGGTGTCGTTGTCTTAGTCATGTGTTTGTCTGTCTTGTCTATCCTGTAGGGATGTGGAATATGTAAGGTGTCATTGTCTTAGTCATGTGTTTGTCTGTCTTGTCTATCCTGTAGGGATGTGGAATATGTAAGGTGTCATTGTCTTAGTCATGTGTTTGTCTGTCTTGTCTATCCTGTAGGGATGTGGAATATGTAAGGTGTCGTTGTCTTAGTCATATGTTTGTCTGTCTTGTCTATCCTATAGGGATGTGGAATATGTAAGGTGTCATTGTCTTAGTCATGTGTTTGTCTGTCTTGTCTATCCTGTAGGGATGTGGAATATGTAAGGTGTCGTTGTCTTAGTCATGTGTTTGTCTGTCTTGTCTATCCTGTAAGGATGTGGAATATGTAAGGTGTTGTTGTCTTAGTCATGTGTTTGTCTGTCTTGTCTATCCTGTAGGGATGTGGAATATGTAAGGTGTCATTGTCTTAGTCATGTGTTTGTCTGTCTTGTCTATCCTGTAGGGATGTCGAATATGTAAGGTGTTGTTATCTTAGTCATGTGTTTGTCTGTCTTGTCTATCCTGTAGGGATGTGGAATATGTAAGGTGTCATTGTCTTAGTCATGTGTTTGTCTGTCTTGTCTATCCTGTAGGGATGTGGAATATGTAAGGTGTCATTGTCTTAGTCATGTGTTTGTCTGTCTTGTCTATCCTGTAGGGATGTGGAATATGTAAGGTGTTGTTATCTTAGTCATGTGTTTGTCTGTCTTGTCTATCCTGTAGGAATGTGGAATATGTAAGGTGTTGTTGTCTTAGTCATGTGTTTGTCTGTCTTGTTTATCCTGTAGGGTTGTGTAAGGTAAGATGTGATGGCCGAATGAGTTGAGCGACCGTCTCCTGTTTTTGGTAGATGTTGGGATTCGAACCGTGGTTGAATTAAACCAATGACTTAAAAATTGATACACACCGCTTCCTAGCCAGGAGCTCGGCATTAATAGGATAGGGCAAGCACTGGTTGGCTCAGTGTCAGGATAATCTAACTGAGTGGGATATCAGGTCATGGTGCTCACACCCTGGTCTCCCAGTGGGGCAGCACTATACAATCAGCATGATTACGCACTGTCACAAGTCGGTACCCGTCCCGATATGACCTTAGATGTTGGAGCTCGTCTTGGCAATATCTAAGGTCATATCAGGATGGGATTAGATGTTGCCAGGACATAAAAGTCCATTAACCAACCAAGGTTAAGACGCGGATACTACATCCGACCAGAGAGCTTGTATATAGATGAGAGGGACAACTCCCGCGAAAATCGGTAACACAGGCTACAGTGGCGTTCCTGGCGGTTATTGTTGAACAAGCTTTGAGTTTCACGGTACGTGCAGTGCAAAACATTTGTTTTTATTCAAAATTAATAGAAATGCAGAAGCCTAACCTTATCAATTTAATATAATTCTTTTGGTAAACATGTTTTCTATATGTGTTCCAAGCGGTTTGTTTCTATGTGGTGTAGTTTTAGAGATATTTCACTTTTTCTGTATGAAGATTGCTCACCGCCATTGACAATGCCTTGAGTTTGCCGTACGTGTAGTGCAAAACGTGTATTTTATTCAAAATTAATAGAAATACAGAACCCTAGCCATATGAATTTAATATAGTCTCATCGTTAAATATGTTTTCTATATGTGTTCCAAACAGTTTGTTTCTATGTGGTGTAGTTTTAGATATATTTCACTTTTTCTGTACGAAGATTGCTCACGGCCATTGACAATGCCTTGAGTTTGACAGCTGTGTCATATACTGTTCAACAACCACCACTTGGAGCGCCACAGTCGGCAGCTGTTACATGGTCTAGTATGGGAGTTGTCCCTCTCATCTGTTTATATACACGCTCTCTGATCTGACTACTGGAACACCATCACATCAGCTAAGACGCACCGATTAGTAAGCAACGCGCGTGTCTACCAGTGATTTGCGTGGACGGAATACTAAATAAACAGACAACATAAAGCTAGTGGGCAAAGAGTGAATAATTGGGTTGGTTGGTTGTTGGAGTTTTACATGTTGGCAACATCTAAGGTCATATCAGGATGGGTTCCGACTTGGGACAGTGTGACAGCCTCATGGCGACTCTATAGTGCTGCCCCACTGGGAAATCAGGCTGCCAGCACAATGGCCCAATATCCACTCAGTCATATTATCTTGACACTGAGCTAACCAGTCCTTGCCCTATCCTATTAATGCCGAGCGCCATGCTAGGAAGCGACAAGTATCAATTTTAAAGTCATTAGTTTGACTCGACCGGTAGGGAGCGGGACGGAACTCAGGCAGTAGAGTGTCCACCTGTCAGGATCATTGGGTCATCTGATCGATTCTGCTCAGTGGGCACATTTGCAGATTGGGCTATTTTCCATTCCAATCAGTGGTCCACAACTGGTTCATCAAAGGCTGTAGTAACTGGTATGTGCTCTCCTGTCTGTGGGAAAGTGCATATAAAAGACCCCTTGCTGCTTATTGGAAAGAGTAGCCTATGGGGTGGCAGCAGGTTTCCTCCAAAGAAATATGTCAGAATGACCATATGTTTGACGTCCAATAGCCGATGATAACAATCCATGTGCTCTAGAAGCGGCGTTAAATAAAACAAACTTTTGAATTTTTACTCGACCGGTAACTCGACTCCAAACTTCCGCACGCGAGGCCCGCGCTCTACCGATTAGAGCTCCGAACCCGGTCTGATTAATTGGGATTAATCCATTTAGTGGTCCTGGTAGTGAGCTGTATCACGCTCTGATCAAACACTGCGGCTATTTCATACAGTAAAACCTCTCAAAATCGACTGACTATGGGACCGACTATAAATGGTTCATTTATGGAGATGGTCCGTTTAGAGAGTTTTTTTTATTGTAACAATGGTATTGTATGAGCGATCATTCGGGACCCAAATAAAGCGATCGATATAGGGGAATGGTTGACCTGTGGAGATGGTCGGTTCGAGCGGTTTTACTGTACACACTATCGTGATATCACACTGCAGCCGGTCCGATATCATTTATGTGTGATATAATCTATTACATAAATATAAACTGGCGGGTGAAGGTGTCTTATAATAATGATTATTTATTATTCTACGATTTGATGACTATTTCTTGTGCATGTTATATATTTGCTGCGGGCCAGTACGCTGCTTTGCTGCTGCCCCTCACCCCACCTTCTACTGAGCGCACTGTAGCAGCTTACCTCGCCCACTACACATCTATTGACTTTATATCAGATATCACCATCGGTACTGGATTCTCCACACCATTTTGTGTTCAACGAGACGACAAAGCGGACACAAGGGGTTGATCAAAATGGCGGCAACGTTTACAATGAAATCAGAACAACAGCACATTTGTGTACGGAAGGCCTGATTAAATACGCAGAATATTAAAGGAGCGGTGACATGACCAACACATTTTTACCTATTCAGAGTTATCATGATTGATGATGAGGAGTCATGCTTTCGATATGTTGATACGACCTCTTCTCTGGATGTAGATGTTTAGTGCCTATTTATGGCTGGAGGCCACTGTCGTCAAGCTGTAATTATCAGGAGAATACACGATTTCTGCGATGCATGCGCAGAGCGTAATCCAGACTGGACTTGTTGGTCACAGCATCTGTGGAGAGGCACTTGAGGCTTTGTTAACACTGGCTTCATATTGAGCAACTGACACAGTCTTTTCGGCACAAATGTGGATTTATAGAGAAAACATACTTACCATTTTTTAATCATTTTTGATAATTATAGCTAGATTGATTGATTGATTGTAAAGCTCAATCATCTGTGTAAAACAACACAGTGATACACTATCGACCCACAACACGAGTGTCATTGCCTATCACCAGGTATCATACTAGCCGTGGAAATCGTGTATTCAGCATGAATGGCCTTTCTCACTTGTTCAAGTGGCGTAGGCATGGAAATGCTTATGCAATTGGGTAGGCTTTCTTTATAAATAAAACTGAAACATGTTTAGACTCGTTGATCACTAATTATAGAGAAATGATGTAAAGAAGCAGTTCACTGTAACAGTTTCAAAAAGAAAATATTACAGATCCTATTTTTACTGATACAGTGATAGTGACTCCGAAGCCCTTTGACATATAACAAATAACCGCCATATACAATATAGCCCATAACCGCCATCATTCCAACTACCTGTTTCCTGTGTAGAATGGCTAAAGCTGAAATCTGTGGTTGTGTAGGCAGGCTATAGTGAAATCAATACAGACAAAGAGAAAGGAAGAGTATAAAGTGTGAAAGAAGAGAGAGAGTCAAGCCCTCTGGTTTATCATTTATGTGGTTTATACATGGGTTCATTGTAGAGTATCATCCCACCCTTTTCCCCCTATGGGAAACAATCAATCTTAGCTCTACCAATAGGGATCCAGCATTCCTGGTCCCCATGTTCACCAGTGATCTGCCCACCACCACCAAGCTGTGTGGCTCCCTTGGCCTTGAGCCTGAGTGTGGTGATCCTTCCTACCAGAGGGGGCAGGGGGTAAGCTCTGAGTGCCCCTTACACACAGCCCTGCCAGCACCACTATGTCTATTTACATCTCAGTCAGGCACCACCAGCACCTACATATACACATACATGCACCTGGTCACGTATACCCGATCAATAATAGAACATTTGCATTCCCCCACCAATGCATTAAATCGGAATATTTTACACCTGTATGACGTCACAGAATGGGCTATTTGAGCTCCAACCCAGTGGGTAGGTAACAGATGGTAGTTCATGTCAGCATACTATATTTATCTAAAATAAATAACATAGCAGAAACTAAAAATCATCAGACTATGCAACTTTAAATCTCATAGCAGTATGCAGGCAGTAATCATTCAAGGAGTAGTAGAATGAGTGTCCCATGCATGGTGGTATGTTCGGAAGCTCTAAGTTTAAGCGCGGCATGGTTGAGATTCCGGGATGTGAATATTTCGCTAATGACATAAGGAATATTCCAGGCAGGAAATCACGTGACCGGATCTTTAGAGAGTCGCACAGGACTGCGTGATGAGGCAAACACTACCGGAAGTGCAGGGCGAGATGAATCATGGCCTTAAGCGCGCCCCTCCCCCCGCCCACTCACCCTCCCCTACACACGCACTCACATCCCTACACACCCACTCCTCCCGTCCCTACCCACACACTCACATCCCTACACCCCCCACTCCTCCCTCCCCTACCCACACACTCACATCCCTACACACCCACTCCTTCCTCTCCTACCCACACACTCACATTCCTACATCCCCACTCCTCCCTCCCCTACCCACACACTCACATCCCTACATCCCCACTCCTCCCTCCCCTACCCACACACTCACATCCCTAACACCCCCCACTCCTCCCTCCCCTACCCACACACTCACATTCCTACACCCCCCACTCCTCCCTCCCCTACCCACACACTCACATCCCTACACCCCCCACTCCTCCCTCCCCTACCCCTCCACTCACATCCCTACAACCCCCCACTCATCCATCCCCTACCCACGCACTCACATCCCTACACACCCACTCCTCCCTCCCCTACCCCACACACTCACATCCCTACACCCCCACTCCTCCCTCCCCTACCCACTCACTCACATTCCTACATCACCACTCCTCCCTCCCCTACCCACACACTCACATCCCTACACCCCCCACTCCTCCCTCCCCTACCCACACACTCACATCCCTACACACCCACTCCTCCCTCCACTACCCACACACTCACATCCCTACACACCCACTCCTCCCTCACCTACCCACACACTCACATCCCTACACCCCCACTCCTCCCTCCCCTACCCACACACTCACATCCCTACACACCCACTCCTCCCTCCCATACCCACACACTCACATCCCTACACACCCACTCCTCCCTCCACTACCCACACACTCACATCCCTACACCCCCACTCTTCCCTCCCCTACCCACACACTCACATCCCTACACACCCACTCCTCCCTCCCCTACCCACACACTCACATCCCTACATCCCCACTCCTCCCTCCCCTACCCATACACTCACATCCCTACACACCCACTCCTCCCCTCCCCTACCCACACACTCACATCCCTACACACCCACTCCTCCCTCCCCTACCCACACACTCACATCCCTACACCCCCACTCCTCCCTCCCCTACCCACACACTCACATCCCTACACCCCCACTCCTCCCTCCCCTACCCACACACTCACATCCCTACACACCCACTCCTCCCTCCCCTACCCACACACTCACATTCCTACACCCCCACTCCTCCCCCTTACCCACACACTCACATCCCGACACACCCACTCCTCCCTCCCCTACCCACACACTCACATCCCTACACCCCCACTCCTCCCTCCCCTACCCACACACTCACATCCCTACACACCCACTCCTCCCTCCCCTACCCACACACTCACATCCATACACACCCACTCATCCATCCCACCTCCACCCACATCCCTACACCAACACCTACACACTACATTCCTATTACCACTCCTCTCTCCCACCCACATCCCTATACCCACACTCATGCCGCCCCCATACTCACAACCCCACATCCGTACACCCCACTCCTCCTTCCCACCACCCACTCACCCACATCCCCATCCCACCCCCACATCTCCACTTCCACATCACCCTACCCCCACTTCTCCCTCCTATAATTCACCCACGTCCCCCCCCCCCCTACTCTTTCCTTCCTCTCACACCCCACGTCTCCGCTCTCTCAACCTCACTACTTCCACATCCATACACTGCTCACCCCCCACACCCACACCCCAACGCCCCCTCCCCTCTCTCATACTGCCGCTGGTGATGGATTACAAGAAAACGCGGGCGATTCGTTATTCATGCTGCTCTAACTCCAGGCCCAGAACACTCTGGACCCCCCACCCCCATCCCACAGGCACACACACACACACATACATACCGGGTGCGGTGGCCGAGTCGGCAGAGCGCGGGCCTCGCGTGCGGTGAGAGTTCGGTTCTCGGTTGAGTCAAACCAATGACTTGATACTTGTCGCTTCCTAGCCTGGCACTTGGCATTAATAGGACAGAGCAAGGACTGTGACTGAGTGGGATATCGAGTCATGGTGTCGGCGCCTGATTTCCCAGTGGCACAGCACTATATAAAGTCGCCATGAGTGTGCACTGTCACAAGTTGATACCCGTCCTGATGTGACCTTAGATGTTGCCAGGATATAAACCTCCAACAACCAACCAAACACACACACATAAACCACACTCTTCAACACCTCCCTTTCCTAATAGCTCCCCCATCCTTGTGAAGCAAGCATCACCTAAACCTTGCCTACTCTATTAATTGGGACCATACACCCACCCACCCACCCACCTCCTCCATCACTTCATCATCATCAATGGGTGCCGTCTTCTCGAAGAAGGTTGGCTGCAATGGACCTCCCATGGTCCATTGCAAACTATGGGAAAATACGTGTTGAGGCCCCAGCCTCTTCCACGATGACTGGCCGTTTATCGTTTTTGCCTTGATACGCCCCATGTGTGTCATACACCTTGCTACATCGCCTCATTGCCGTTGACCATTTCTTTGGCTCTTCCGCTGCCTTGTCGATGTAGTCTTCGTGCACTTAAAGAGGGAGGCATCCCTCCCCACCAGAATACAATCCCAGCAGGTTCACTCATGTAGTTTAGCCGGTCAGTCGAGACCGTGTGCCAGGGGGTGGCCGCTGCGTACACAACAGCTTCGTGGAGCCATACATGAGTTAGGCAAAGTAAGGGGAACCACAGAGTGTGAGTCATCCGTGGATGGACCCATAGATGTGACTACCCATCCTCAAAGGTACTATCCCTCCTACGATGCCCTACCTCCATTACTTATCTAGTTGATTATGTGCTAATGAAGTAAGGGGAATTTCAATCGCGGACAATTGGCCTTCCCCATTCCTCTCCTCCTTGCCCTATTTTAATAATACCAAGCACCAGGCTAGGTCGCGACAAGTATAAATTGTGTAAGTCGTCAGTTTGACTCGGTCGGATGTCGAACCCACGACAGATCTGACATGCCACATGGGAAGTGGACGCTCAGCTCATTCGGCCAAACCCATCCGGCGCTATTACTTCAATGATTCCGAAAGCTGCGACCTATTATTGGCGAATACTTTGAATGCTGTTAATAAAACGCACCCTACAGACTACCTACAGTGCCTCGCCCCTGCTGGCGTCCTCCTGCGAGCCACTTCTAGCATCCTTCACTCGTCCGCGCCACTAGCGACAGACACACGGCCTAGAAGCGTTGAAGTGCTTTACGGGTTGCGAGTGAAGCACCACCAACGGCATACGCCGGAACTAGTAGAAGAAGCGCTGTGGGGTATTGTGTTTGGTTGAGTGGTGCGTGCAGCGTCACAAATGGCAGACGCACAAACTAAAATTAGTTATTTCATCACGTCTGCTCGGATTGTCAATGATGATTGATTTAAAAAAAAAGAATTCCCCTTTTCCCCTTTTACTCCCAGGTTTTAAGTTAAAGCACCATCAGGCAGACACCGACTTGTAATAGTGTGCATTCATGGAAGCTTTATAGTGATGCCCCACTCTAATCTCATATCATAACCTGCATGATCTGATATCTCACTCAGTCACATTATCCTAACGCTGACCCAACCAGTCATTGCCCTATCCTATGAATGCCGAGCGTCAGATAAGGTACAATTTTTAAGTCGTTTTTTTTAATCCTACGACCTCCATCGTGGGAAGCCGGCGCCCTTACACACTAGGCTCTCCCGTCCAGTTTGTTATGCTGTGAGTTGTTGGTTGGTCATTGGAGTTTTACGTCATGACAACATTTAAGGTCATATCAGGATGGGTACCGACTTGTGACAGTGCGCGCTCATGGTGGCCTCACAGTGCTGCCCCCCAGGGAAATCAGGCCGCCAGCACCATGACCTGATATCCCATCCATCACATTATACTGACATCGAGCCAACCAGTGCTTGCCCTATCCAAATAATGCCGAGTGCATGGCTAGGAAGCGACAAGTACCAATTTTGTAAGTCATTGATTTGACTCGAACGGGAATTGAATTCCCAATCTCACACATGGGAGGCCTGCGCTCTATGGATTCGATTGTTTGTTTGTTTGTTGTTGTTTTACGTCCTAGCAACATCTAAGGTCATATCAGGACGGCTATGGATTCGATGACCGCGTCTGGTGCATTAGAAGTATACACCAAACGGAGGTCGTCCTCCGACTGAGGCAGTCCTCCGACCCGACAACACCCGGAGCACTGCCCTCAGTTCGAAACCATAGAATTAAGAGAAGAATGGTGAACCAGCCAATCAACAATCTCAGCCAAATAGAAGAGCCGAAACCATGGTGATGAGTCTGCAGTCTGGTTGTTGGCGTGTCTGGGTTAAAAACAAAGACATTGGGCATGGAATGCGCATATTCAAATCGTAGCCGAGAAGCGGATGAGACAGCATATTATGCGACTCCATGAGGACAATATTGTATAATGTGAAAAAAGGTCTTTCGTGCTTTGCGTACAGTAAGCGACTTCCACCACCAATTGGCCCTCTGGTGGCAGTTTTAAGAATTAAATTGGGAACTAATGCATTCAAAAACCACATAAACCAACCCAACACTACATCGAAATAAATGTAAAAACTACAAATATAATTATATATTTTAGATCAGTACTAGGTGACCTGGTAGACCACAAAGTGTTCCATACAATGACAGCTTAATAAATGCATGAGAGATTTTGACACCTTCTGCAGGTTAATCTGACGGGGTGGCTGAATAAGTTGAGCATCCGCGTCCTACTTTTGGTAAGTTGTGGGATTCAAATCCCAGGGTTGAACCTCGTCGAATCAACCAAATGACTTTCTTGAAGATTTATACTGGCTATTATGGATAAGTCTGAATAGACTTGTTTTCACCATTAGACAGTTTGTCGAAAGAAAGCCCGAGCCTACACTTTTACCGACCCAAGGGATTTTTAACCTCCCAGATCACATATACATGGTATGAGAGCAACTGGCCTTTGATGACGGTGTAAGTTATACACAGCGGTGGAAATCCAAATTGGCAGAGGTGGACAAATTTTACTCATCGCTACATAGCCTGGCATTCAGCATTACTAGGATACAGCAAGGAGCAGGATAAGGAAGATCAATTGTCCACAATTGAAATTTCTACTGCTTAATCAACTAATGTACAAACAAAACAAATGTAGATTTAGATATTTAGTAAAAACGTTACTTTGATAGTCAATTGTTCTTATATATATTTTTCCATTATCTAAGGTCTAAGTCATTCTAAATATAGGTCTAAAAGAACAAATCTAGAACTAGATTGGGCAAGTGGGAACAAAAATTACTGTCCTACCCTGGACTTGACACTCCATTTTTAAAGTTGACCCGCAAACCGAGTTTCAGCTTACTGCGCATGCTTAGCGAAAGGCTCCGTTGGCAGTGAGCGTCTGTTGCCATATTGCCAACTGCGAGGAGGGGATGGAGCCGAGCTGGTTTCCCACGGCAAGCTCTATTTATAGATGTCTTTAATATGAGATAATTAGTTGGCATGGCATTTAGATTGCATTGTAAGTAGCTTGAGGCACACCTCGACCTCAGCCCCAGCCGCCCTCGTTGTATAAACGGCCGTAATGCACGCTATCTCTCTCGCTGCAACAGTCAAATGGGCCATCACTTCTGCCGGTTGCAATCTTTTTAATATTTCCCAATCCGCAATTAGAATCAAATCCGATTAACTCCCCACCCCCTATCACAACCATTATCAATCTCCCTCCCCCCCTCCCTCCCCCCACACCGTCACCATCACTGCCACCGCCAGCACCACTACAACCAATGTAGTAATTGGATTCAGCTGCGTTCGCAAATGCTAACATGAATTACCTACACTGGTCTCGGTTAATACATGTTATTTAAATCAAATCTGCTTCTCTTCATTAATCCTTTTTTTTTTCACGAGTGATACATATATATGCGATATCTGTATGAACCAAGCTTAGGACTGATCATTGATTCCAAATCCACATCTGGCTGGAATAGCATGCTATTGAAACACACTAAGGAGTTTGATACTGATAGTTGATTACCATGCATTATCTGGTTGGAATAGCATGATGCTAACACACACTCCAGAGTCTGACTCTGGGAATTGATTCTTATGCTTTATTTGAATGCCATATCATGATACTAAAGCTCACTGAATGGTATAAAGCTAAGATTCCTTACACGCGGTATGCGGAATGCGGCATGCGGTATGCGTCATGCGAATGGGAAGATTCCTTCTACGCGGTATGCGGCATGCGGCATGCGGCACACGACTGGCTATATTAAAAAAATAAAAATAAACAAGTATACTCCATACTGCACTGTATATGGCCTAATATCGCATCTATATCTATGTAACTCTTGGTACCTCACATGGAGGTTCTTACCTTTATAATTACCAAATTATAGATAAGTATTCATATTTTTGTGGCTCTGGTAGCATTTCTACCAACCAGAACCCCCACCACCACCACTACCATATGTTTCCACTCAGAAGCCTTGTGCGTGACCGTTCCGTAATGCTCAGTCGCCTCTCCTAGTGTTAAACTAATGGACACATCAGACTCAGGTTTCTATTCACACCCTGGGTGCTGCATGCCGCATGCCGCACCGATCGCTACAGGGACCGATCGAGTTGTCGCATTCGCATTCGCATTCGCATTCGCATTCGCATACCGCGTGTAAGGGTTGTAGTCCATTGAGTTCAAGGCGTTTCGATTTTTTTGCCGCATTCGCATTCGCATACCGCATGCCGCATACCGCGTGTAGCTTTACACTGATCATTGATTACCACGCTTTATTTGGTGGCATAGTAGGATACTAGAACACATGGATCTGATCCAGATAGTTAATTAACATGCCTTATCTGGGTGGTATATCATGACAGTGAAACACAATCAGGGATCTGACCCTGATCGTTGATTAACATGCCTTATCTGGGTGGTATATCATGACAGTGAAACACAATCAGGGATCTGATCCTGATCGTTGATTAACATGCCTTACCTGGGTGGTATATCATGACAGTGAAACACAATCAGGGATCTGACCCTGATCATTGATTAACATGCCTTACCTGGGTGGTATATCATGACAGTGAAACACAATCAGGGGTCTGATCCTGATAGTTGATTAACATGCCTTATCTGAGTGGTATATCATGACAGTGAAACACAATCAGGGGTCTGATCCTGATCGTTGATTAACATGCGTTATCTGGGTGGTATATAATGACAGTGAAACACAATCAGGGATCTGACCCTGATCATTGATTAACATGCCTTATCTGGGTGGTATATCATGACAGTAAAACAAAATCAAGAATCTGACCCTGATCGTTGATTAACATGCCTTACCTGGGTGGTATATCATGACAGTAAAACAAAATCAGGAATCTGACCCTGATCGTTGATTAACATGCCTTACCTGGGTGGTATATCATGACAGTGAAACACAATCAGGGATCTGACCCTGATCGTTGATTAACATGCCTTATCTGGGTGATATATCATGACAGTGAAACACAATCAGGGATCTGACCCTGATAGTTGATTAACATGCCTTATCTGGGTGGTATATCATGACAGTGAAACACAATCAGGGATCTGATCCTGATCGTTGATTAACATGCCTTATCTGAGTGGTATTGCATGATACTGAAACTTACTCAGGGATCTGACCCTGATTGTTGATTAACATGCTTTATATGGGTGGTATAGCATGACACTGTACCACATTCTTTAGTACCAATATTTTAGCCACTGGGAGTAACGTGACACTTGGGGGGTCCTGAGCTTTTAGAGATGATACCGTCACCCCTCCATGTCTGTTTGCGTTAGTGTCATGTCGGTCCATTCGCGTCGTATCTCTCTCCCCCCCCCCCCCCCCCACCACCACCACCACCACACCATGTCAACCAAGGATAGCAAATATACACAGTTTATTTCCACTCTTTATTCATATAAATATACATTATATACATTCAGACTGACTGAAGAAAGTGAAACATACATGATTGTTGCTTTGCCATGATAGGACAAATGACCGAAACAATATCTGGGGTTCCCTTATATTAGATCCTACATGGCATGTTTTCATCATCGACCAATCACAATGGAGATTAGATTTATAATATCCAATTAAAACTGAATGATAATGTGTCATCTCGGGAATGTGTCACCTTGGGAATGTGTCATCTTAGGAATGTGTGAATAATTTCAAAGGGGTCCTTGGAAGGTGTAATTATCTCAATTGGAGGTGTGACAAAGGACAATGTGGTCTTTGAAAGGTGGAACAATCTCACTGGGATGTGTAAGAAAGTACAAAGGCATCTTTAACACCTATAAGAATGCACAAAGGCATAAATTCTTTCAGAGGTGCAATCAAAGACCCTATAATACTAAGACGGCTCACTCCCTATCTCTCCCATGGTAATGTAAATTTCGCAATGCCACCTTGTGATGGGTTTGATCAGCCCGGCTGCTGGTTGGTGTTTCACATATAAACACATACAATTATATTATACATGAGACAGGTAAGTATGAATACACATCAATATGAAATTGCTATGAACAAATATACATCATCATCAGCATCATCATCATCGCCATCATCACACATCTTTCACATTCATATATACATTTATACATATTGATAGCACCTGTTTAACCAAGAGAACAGCCAGCGCACCAAGTGGTGGGTTTGATCATTTTGATTACACAATACAGGCTGAGAGTGAGCCGTCTTAGTATTATAGGGTCTTTGGTGCAATACCCTCACTGTGAGGTGTAAGAAACTACAAAGGGTATCTAATGCGTTGTAGTATGATTGACGATATTATTATTTCCTGCTACATATTCTGATTGGTTTACATCTATTTATTTGTACACAATCATATAGAAAATATAGTGGGGCTGAGGATATTGGGCTTAGGTGGGGAGGGGGGATGAGGATAATGGGACTGAGGTGTGGGATGGGGGCTGAATATATGGGGCTGAGGTGGTAGTCGGAGGCTGAATGCAAAACATTTTTCTTGTTTTTCCTTTCTCTTTCCTTTTCTCCTTCTCTTTTCTTTTTCTTCTCTTTTTCTTTTGTTTTTTTTGGGGGGAGGGGGGCTTTAACCGACCAGTACCGCCCCGCTACGCCCCTGGGTGGGATTTAATACCCACAGTACCGCCTGGCTACGCCCCTGGTGTGGGTGCGAGGGTGTGGGCATGGGTGTGCATCAGAAGAGACTCATTTCACGAAGCCTGGTTAGTTTATTACCAAAGGTATTCATTCACATACATTGCCTTCTCCACATACAGTGTGAAGGTGACCTTGAGGTACGCCTTCGTGTCTCGCACAATATTACCTGGAAATGTCCCCTTTCTTGCATAAAGCATTCGTGTTTGTGTAGTGTAGAAAATATAAATCACATATATATACTAATACAGCATGTATCAGACCTGGCGGGATGGCCGAATGACTATTATCGTCTATATTTACAAGACGAGTGGAAATAACAGAACTAATCGGTCATGTGTTATACCTATATTTATCATTCTATAAATGTTAGTTAGTTGGTTGATTGCTTGTTGGAGTTTTACGTCTTGGCAACATCTAAGGTCATATCAGGATGGGTACCGACTTGTGACAGTGTGCACTCATGGCGACTTTTTAGTGCTGCCCCACTGGGAGACCAGGCCGCCCGCATCATAACCTGATATCCCAATCAGTCAGATTATCCTGACACTGAGCCAACCAGTCCCTTCCCTATCCTAATGATGCCGAGCGCCTGGCTATGAAGTGGAAAGTATACATTTTTAAGTCATTGGTTTGACTCGACCAGATTCGAACTTATGGGTTCGAATCCCACGATCTACCAAAACGGGAGACGGACGCTCAACTCATTCGGCCACCCCGTTTGGTGTCAGCTAGCAGGAAGGGAGAGATTGAACCGCAGCTGAAGAATATGAATGACCTTCCTTATGGTCAGCGACCTTCAGGCAAGGCTGATCTTGTACAGTTCCTGCCAATTTTTTATTACATGTGCTGGATTACTTCTTATGAAAACTTTTCTCAAATGTTCCCACTGAAATGACGTGATAATTGCTGCTTTACTAATTTTGCGTCATTTATCATTTATTACCAGGTAAGGGCAAGGGTGGTCTTGCTCAGCGTTAGCATTATGCGACTGAGTAGGATATCAGGGGCAGCACTATAATGGCTTCATTATTGCGCAATGTCATGCATAAATCGATACCCCAGGTGTTTCTATAGCTGATATCTCAACCAATCAATATTCAATTTAGTTACTCAAGCAATACAGTTTGTTAGCCTATTTTATAATCATCATAATTGACACCATGCACGCAGTGGTAATTAGTCGTTAACAAAGCAGGTACTAACACACCTTAATGTAGCTGAACAATAAATGCAGGCAAGGCAGGTGTAGCAGTCTGCACTGACCTCTCAGAGAAGGAGCCAGATAGACAGGTAGGCGTGGGTAGGGTGATCACATCAGGGAGCCGAGGTAGTGTAATGGTTATCACGCTATCCTCGGAATGGCAAGAAGTGTGAGTTTAAAATATGCTCTAGGTGCAATATTTCCCATTTTCATCAACCAAACGACACAGGCATCGTAGCGGCGGAATATAATCTGTGGCAGTAGGTTTGAATGTGTGTCTGTGGGTGTGTGTGTGTGCTTTTTGTGGGTAGGAGGAGTAACTTTACTTGCTGCCGTAATTACAGAGTGGCAATCAGTTGGGATGGGAATCAGATGGGGCGGCTGTGTGTGGGGTGGGGGGTGAGGTGGGGGGGTGAGGTGGAGGTGGTTGGGGTGGAGGCGTGAGGTGAGGGTGTGGGGGTGATTCGGGGTGCAGGTGGTTGGGATGAGAGTGGAGGAAGTGGTGTGAAATGTGTGGGGTAGGGGTGTGCAGGTGGTTGGGATGAGAGAGGGTGAGGTGGTGTGGAATGTGTGAATGTGTGGGGTATGGGTGTGCAGGTGGTTGGGATGAGAGAGGGTGAGGTGGTGTGGAATGTGTGAATGCGTGGGGTAGGGGTGTGCAGGTGGTTGGGGTGAGAGAGGGTGAGGTGGTGTGGAATGTGTGAATGTGTGGGGGAGGGGTGTGCAGGTGGTTGGGATGAGAGAGGGTGAGGTGGTGTGGAATGTGTGAATGTGTGGTGTAGGGGTGTGCAGGTGGTTGGGATGAGAGAGGGTGAGGTGGTGTGGAATGTGTGAATGTGTGGGGTAGGGGTGTGCAGGTGGTGGGGATGAGAGAGGGTGAGGTGGTGTGGACTGTGTGAATGTGTGGGGTAGGGGTGTGCAGGTGGTTGGGATGAGAGAGGGTGAGGTGGTGTGGAATGTGTGAATGTGTGGGGGAGGGGTGTGCAGGTGGTTGGGATGAGAGAGGGTGAGGTGGTGTGGCATGTGTGAATGTGTGAGGTAGGGGTGTGCAGGTGGTTGGGGTGAGAGAGGGTGAGGTGGTGTGGAATGTGTGAATGTGTGGGGGCAGGGGTGTGCAGGTGGTTGGGATGAGAGAGGGTGAGGTGGTGTGGAATGTGTGAATGTGTGGTGTAGGGGTGTGCAGGTCGTTGGGATGAGAGAGGGTGAGGTGGTGTGGAATGTGTGAATGTGTGGGGTAGGGGTGTGTAGGTGGTTGGGGTGAGAGAGGGTGAAGTGGTGTGGCATGTGTGAATGTGTGGGGTAGGGGTGTGCAGGTGGTTGGGGTGAGAGAGGGTGAGGTGGTGTGGAATGTGTGAATGTGTCGGGTAGGGGTGTGCAGGTGGTTGGGATGAGAGAGGGTGAGGTGGTGTGGAATGTGTGAATGTGTGGGGTAGGGGTGTGCAGGTGGTTGGGATGAGAGAGGGTGAGGTGGTGTGGAATGTGTGAATGTGTGGGGGGAGGGGTGTGCAGGTGGTTGGGATGAGAGAGGGTGAGGTGGTGTGGAATGTGTGAATGTGTGTGGGGAGGGGTGTGCAGGTGGTTGGGATGAGAGAGGGTGAGGTGGTGTGGCATGTGTGAATGTGTGAGGTAGGGGTGTGCAGGTGGTTGGGATGAGAGAGGGTGAGGTGGTGTGGAATGTTTGAATGTGTGGTGTAGGGGTGTGCAGGTGGTTTGAGGTGAGAGAGGGTGAGGTGGTGTGGCATGTGTGAATGTGTGGGGGAGGGGTGTGCAGGTGGTTGGGGTGAGAGAGTGTGAGGTGGTGTGGCATGTGTGAATGTGGGGGGGAGGGGTGTGCAGGTGGTTGGGATGAGAGAGGGTGAGGTGGTGTGGAATGTCTGAATGTGTGGGGGAGGGGTGTGCAGGTGGTTGGGATGAGAGAGGGTGAGGTGGTGTGGAATGTGTGAATGTGTGGGGGAGGGGTATGCAGGTGGTTGGGATGAGAGAGGGTGAGGTGGTGTGGGATGTGTGAATGTGTGGGGTAGGGGTGTGCGTGTGGTTGGACTGAGAGAGGGTGAGGTGGTGTGGAATGTGTGAATGTGTGGGGTAGGGGTGTGCGTGTGGTTGGAATGAGAGGTTGAGGTGGTGTGGAATGTGTAAATGTGTGGGGTAGGGGTGTGCAGGTGGTTGGGATGAGAGAGGGTGAGGTGGTGTGGCATGTGTGAATGTGTGGGGTAGGGGTGTGCAGGTGGTTGGGATGAGAGAGGGTGAGGTGGTGTGGCATGTGTGAATGTGTGGGGTAGGGGTGTGCAGGTGGTTGGGATGAGAGAGGGTGAGGTGGTGTGGCATGTGTGGAGGTGTGGTGTAGGGGTGTGCAGGTGGTTGGGATGAGAGAGGGTGAGGTGGTGTGGAATGTGTGAATGTGTGGGGTAGGGGTGTGCAGGTGGTTGGGATGAGAGAGGGTGCGGTGGTGTGGCATGTGTGAATGTGTGGGGTAGGGGTGTGCAGGTGGTTGGGATGAGAGAGGGTGAGGTGGTGTGGAATGTGTGAATGTGTGGGGTAGGGGTGTGCAGGTGGTTGGGATGAGAGAGGGTGAGGTGGTGTGGCATGTGTGAATGTGTGGTGTAGCGGTGTGCAGGTGGTTGGGATGAGAGAGGGTGAGGTGGTGTGGAATGTGTGAATGTGTGGGGGAGGGTGTGCAGGTGGTGGGGATGAGAGAGGGTGAGGTGGTGTGAATGTGTGGGGTAGGGGTGTGCAGGTGGTTGGGATGAGAGAGTGTGAGGTGGTGTGGAATGTGTGAATGTGTGGGGGAGGGGTGTGCAGGTGGTTGGGATGAGAGAGTGTGAGGTGGTGTGGAATGTGTGAATGTGTGGGGGAGGGGTGTGCAGGTGGTTGGGATGAGAGAGTGTGAGGTGGTGTGGAATGTGTGAATGTGTGGGGGAGGGGTGTGCAGGTGGTGGGGATGAGAGAGGGTGAGGTGGTGTGAATGTGTGGGGTAGGGGTGGGCAGTGTTGTGGTGACCGGGTGGTGGTGGTGAAGGGGTGTTGGTGTTGGCAGTGGTGTTGATTTGGCGGTGGAAATGTTTGGCCTGGAAGGGCGAGGGTTGGAGGTGAGGGATGGGCGTGTGCGTGTGTGGGTGCTGGTGTGAGTGGGTAGGTGTGGGGGGGGGGCGCCTACCAGGCAGTCAGGACTAAAAGCCTCGGACAACAAAGTGCCTGTTGAAAATAGCCGAGCAGAGAACAAAGAACAGCATGACTGAAGGAACCCCGTAATGAATCGGGGAGAGAAAACTCCTGCCAATCAATCAGTTACCCTCAAAAAGACTAGACCAGTACCAGAAGACTCAGGACAAACCTGCTCATCTGATGAGCATCACATTGCTTTGTATGAATATTCGATATTATTATGTTAACAACATATTCAGACATATCAATTACATTTGACTTAGATGAGCAATTTGAGTTAGAACCCCTGTAGGTAATGCAGGTATTGCAGGTATAGCAATACCTCAGGGAGTTTGACGCCCCTGCCCTGCAGAGTTGTAAACCACTGCCTTGTGGTACAGGTTCTTGACAGAACCAAAGGCTAAGGGAGCAAACCCTAAACAGAAAACCATGTCACTGTGGCAGCATTAAGGGTGGTTGATGTATGGAACTCGCAACATCTCCCGACCAGCCACTGCAGGGACAAATAGTTTTGCGCCTGTCTTGACATGTTCTTGCCGGTGTGAAACCTCTATTTGCTCCCCGAGAGAGTGCCGCTGGTAACTTGCAAAAGCCAGCAGCACTTCACCACTTTTGCAGGCAGCTTTCATGAAATGTACAACCGCACAATGGAGAGCGGCAGTCAAGTAATGAAAGCAGTCTTTGTCGCATCGCGACCGACAGCATGATGATGATGATGAGGTAATGACTGATGTGGACTGTACCACAAGACTAAGTACCACATGGGTTAGCATTAGTGATTATGTGACGTCATGTGGAATGATCTGGTCTGTGGCATCAGCCTGATTACCCCAGTAGTTGTGTGACGTCATATGGACTGATCTGGTATGTGCCATCAAACTGAATACCCCATGGCTTAGTATTAGTAGTTTTGTGACCAAAATAATTATTTAAATTTGATCTTTAACTGAGATACTTATTCACTTATTAAGCATTTGCCGCCACACAGAAGGGACTACTTATTTATTTTAATAGAACCGGTTACTGCTGAAGCTTATGGTGGAAAGCGCATTGGCGTACTTGCCAAACTTAATTTTGCATGTTTGCACTTCAAATAGTTAGCAATTTAAAGTAAAAGTCGCTTAAGGTAGATTATAACCATGAACCGAATATATTTATCTCAGTAAATGACACAAACTCAAAACCATCGGACTACGCAGCTTAACTGGGTTTTCCCCCCCTTACCACCGACCCCAATGGGCCCCACTCCCCTGCCACCACCCTTAACCATCATGAACAAACCATCAACACACCGAACATCCTACACAACTATCAATCTGTTTAAACACATTGAACATTTTATAAGACAGACAAAATGTCTTGTCAACTATAAACTTAGCTTGTTTTATAAGAGAAAGAATGTAACCCACAACGATTGTTTGAGTTGCACCGAGTATACATCTTCTACTCGGTGCTGCTCCCCATCTTGCATGAACCACAGTGACTGGTGCTGTACATTATACAGCAGGAGCCACTCCCTTAATTCTACAGGATCGGTGCTGTGACTAATACAGCACTGACCAAACTTAGATCATTTAGAATGTCAATTCTAATAGTAAGATGGCCGGAAGACCAGTGCTCCGGCACTGACAAATGTCATATTCAGATGAATAAATACTTTACCAAAAACAAAAAAAAGTATGAACTGATCTCTGTCTGCGGGTACTCATGTCCAAGTGACACCCCACCCTGATAACTTATTCGGCACTGCCCGGCGGCGACTTTGCCCAGATGTTCTCACAGTTATAGTAAGTGGCGGAGATCGCTGTAATCAAGCGGTAATCGAATCACTGTTGCCATGGAAACAGCGCGGATACAAATGACAGGGAGGCGTTTTTGGTACAGTACAACCCCGTTAAACCAAGCTCGGTTAAACCAAACGATCGGTTAATCCAAACTTTTGTCGGCGGCCCAGCAGAATACTACCATTTATCATATGAAAAAGTTGGTTAAACCAAAGTTGGCTAATCCAAACTATTGGTTAATCCAAACAAAATTGTCGGGTCCCAGGCCACTTCCGGTATGGTTAAACCAACCTTTCATGTGGTTATAAGGTCATCTGAGACTTTTTCATATGATAAATAGTAGTATTTTGCCGGGCCGCCGAAAAAAGTTGGGATTAATCGATCGTTTGGTTTAACTGAGCTTGGTTTAACTGGGTTATATTGTATATACATAAAAAACAATAATCAAAGTGTCCACATACAGTGTATATTGCATTCATAATGCACCTGCGTTTTTGCCAAAGCCAAGTCAAAGTCGAACCCAAAGCTTGGTTAAACCAATGATCGATTAATCCAAACAAATTTCTAGGGTCCCTTCAAGTTTGGTTTAACGGGGTTATACTGTACTGGAATATTGCGCAGACGACAACGCGCGTCGGAGTGAGGCTTGGCATCTAGTGTCGGTCGTCGCTGACTGCCTAAAACCCAAAGGTACAAGGACGAGGCGATGACCTTCACCTTGCCTTGCCTCTTCCGCAGATGCGGTGAGGTTCCAATGGGGACCTTTCAGTTTGCATGAGTCTCTCGTCAGATGGTGCACCATGCCAGTCTCTGTAATGCTTTGATTGGATAGAAGCAGTTCATTCTACTATCAAGTGTGCAGATTTTGGTGTGTGTGGTGGGGGTGCATGGGGATTTAAGGGTGTGCTGTGGGGGCGTATGGATGTGGTGGGGGTGTAGGTGTGTGTGGTGGGGGTTGACAGTGTGTGTGGTGGGGGTGTAGGTGGTTTGTGGTGGAGGTGTAGCGGTGTCTTGTAGAGCGGCACCTCACAATCTTTAGCATCCCTAAACCTCCACCACACACCTAAACCCCCACCACAGCCCTAAACCCCCATGACACAACCCATGACACACACCTATACCCCCTACACCCCATGACACACACCTATACCCCCAGTACCTCTTACACTCCAACCACACACCTAAAGCCCCCACCACACACTTACACCCCCACCACACATCTACTCCCTCACCACCCACACCACACCTACACCACGACACACCCACATACACCCTCACCACACACACCTACACCTCAATCACACATGCCTACACCCCACCACACACCACCACCATACACCTACACCACCAAACACATACCACACACCTACACCCCCAACACATCCCTAAAGCCCCACCACACACCTACACCCACCACACACCTACACCCCCACTACACCCCTAAACCCTCACGACACACCTACACCCCCACCACACACCTATACCCCCACCACACACCTACACCACCACACACATACCACACACCTACACCCCCACCACACACCTACACCCCACCACACACCTACACCCCCACCACACACCTACACCACCACACACATACCACACACCTACACCCCCACCACACACCTACACCCCACCACACACCTACACCCCCACCACACACCTACACCCCCACCACACCCCTAAGCCGTCACCACACACCTACATCCCCACCACACACACCTACACCCTCATCACACACCTACACCCCACCACACCCCTAAACCCTCACCACACACATACACCCCAACCACACACACCACACACCCCCACCACAGCCATAAACCCCCACCACACCCCTAAACCCTCACCACACACATACACCCCAACCACACACACACCACACACCTAAACCCCCCACCACACTTACACCCCCACCACACATCTACACCCTCACCACACACATACCACACCTCTACCACCATACACACATACACCCTCACCACACACACCTACACCTCACTCACACTCACCTACACCCCACCACACACATACACCACCAAATACATACCACACATCTACACCCCCACGACATCCCTAAAGCCCCACCACACACCTACACCCCCACCACACACCTACACCCCACCACACACCTACACCCCCACCACACCCTTAAACCCTCACCACACAGCTACACCCCCACCACACATACCACACACCTACACCCCCACGACACACCTACACCACCACACACATACCACACACCTACACCCCCACCACATCCCTAAACCCCCACCACATCCCTAAACCCCCACCACACACCTACACACCTCCACACCTACACCCCCACCACACACCTACACCCCCACCACACACCTACACCCCCACCGCACACCTACCCCCCCACCACACCCCTAACCCCTGACCACACACATACATCCCAACCACACACACAACACACTCCTAAACCCCCACCACATCCCTAAACCCCCACCACACATCTACACCCCCACCACACCCATAAACCCTCACCACAAACCCACCACACACCTACACCCCCACCACACACATACTTACACCCCCACCACATCTCTAAACTCCCACCACACATCACCACCCCCACCAGACACCTACACCACCAACACACACACACACGCCTACACCCTTCTATCCAACCATGATGGCCGACTTGGATCGGGAACGGGTGCTGCCACCAAGTGTATATAGAGAGAACTGGCTCATGAAAGCTCCCCATTGCGTGAAGAAAGTGACGTCATCATAGGGAAATTGAATTCAGTGCAGGCGAGGTCAAAGTAGCGGATCTGACTGAAACTTGGGTGTGAAATACGCCTGTCTTTGTGACAGTCACATTGTTTTGTACGTCTGAAAAGTTGTTAACGTGTGCACTTCCGGTGTACCAAAGTCGCTGTCCACCCACCCACGCGGCAAACACAGTAGCTACTAAACTTGTGGCATATGTTTTGGACGCGGTGGCTGAATTGGTTGAGTGCAGGCTTTCCTGTTTGGAAGGTTGGGAGTTTAAAATATTAGTCGAGTCAAACCAATTTCCTTCACAGTTGATATGTGTCGCTTTCTAGCTTGCCACTCAGCATTACTAGGATAGAGCAAGTACTGGTTACCTCAGTATCAGGATAATGTGAATGAGTGGGGAAATCAGATCATGGTGTTGGTGGTCTGGTCTCCCAATGGGGCAGCACTATAAAGGCACTATGAGCGCGCATTGTCACAAGTCGGTACCCATCCTGATATGATATGACCCTTGATGTTGACAGGATGCAAACCCCCCAAAAAACAGACACCATCTTGTGCTGCTGTGCGAATTGTATGTGGGTGTGCCCCTGATCGATAGCTGCCTTCTCTGTTTGTGGTGGCGACGCATCAGACATGACACAAGGAACTAAGCTCAGGTCGTTATTTCTGTCCCAGAAACAATGCCACTCTCTCTCTCTAGAAAATACATGTATATACATTGCAAATGTATCTCTGAGTCAGCATGCCCATGCAGTGCTCAAACTAGGTGTACTATTTATGCAGCGTGTGAGTTGTCAAGGTTGCCACGAGGGTCCATGTCATGGCTCATATCATGGACCACGTTATGGGCCTTATTGTCATGGGGGTCATGACAATTGGAAATATTGAGCCTAGGGCAAGATTCGAACCCACAGTTCTTTTCTTTTTTTTTGGTGATGGTTTATTTACCCTGTCCATAACGAATAAGTCGCATCGCAGTTTGTTTTCTTCGCTGAACAGCAATAGTCTCAATTTGGTAGTTGCCTTGTCATCTTTCCATACCAGGGCTAGCGTGTTAAACATTACACTACCTAAGCACCCTGATGCATTCATCCTATCGAGGCCTATTTTTGTATGTGGCGCCTTGCCTGAAAGGTCAGCACAGACTACTACAATATCAAGCATCATGTCATGAACCATTACACATGCCATTTCATTGATCGTGCCAGAGACCATGCCATGTCACAAATATGTCATATTATGGACTATGCCATGCACCATGACATGAATATGTCATGGTTCATCGTATTGAATATGACATGGCCCATGTCATGAATATGTTATGAATATGCCATGGACAATGATAGGGACTATGTTATAGACCATGGTAGGGACTATGTTATAGACCATGGTAGGGACTATGTCATAAACCATAGCAGGGACTATGTTATAGACCATGGTAGGGATTATGTCATAGATCATCGTATGGAGGGACTATGGCATAGACCACGGTAGGGACTACGCCATATACCATGGTAGGGACTATGTTATAGACCAAGGTAGGGACTACGTCATATACCATGGTAGGGACTATGTTATAGACCATGGTAGGGACTATGTCATAGACCATGGTAGGGACTACGTCATAGACCACGGTAGGGACTACGTCATAGACCATGGTAGGGACTACGTCATAGACTATGGTAAGGACTATGTCATAGACCATCCCGAAACCAAGTCGTGGTTCTTGCTAAGGACCATCTGAGGGCACGCCCCGAACACATTGTTATCGGTCAGTAATGGTCTTGGTATGACCTTTGACCCCAACTACGTGCCTGAGTTTGTTCCTGCCTGGTTTGGCACAGCCCTGGCCGATCCAAGGTTTTTTTTTTTCCCCAACCTGACAACGGTCATATCGAAGTCAGTATTGACTGTGAGACCCTTACCACATCCCACCAGCTGAAACTGACTACTGCATACTCAGTCCCAAATTCCCAGTATGTTTGCAGGCCCTATGTGTGCTCATCCCATGTTGTAGTTCAAAGTTACTTTGATTTTAAATGGTAAACTTTTGAGATATTTTGAGTGCAAACATGGCAAATTAGTTTTGGCAAGCTTGCCAAAACTCTGACACCATAGAGTTCTGCAGTAACAGGTTCTAGTAAATTGACTTGGTATTGCCTTCTACGCAGAAACAAATGCTTAATAAGTGCATCAGTGTCTAAGTTAGATAAGTAGAATCAAATCCAGATAATTGGTTTGGTTTTGAAAATTTGATATTTCATCGGACTATGCAACTTTAAACTGAGATCAATCCACATCCACACTACGCTGCAATTAACGGTTCTCCATGTCCGCTTTTAATTGGTCCTGTTAACTCAGATGCACATGCACTGAGAATTAATCTCAACTCAGTCATCAGGCTCAGTTGATATATGCAGAGACCAGTATCCACTTTGCGTTCAGCCACTCTGTGTTGCCATGGTTACCGATATGTTTCTGTGGCTGCGCAACGATCTGTCATCAATATAGCCGCAGCTCAGTCTGTCCTGAACACCATGTTACACACCGTATTGTGCAGAGAGCTGTCAAGATTACACATCATGTTGTGTAGAGAGCTGTCAAGATTACATGTAATGTTGTGTAGAGAACTGTCAAGATTACACATCATGTTGTGTACAGAACTGTCAACAATACACACCATGTTGTGTAGAGAACTGTCAAGATTACACATCATGTTGTGTACAGAACTGTCAACATTACACACCATGCTGTGTAGAGAACTGTCAACATTACACCTAATGTTGTGTAGAGAACTGTCAACATTACACCATGCTGTGTAGAGAACTGTCAAGAATACACATCATGTTGGGTAGAAAACTGTCAACATTACACACCATGTTGTGTAGAGAACTGTCAAGATTACACATCATGTTGTGTAGAGAACTGTCAACATTACACATCATGTTGTGTAGAGAACTGTCAAGGTTACACCCTGTTGTGGAGAGCTGTCAAGATTACACACCATGCTGTTTACTGTCAGGATTACACGTCATGTTGTAGAGAACTGTCAAGATTACCCACCATGTTGTGAGTGAGCTATCAAGATAACACTTCATATGCAGCAGAGAACAGTCAAGATTACACACCATATTGTGTGCATAGCTGTCAGGATTACACACCATGTTGTGTAAAGAGCTGTCAGGGTAACACACATTGTTGTGTACATAACTGTCAAGATGACACAGCATGTTATTGCACAACTGTCAAGATTACACTCCATGTTTTGTGGAGAACTGTCAAGATTACGCCCCAAGTTGTGTACATAACTGTCAAGATTACAAAACATATTATGTAGAGAACTGTCAAGATTACACACCATGTTGTGTACAGAGCTGTCAAGATTACACACCATGCTGTTACATAGCTGTCAACATTACACACCATGCTGTGTACATACGTGGGTGTATGCTCTGCTTGCGATTACGAACAGTTACCAATAGATAAAGCAGATAAACCGTTCATCAAAGATGGCACACTTTTCCTGTCATGGTGCAGTCACACTATGATGTAATGGCCAACGTGACTCTGATGTGGGTGACTTTTCGTCATTACATCGGGTCACGTTAAAGTCACGTTACAGTCATGTTAAGTTCTCGTCACATCATGTTCACTCTCGTCGACTCTCGTCGACTCTCGTCGACTCTCGTCAACTCTCGTCAACTCTTGTTGGAGGATGTCGAGGTTTTGGACATGTTGAAAAAACTTCGACATAGCTCGACGAGTTGATAAGACGTTCACGTCACGTTACGGTCACGTTAGGCTCTCGTTATGACCACGTCGTCTACATCAGGTCAACGTCACATCACGTCCATGCTGTCGTCATCGACATCGTTGATGATCGTCTAGCGTGGCTGTAACGTCATTGACGTCTTGCAAACGTTTTTGAACATGGTCGGAACGTCGTCTGAACGTCGTCTGAACATCATCTGAACATTTTTTAACGTGGCCGGAATGTCATTTGAACATCATCTGAATGTCATCTGAATGTCGTCTGAACGTCGTCTGAACATCATTCCGACGACGTCCGAGTCTCGTCGGAGCCTCGTCGAAGCCCCGTCGCGATCACGTCGACCACGTTAGCGCCACATTAGTCTGTCATTATTCGCTCGTTGTGCTAAACAGGTGAGTCGAACGTGTCAACGCTGGGACGGATGTCATCATGCTCGCTCGCCATTACGCCGCTACTACGGTCACATTCCCACGACGTCGAACGCGTGAGGATGTCGCTAGGATCTCGTTCGCCAAACTAATTTCTTCTACGTCCTCTCTCGTTCCGATGACGTTATACCGTCGTTACACCTACGTCGACCACGCCGCGGTGTTGTCCAACTTGGCCGTGTATTTGCATATCACGTCGGGTTTTTCGAAAGTCGCCCACATCGGACTTACGTTGGCCATTACGTCATAGTGTGACTGCACCATTAGGGCGGCAATGCTGTCTCCTGCTACTTAAATTACAGCCAGCCGACATTATTTGACTTGGATAAAGGCCACATGGATGTTGACACAATCTTCCAACGGGGAATGATCGGCCACCATTAGGTCATTCCCGTGTTGATGATCGATTTGCCGATGATATTTACGACATAACACCCCATCCAGCCCAGCACCCTTTGTTTGTTGATTTGTTTAATGATCCCCCCCACCCCCCCCAGCACAAAAATAACCCCAACAAGAACACAACATCCAGGTTCGTTTGTTTGTTTGTTGGGGTTTTACGTCCTGGCAACATATAATGTCATATCAGGATGGGTACCGACTTGTGACAGTGCGCACTCATGGTGACTTTATAGTGCTGCTCCACTGGGAGACCTGGCCACTGGCACCATGATCCGATTTCCCACACTTTCTTTTGTTTTTGTATTTTTTTGTGTTTTTGTTTAACGACCGACCCCCCAGCAGAAAAAGTGTCCCACACAGTCACGTTATCCTATGAGCTAACCAGTCCTTGTCCTATCCTAGTAATACCTAGCGCCAGGCTAGGAAGCGACAAGTATCAATTTATTGGTTATCAGTCATTGGTTTGATTCGACCTGGGAGTCGAACCCGACCTCCCACACTGAAAGGCTGCGCTTTATCGATTAGGCCATCGCATCCGGTGATACACACTCAAGCAACAACATTCATGAAAACAAATCCATATTACGCTTCGACGGTTTTACCGAGGTTGCTTGTTAGTAACACGCACCCGGCTGGAATTTATCAGTAGGGGACGGGAAGTTAGTACAACGCCCGAATGGCTGTCGTTCCCGCTGTGCATTGCGCGCAGACGCAGTGAGTGATCACATGACCGCTGCCAGCCCACCTGCACAGAATGTGATCACCACCTAACTGGCGGGACCAGACGGAATGGCCGAATGAGTTGAGTCAAACCAATGACTTAAAAATGTATACTTGTCGCTTCCTAGCCAGGCGCTCAGCATTATTAGGATAGGGCAAGGACTAGTTGGCTCAGTGTCAGGATAATGTGACTGAGTGGGATATCAGGTCAGGGTGCTGGCAGCCTGGTCTCCCAGTGGGGCAGCACTATAAAGTCGCCATAAGCGCGCACCGTCACAAGTCGGTACCCATCTTTATATTACCTTAGATGTTGCTAGGATGTAAAACAACAACAAACAAACCTAACTGGCGGAGCCTCGTTTTCAACTTCGGTGTCAGCCAGCCATGGGGCGGGCAGCGAGCCGCAATGCATGCTGGGAGCTAACTGGCCGAAGGTTCCGGTTGACAGAGAGGTTAAGACGTGGGAGGTACTATTTCGACCGCTTAGACATTAGGGCATGTCCATGTAGGGAACATATCTACCTATCATCTAGATACAAGATTCACCTTTGACTCTGTTCGGAGGTGAATTGCAACTCATGTACAAGTTGGAGAAAATGTGTCTCACTGTTGACAGTCTTAGATTGGCATCCCTACCTTATGTTGATTAAAATCCAATAGCTACAATCCGATTGTATATGTTTTCGCTCAATATATACTCTTTAGAGTGTTCAAATCACATCATATCAAGGCATAATGACACAAAATCACTTTAAAGTGATAACAGTCCATGAAGTAAATCCTCCATGTTTGAATGAACTGGTTGTACCACCCGACTACCTCAGCCAATGAGAATGACTGCTTCCTGACTTAGATTGGGTTAGTACCCAGGAACCTCTCAACTTCCTGCCAATGACTGCCATGTTGATATGTGGGCTTTGTCAATTCAAATTTTGAAGTTCATTGATCTACTGGACTAATATACAAAGTTCAAAAGTTGCGGGTAAATATATCAAGGCATGTGAAGAATATATTTTGCTTTTTAGATTAAGAATTGATGTGCTCATTTCATTTACCCACATTTTCTCCACTTTTTATATAGGGCTGTTCTTCACCCCTACTCAGGCTACTGTAGTGTGGCATGAATCTTGTATCTACCTGTCCTCCTATCTGAAGAACAACACTGGAAACAGGCAGCCAGACATGAATTCGGTGTGAATTCGCTGACGTCACTAAACAAAATAGTTCGCATTGTTCTTGTATGCATGCTCAGAGAGAGAAAGAGAAAGAGAGAGAGGGAGAGAGAGAAAAAGAGAGAGAGAGAGGGAGAGCAGCACGCTCGAAATCAGTAGCAAACACCAAATTAAAAGAAAACGCCATCCTCCAATAACAAAACACAATTCCTGGGAGATTGGGGCGGGGTAGGGGGCGCCCCACAAAAACCCCCCAGCAACTGTGCTCTGTAATATGGCTGAGCAGGTGAGTTAGTTCCCCCCAGAGCCACTGTGTGGCTTCCCGTGCCTCTCGTTACATCAATCATCAAACATCTTAACCCTGTACTTCCAATATATAATTTATATATCTTTCTAATTTAGATATCTAATTTTAATATATATAAAATTAAATTATATATCTAATTTATATATATCTAATTTATATATATATCTAATTTATATATATATATATAATTTATATATATCTAATTTATATATATCTAATGTATATATCTAATTTATATATATATCTAATTTATATATATATCCAATTTATATATATATATCTAATTTATATATATATATATCTAATTTATATATATCTAATTTATGTAAATTTCATTATATCTATATATCTAATTTATATTAATCTAATCTCATATATCTAATTTATATATTTCTACTTCATATATATATCCATTTTATATATATATATTATATATACATATATCAATTAATGCATATATCTAATGTATCTATCTAATTTATATATATATCTAATTTATATATATATATCTAATTTATATATATCTATCTAATTTATATATATATCTAATTTATATATATCTAATTTATGTAAATTTCATTATATCTATATATCTAATTTATATTGATCTAACCTCATATATCTAATTTATATATTTCTACTTCATATATATATATCCATTTTATATATATATATATTATATATACAAATATCAATTAATGCATATACATCTAAGTTATATATATATAATTTGTATATATTAATATAGTGTAGGGTATTCATGTGACACAGATGCGAGAGGATTCAACCGAGTGGAATAGTCCATCTAGTGATGAGGGTGGGTAGGTGGTCACATAGAGACTCATTACTATGGGCGATAATATACATATATGTATATATATACATATGTATATGTATATATATATATATATATATATATATATATATGTGCATAGCCTTTCTCGGCACCCCCAATAGCCGATGTTTACTTTTTTATGTTGGAGCGGTCATTAAATAAACAAATAAACAAAGCCTTTCTCGGAACTGCTTTAAAAGCACGGTGAATCAGCGTTTAAACTCTCATAAAGTGTACCTGTGGGCCAATGAAGGAACCAATTGGTACACAACTTGTACGGCAGAACAGTGGAGCAGAGTACAACACCAGGTTCATATTTACATAATGCATTATATATCACAAATAGATATAATCCATTGACTTTGTGAGCCGGGGAAGCGCTGCCAGCTGCAATTACGGCAAATTACATAGTGATTGCACGCATATTGATCGCCATGGCAACACGCTGGATGAGGCATGTCCGGGCACAGGTGGGCGACACGGACATGCCATATTCATGCTTTAGACTGCAGCTTTGCATTGTGTTGGCCGGCTGTAGATCTAGATCATGGAAGTATCGGCGTCCTGGACCAGGAAGTGAAATCAGAAACCTCCCGGTTGTCCCGGGGGTGTTCTCTGTGGTGGAGTGGTTAGAGTGTCGGACTTTTTTCTAGGTCAGACTCCTAATCTGAAGGTCGGTGGTTCGATTCTCCGTGCTCCCACCTCTGCCAATTTGGATTTCCACCGCTGTGTATAACTTACAGTGTCATCAAAGGCTAGTTGCTCTCATACCATGTCTATGCGGTGTGGGAGGTTAAAAATCCCTTGGGTCGGTAAAAGTGTAGACTCGGGCTTTCTATCAACAAACTGTCTAATGGTGAAAACAAGTCTATTCAGACTTATCCATGAGAGGCAGTATAAATCTTCAAGAAAAGAAAAAATATATATATATGTATATACAGTAAACCCTCTTTAAATCGACCGTCTTTAAGTGGTCCATTTAGGGAGGTGGTCGGCTTAGGGAGGTAGAATATGATTACAATGGTATTGTTGGGACCCAAATAAAGCGATCGATATAGGAGATCTGTGGAGGTGGTCGGTTAGAGAGGTTTTACTTCATATATATACAGAGTAAAAACTCTCTAAATCAACCGACCATGGGACCGACTTTAAATGGTCCATTTAGGGAGGTGGTCGGCTTAGGGAGTTTTTATAATATCGTTACAATGGTAGTTTATGGGCGATCGTTTGGGCCCCAAATAAAGCGATTGATATAGGGGAGTGGTGGATCTGTGGAGGTGGTCGGTTAGAGACGCTTTACTGTAGCTATATATATGGGTCATTCTCAGAAACTGCATACCACATTTTTGGTTTCCATGTTACATTGTTAATGATGTTGCCTTCTTTTTTGGGAGATAGTAAGTCAAATAGTTATTGTTGAATCTATGTATTAAGTATGTTAGCAGTACTACATGTATTTAATCTATCCCACAAAATGTATCCAAAACATATTTCTATGAGTTTGTGTTAAAGTGAAAATATGAAAATTAGCATAATCGACACCAAACGTTTTTCAACTTTTTTCTCCGAAGAAACAATTCTTTTGCTTAACTGTAATCAATCAAAATCTTATTTGAATTCGTTGTATGGGTTAAAATGATTTTGTGGATGTTTGTTAAAATGATATAATGGGCTCATTCACGCCATTCCCCAATCTGTGAATCTAAATATATTACTTATACCCCTGTCACACTATGATGTAACAGGCCAGCGAGTGGGCAATGTAAAATTCAGTTTGAGATATGTAGAAATTCTCAGTGTTTCAGGGCCAAATTGGTCATCTGTGCAACATAGTGGATGTAGGCGAAACATTGGTCCAACGTAGTTGCAACATGTCTCAACGAGTTATAAAGTAAAAAAAAAAAGGCCCAACGTAAGGCTAGCGAAACCCTAATGATGGCTTAGCGTAGGACTCGCGTAATTACGCCCGCCCTAACGTAGGTACGTGTGACTCTGGCGTAATTCATAATGTGAGTCGACGACATCAGGCCCATGAGTGAGCACCATCAGTCTAATGACAGCTTGGTGCGCTCAGCGTAAGGACAGTGAGG
Source organism: Branchipolynoe longqiensis (assembly GCA_030323885.1). Taxonomy (NCBI): domain Eukaryota; kingdom Metazoa; phylum Annelida; class Polychaeta; order Phyllodocida; family Polynoidae; genus Branchipolynoe; species Branchipolynoe longqiensis. The sequence goes on from CM059195.1 coordinate 38,552,009, forward strand.
CAAAACATTCACACCAAGTTCACAGCACATTCACTTACGTTTGAAGAATATTGGCGCACGTTACATATGTTACGCGCGCACCAGCCATTCGTCAACTACGTCGAATACATCAAGACACGTTGGACTTACATTAGACTAATGTTAGACACATGTCAGAGACATGTTAGGCCTACGTCAAGATACGTTAACACCACATTGTCAGCGCGCGGGCTGCAGGTTCCTCCCGGCTCTCTGTCAGTCTACCGTATGTCGACGTAGCTCAATGTAGACTGATGTAGCTCTAAAGAACGTCTAGCGTATCTCGACATAAGCATAACGTGAGCGCAACGTAAGCACAATGTAACCCAACGTAACGGCCTTTACGTCGAGCTACGTCGAAAGTTTTGGGTATGTCCAAAACCTTCACGTGTGTCACCATATCTCGACGTAACTCAATGTATCTCGATGTAGGCTTAACAACCGTATCTCAACGTATCTTAACAAACATATCTCAAAGTATCTCGACGTAATGGCCAAATTTCACCTACGTTGGCTTACACTACCACATTATGTGTTGTGTGACAGGGCCTTTATATACTTACCCTTCATAGTTTAGCTACTTCAATATTGATTAAATGCTCCCTCAAACCAGGATGTGCACTTGTTGTTTACCAAGGTATGTTTTCTTTTGCTTTGAACAGTCTCGTCGTTCATCCGAACTGGAGGTGAATATTGTATCTAGGCTCCCTGATACAATCAGCATATCCTCACCTACCTATGTATAGTTCCGTGCCTGATGGGTCAGTGCACACCACCACAGTATCCAACAATGGAATAACACTATCCATCAGACCTACTAAGCAATTTGGTGGAAAATGAAATGGTATACAGGTATTGCAATACCTCAGGGAGTTTGATGCCCCTTCCCTGCAGAGTTGTAATCCACTGCCCTGTGGTACAGGTTCTTGACAGAACCAAAGGCTAAGGGAGCAAACCCTGAACAGAAAACCATGCCACTGTGGCAGCATCAAGGGCAGTTGATGTATGGAACTCCCAACATCTCCCGACCAGCCACTGCAGGGACAAATAGTTTTGCGCCTGTCTGGACATGTTCTTGCCCGTGTGAAACCTCTATTTGCTCCCCGAGAGAGTGCCGCTGGTAACTTGCAAAAGCCAGCAGCACTTCAACACTATTGCAGGCAGCTTTCATGAAATGAAGAGCGGCAGTCAAGTAATGAAAGCAGTCTTTGTGGCATCGCGACCGACAGCATGATGATCATGGAAAATGAAATTATAATCCATTATAAGTTATATATTAAAAGTTTCAGATTCCGATGGCTTGAGATTTGCCATTAAAAATAGATCAATCTATTCGATTGATTGCTACCATTGATCTTCCATTACTTTAAATTAACTTTTATTATAAATAGTTTACTTTGGAGACCCATTAATTTTGGTATGGAAATCAAAATTCTGGCCATAGGCTTCAGCAGTATCAGGTTCTATTAAATTGACTTAGCACGCCCTTTCTATATAGTAGAAGATGCTTTACTAAGGGCACTTGCATCTAAGTTGGGTATGGAGGGTCAAATTTAGATGATTAGGTTTAGACAATGTGATGCTTTCATCGGACTATGCAACTATAAAGATTCAGTACTCTGTCATCTCTATAACGACATCCAAACCATTCTGCAACCAGCGACCAGACACGGTCTTGAATCAGTAAGAGCGCAGGCTTTCTGTGTGGAAGGTTGGTTGTTTGAATACCGGCAGAATCAAACTGGTGGTGTTCTCTGTGGCGGAGTAGTTAGAGCATCTGACTTTTTTCTAGGTCAGACTCCTAATCTGAAGGTCGGTAGTTCGATTCCCCGTGCCCCCACCTCTGCCAATTTGGATTTCCACCGCTGTGGATAACTTACAGCGTCATCAAAGGCCAGTTGCTCTCATACCATGTCTATGTGGTGTGGGAGGTTAAAAATCCCTTGGGTCGGTAAAAGTGTAGGCTTGGGCTTTCTATCGACAAACTGTCTAATGGTGAAAACAAGTCTATTCAGGCTTATCCATAACAGGCTTATCCATTATCTTCAAGAAAAAACACAAAAAAAACAATGATTTATCAAATTGATACTTATCCCTACCTAGACTGGTACTTAGCTTCACTAGGATAGGGCAAGGACTGGTTAGCTTCGCATCAGGATAAGGTGACTGAGTGGGATATCGGGTCATGATGCTGTCAGCCTGGTCTCCCAGTGGGACAGCACCATAAGTGTGCACTGTCACAAGTCGGTACTCGTCCATATATGACCTTAGATGTTGTTACTATGTAAAACCCCAACAAACAGACAAACACACTTCTGTGAGCAGCGTTGAGAACCAGTGGTTGCGATGCAAAAACCAGCAGTGACCTGGCTGCCTGGGAAATCACGTAAAGCCGCATAGTCCGATGAAAACATCAAATTTTCAAAAGCAAACCAATTATCTAGATTTGATTCTACATATCTAACTTAGATACTGATGCACTTATTAATCATTTGTTGCCACACAGAAGGGAATACAGAGGCAATTTAATAGAACCTGTTACTGCCGAAGCCTATGATGTCAGAGTTTTGGTATGCTTGCCAAAACTAATTTGACATGTTTACACTTTCAAATATCTCAAAGGTTAGCCATTTAAAATAAATATTACTTCAAAGTAAAGTAAGGTAGATTATAACAATCAATTTAATATATTTATCTCAGAAAAATGACAGAAATTAAAAACCATCAGACTATGCAAATTTAAGTCGATGTTCACGTAAACAATTTGGGGAAGTTTGAGATTCCGGGGTTAGTGGTAGCATCCTATCTAGTTAAGTAGCACACACAAACGCTGCTAGTAGCCAAGCTTAAGGCTCACCTAGAAGTTGCTTACGTACACAGTTCTTTTTTGGCGTCATCATGTGGCCAATCGAAATAGCCGAGAAAACCATTTGACATTTGATGGGCGTCGTCTGTGTCAGCCATGGGCGTATTGACAACACGCTATTAATACTGCAGCTGTCAGTAGAGGGCGCGTTCCCGATACAAATCAGCAAGCATCGACGTCCTAATCAGGGCTCGCAGCTGTCACTGCTGTACCGGTGGTTCACACTCAGCTGAACTGCACGGTGCGCACTAATGCCTATCATAACAGGCTTGTAAGCTAGTCAGCTACTAGATCCAGCCAGTGAGCGAGTAGCTCACCCCCGCCCTGAAGGTTTTGTTTGTGTGTTGTTGTTTTACATCCTAGCAACATCTAAGGCCATATCAGGACGGGTACCGACTTGTGACATTGCACACTCATGGCGACTTCATAGTGTTGCTCGACTGGGTGACCAGGCCACCAGCACCATGTGCTAATATCCCACTCAGTCACATTATCCAGACATTGAGCCAATCCATTATTTTCCTATCCTAATAATACCAAGTGCCTGTTTAGAAAATGACAAGTATAAATTGTTAGATCATTGGTTTGACTCGACCAGGTTTGGAACCCGCGGGTTCGAATCCCACGATCTATCCAAATGGGAGACGGACGCTCGACTCATTCAGCCATCCTGTCTGGTCTAGTAGAGGTGAATGACAACCATGTCTATATCCGGACAAAAATTGTTTTGATAGGAATCAACTATAACTGGTGTTCTCTGTGGCGGAGTGGTTAGAGTGTCTGACTTTTTTCTAGGTCAGACTCCTAATCTGAGGGTCGGCCGTTCGATTCCCCGTGCCCCCAGCTCTGCTAATTTGGATTTCCACCGCTGTGTATAACTTACAGCGTCATCAAAGGCCGGTTGCTCTCATACCATGTCTATGTGGTGTGGGAGGTTAAAAATCCCTTGGGTCGGTAAAAGTGTAGGCTCGGGCTTTCTATCGACCAGCAGTGGAGTGGGGAAGACCAGTCATCTGTGACTGGGATTTCCCCAGCTTGGGACAACTAATGTACCACACACAAAAAGAGAGACAAATAAGTGTTCACACTTCCTGTCTACCATTCGCTATATCGCTATATCGCTATATCGCTATATCGTTATATTGTAAACAAAACTGTGGAGGTCCTGGTTCCAGCATGCTGTGTTTCTTTATATTAGCATACAGTTGATGAACTGGGAGAGAATGATTAAAAAAAAAAGACTAAAATGGTGGTCACTGGATATTCTTGATTCGACTTTGAAAGTCTATTAATCTACATAATTTCATTAATTCTCTCCAAAAGTAGTGGTTCTCAGTGATAATTATTTGAACAATATATTTAGCATATTGGATTGCAAATTCATGTGGTTATGTCCAAAGCCCAGCCATCCAGCACTTTTTTCAATAATGTTGTTTAGCCCTGCCACAGGACTGCAGCGGTAACTATGTCCCACGTCGGTGGTGTAGTCCCCCCCCCCCCCACACACACCTAGCGGAGGAGGTAGGAAGCTTCTACCCAAAGCGGAAGTTAAAGATGAGAATACACTTTGCGTGCTTTTGCCGGTATCCACATCCACACAAATTATAAATAAACCTGCTGTCAGAACAGAACAGAACACTACAGAACAGGACTGTCGAACAGAACCAAAAATCCCTACAACATACAACTCTTCTCTAAATAAGTTGTCTGTATTTACCTAGGCTACAGAAAGTGCAATAATAGCATGCTGCTACACTGGCCCCTCCTCAGACACATACACTTCCGAGTATGAAACGAATTAACTGACTTCTGCGAAATAACTGACCTGCCATATTTTGAAAGCCATACCTTCAACAACAAACTTTTAAAAAGAAGGAAAGAATTGGTCATGTTCCCCATACCCTAACTCTAGTGTATTTGACCAGTCATGTCCTACATATTAAGTGTATTACTATCTATTTATCGGTACACACGTGGAGTAGCTCCCGTCCCTGCGCATGCGTGCGTATACTAACTAAAAGTTAATTATTTAGAAGTGTACACATTTCGCGCGACACCGGTCTTGTCGGTCCGGCGTTCGTCGTATGGTGCAGACGCTTCCTAAAGACGCCGTAAGTGGATCTTCACCCTTCCACATCACCTGCACCCCGCCATCCCTCCGTTTCCCCACCCTTCCACCCTCCACCCCTCCACATTTCCACCCTTCCACCTCGCCTCCTCGCCCCCCACCCCCGACCGCCTTCCGATCCTTCAACCCCTCCCCCTCCACCCCTCAACATTTCTAACATTCCACCCTATCATTCCACCTTCCACCCTTCTACCCCTCCATCTCTCCACCCCTCCACCTCTCCACCCGTCCACCTCTCCACCCCTCCGCACCGTTCCACCCCTCCGCCCCTCTGTTGCTCCCACCCCGCCCCCCGCCCCTCCGCCGCCCACACGACACCCCCCCCCCCCCCCCTCCGGCCCATGCTCTCCCCACCCCCGGCTCTGCGCTGCGTATACCCCTCCTTTAAGTGCCTCCTTCCCTACATCCCTCTTCGCCTCAGTCACACCCCTTCACTTCATAATAATAATAATAATATTAAAACATTTATATAGCACCCGATCCAGCAAGCCGTTCTCACAACAAACAAATATACAGGAAAATAAATTTCACCTAGTTAAAAGCAGATTTAAACAAATGTGTCTTACGACCTTTTGTAAAAGCACCAACAGATTTGCAATCAGTGATATATCCTGGCAGAGCATTCCACAGTCTCGTGGCAGCAATACTAAAAGCACGATCCCCAAAGCCTTCATTCTTTCCGCCCTACCCGCCCTCCGCCCTTCTTCACCCATCCTCCGCCCATCCTCCGCCCATCCTCCACCCATCCTCCGCACCTCTAAGCCCCCTCAATCCCCCCCCCCCACACACACACATGCACACAATAACCAACATGGCAATACCAGCCCCACCCCACCGCACCCACACACATACCCACAATAACCAACATGGCAATACCCCCTCCCCCACCGCACCCACACACATACCCACAATAACCAACATAGCAATACCCCCATCCCCCTACACACAGAACAATAGCCAACATAGCAACCCCTCCCCACACCCACACATACATACAACGTGGCAATAACCCCCCCCCCCCCTCCTACCCATCACACCCCCACCCCCACACACGCCCACATACACACACTGTACACCCACCATCTCACATAGCAATAACGCCACACCTCCCTGGTATTAAATTAGCCCAGGTGGCAATATGAGGCACGCCGCCCACCAACCGGCGGCCGGTCGAAGACCTGCTGAAATGTGCGAGTGAAATGAGCCCCGAAGTGCAGCTTGAACCAAGTGGAAGGAGATTGGCCACACTCGGCTCAGCCAGATAAAATTCAGCTGAACCCGACCAGTTCAGAAGACCTGCCTGCCTATCTGCTCAGGCGATGCCCCAACTTGATAGTCGGGCGCAATCTTTTTTAAAAAAAAATTCCTCGAAATTATTTGGTTTTCAATCCTGGTGTTGTTGGCTTATTGGTGATTTGACTGGCAGCACAAGACATGGACTGGTAGCACAACAGGCAGAGACTGGTAGCACAGCACACAGACTGGTACCATAGCATACAGGCCGGTACCATAGCATATACAGACTGGTACCATAGCACACACAGACTGGTACCACAACACACACAGACTGGTACCGTAACACATAAGACTGGTACCATAAGACATAAGACTGGAACCACAACACACAGACTGGTACCACAACACACAGACTGGTACCACAACACACACACAGACTGGCACCATAAGACATAAGACTGGTACCATAAGACATAAGACTGGAACCACAACACACAGACTGGTACCACAACACACAGACTGGTACCACAACACACACAGACTGGTACCATAAGACATAAGAGTGGTACCATAAGACATAAGACTGGAACCATGACACACATACTAGTACCACAACACACATACTGGTACCACAACACACACAGACTGGTACCATAAGACATAAGACTGGTACCATAAGACATAAGACTGGAACCATGACACACAGACTGGTACCATAACACATAAGACTGGAACCACAACACACAGACTGGTACCATAACACATAATACTGGTACCATAAGACATAAGACTGGTACCATAAGACATAAGACTGGAACCACGACAGACAGACTAGTACCACAACACACATACTGGTACCACAAGACACACAGACTGGCACCATAACACATACCGGCTGGTACCACAACACACACAGACTAGTATCACAAAACACAGACTGGTACCACAACACACACAGACTAGTATCACAGCACACACAAACTGGCACCACAATACACACAGACTGGTACCATAACACATACAGATTGACACTACAACACACACACTGTACCACAATACACACATACTGGCACCGGTAATATGTAATTTTGCACACTGCTCACTTTATTGCATCAGCATGATGCGATGAACCAGCTTCTTGCCCCAGCTCTACCCCATCGCTACAATCTCCACCGTCCTTCGCTACCTCCACGCCACGGTATTCAAGACTACTAGAAAATCCCATTACCTCTGATTTAATTTGAGTGAAATTCGAAATCTCAAGAGGCGGCTTAAGTGGTTGATTCACACTGATTACACATTTACCATGGTCCCTGCTCTCCTGCTCCCCGCCCACACTCCCCCCCCCCCCACAGTCCCCCCCCCCCTGCCCCCCGGGGCCCCCCTCACTCCCCCCCCCCCCCAGTCGTTACCACCAGCCCTCAGTTCGCCGCATTGCCGCTTTCCGCGCGCATCATCCGGTAATATCGCCCAGCTTCTGCGCGCTAGAATCAAATCCTCCCGGACGGGGGCGCAAAGGTCTGCGGTTCGGGACGCCGCCTCCAGGGAGCGCTACGGCCGGACCCGGGTTATTAGGCCACTCAGACGCGCTGCAGCCCCTTCAACGCCAGCCACTGACCCCGACCGGATGAAAGGGCACCCTCTCCAAGCGCGGTCCCTGGGGCGCTGTGACGCGGTGCTGCACACGGTACATATGTGACCGAGGATGTGCTGGGAGAGCAAACCCGCTTCGGCTGGAGGTCGGCGACATCCTCCGGTCAGCTGGCCACTGACCGCCGGTGGATTTCAGGACGCCAGTTACTGGCGTAATCTCATTACCGACAGTGGCGCCACCGCACTGGCGGTGGTCATTAACGCCAGCCAAATGTGGATGTGGCTGCGGCGTAACCGGATGTGGAATTGCCCGGAACGTCACGTGACCGCGAGAGTTGGAGCTGGGAAGGTCGGAGCAAGTTTACCTACTTCCATGCACTCCTCCGTGTTAACGGTGGACGGCGATACGATGCGATGCGATGCGATGCGATGCGATGCGATGCGAATGCCATATTCTGGCGTCATTCAGTAGTTAAAGATGCATAGTCCGATGGTTTTGAGTTTCTGTAATTTTTCTGAGATAAATATATTAAATTGATTGTTATAACTTACCTTACTTTTCTTGTACATGGTTAACTTTTCTTTTAAATGGTTAACATTTGAGATATTTTAAGTGTAAACATGTCAAATTAGTTTTGGCAAGCATGCCAAAACTCTAAACACCATAGGCTTCTATTGAAACAGGTTTTGTTAAATTGATGCAGTATTCCCTTATATATGGCAACAGATGCTTAATAAGTGCATCAGTATCTAAGTTAGAAATGTAGAATAAAATCTAGATAATTGTTTTGGTTTTGAAAATCTGATGCTTCATCGGACTGTGCAGCTTTAATAGGAGCGCTGTTGTTGGTCGGTGTGGCAAGAAAGGCACCTTGTTTTGATTGGGGTTGCATATCGGTCGACTCAGATCAGAACATGCAAATGGGCGGGTGGGGGGCGGGTGTCGCCGGGGCGGAAGGGGGTGGAGGGGGGCGGGAGGCGGAACGGGCTGGGAGGGGAGGAAGGGGAGTGGGGGGGGGCGGAGGCAAGTAAGATAGCAGAGTAAACCGGTCATCCATGACCTACATGGTGAGGGACTGCCAAATATCGCCTCACATTATCGCTCATCAGTGACCGGAAGCTACCAGACACGCATGCGAGGTTCATCAGGGGGTGCATGAATGTGACCTCTGACCCCTCCATGATTCGCAAATCAATCATGTGACTGGAAGCCGGACTCAGGGAGGTGACACATTTGGGGGTGAGGTGAGAGGGGAAGATTGATATCCATTCAGTATTATATTGGTTGGTTGTTGGAGTTTTATGTCCTGGCAACATCTAAGGTAATATCACACGGGTACCAACTTGTGACAGTGCACACTGATGGTACCGTTATAGTGCTGCCCCACTGGGAGACCAGACTACCAGCACCATAACCTGATCACCCACTCAGTCACATTATCCTGACACTGAGCCAAGCAGTCCTTGCCCTATCCTAACAATGCCGATCGCCTGTCTAGGAAGCGACAAGTATCAATTTTTAAGTCATTGGTTTGACTCGACCAGGGTTCGAACTCATGGGTTCAAATCCCATGAGCTACCAAAAACGTGAGAAGGACGCTCAACTCATTCGGTCATCCAGTCTGGTCGACAGTATTCTATAATATGAGACAGCCTTTAAAAAAACGATATCGTGCAGTGGAACAGCCGAGTGCTGTAGCTGTAAGGCGCTGCTCGTTCTGTCACATACCACATTAGATGGCACTCTGTCATAAACCGCAGCGAGCTAGACGCGCGAGTCGTGTGTCCTGCATAGATACGAGGTTAGGGTAGACAGACGGGCGTGCTGCAGCATTGACGGCGGGTTCAGGCTAACTTAATACTTAGCGCTTCTATTCATCACCCGGTCTGTAAACCTGTTAGTGGCAGGAGCAGCTCAGAGCAGTTCTTATTTTCCAACCCCTTTTTCTACCTTTCTTTGACCTACAATCTGCCAACAAAAAGGACCGCAGATATATGCATAGGCCTATTGCTGCGCAAGAATGCATGCACATTTATATAGATCCTAGATATTGTCATGGGGGTGATGAAAATGGGAAATATTGTGCCTAGAGCGGGACTCGAACCCACATCTCTTTGCATTCCGGGCCAGTGTGCTAACAATTACACCACCTAGGCTCCCTGATATCAATACACTACCCATGCCTACCTGTCTATGTGGTTACTTGCCTCAGAGGTCAGTGCAGACCACTACACTTGTCCCCCTGGAATTGTAAGTCTTTTAATGCTTACAATTACATACATACAGGCAATGCACTAACACATACATACACAGGGTAGGTTCAACAACCATACAGCACGTAGCTTGTACAGGATCATGGTCACAGCAACCAGTGTCATGGGGGTGATGAAAATGGGAAATATTGCACCTAGAGTGGTACTTGAACCCACATATCTTTGCATTCCGGGCTAGTGTGCTAACAATTACACCACCTAGGCTCCCTGATATCAATACACTAACCATGCCTACCTGTCTCTGTGGTTACTTGCCTGAGAGGTCAGTGCAGACTACTACACTCGTCCCCCTGGAATTGTAAGACTTTTAATGCTTACAAGTACATACATACAGGCAATGCACTAACACATACATACACAGGGTAGGTTCAACAACCATACAGCACATAGCTTGTACAGGATCATGGTCACATCAACCAGTCTCATGGGGGGTGATGAAAATGGGAAATATTGCGCCTAGAGCAGTACTTGAACCCACATATCTTTGCATTCTGGGCCAGTGTGCTAACAATTACACCACCTAGGCTCCCTGATATCAATACACTAACCATGCCTACCTGTCTCTGTGGTTACTTGCCTGAGAGGTCAGTGCAGACTACTACAACATGTTTATGTGTCGTATAATTGATTATGCAGATATAAATAATGAATAAGATTCCTCCTCTCATTTACACAATGGCTGTTATTGTCATTTGTCCGGCCAATATCGCCACGTGTGGGACGGCAATTGCTAGTTTACGATGCTCTCCATTTCTGAACACCATTCTCTCCCGCTGCTGAAAAAAAAAGGTCTATCCACCTATGTCAATGAGGATAAATCTATGTACTAAGTAATACATCATGTGAATATAATTAACACTGGTATTCTGCTTCCTTGATTGTGAATATTAGCGACACTGTTTGACTAGTGTATTAAATCTCCTTTATAAACCACCTTGTATAACAGATATCGCTCCCCCCCCCCACCTCTCCACCCCGCGGGAAACCGCAGGCCCAAGATGGTCTCTATAGGTGCTATCTTCAAAAATCAAATTGGAAATGGTTGTTGCCCCCCCCCCCCCCACCTCCGAACAAGAATCATATTTACAGTTGCATAGTTCGATACAAAAATAAAATTGTCACTGGCAAAATACTGTAGTGGTCTGCACTGACCTCTCAGGCAAGTAACCACATAGACAGGTAGGCGTGGGTAGTGTGGTGATATCAGGGAGCCTAGGTGGTGTAATGGTTAGCACACTGGCCTGGAATGCAAAGAGATGTGGGTTCGAGTCCCGCTCTAGGCGCAATATTTCCCATTTTCATCACCCCCCATGACACTGGTTGCCGTGATCATGATCCTGTACAAGCTTTGCGCTGTATGGTTGTTGAACCTACCCTGTGTATGTATGTGTTAGTGCATTGCCTGTATGTATGTAATTGTAAGCATTAACAGACTTACAATTCCAGGGAGACGAGTGTAGTGGTCTGCACTGACCTCTCAGGCAAGTAACCACATAGACAGGTAGACGTGGGTAGTGTGGTGATATCATGGAGCCTAGGTGGTGTAATGGTTAGCACACTGGCCCGATATGCAAAGAGATGTGGGTTTGAGTCCCGCTCTAGGCGCAATATTTCCCATTTTCATCACCCCCATGGCAACACTTATCTTGGTTTGATCCCTCATGCCCTACTTAGATATCGGTGCACTTAAACAATTGGTGTTGTGTAGAAAGGGCATACTAAGTCAATGTAATAGAACCTATTACTGCTGAAACCTATGGGATCAGTGTTTTGATAGGCACGCGAAAATTAATTTCGCATGTTGATATTTCAAATATCTCCCAATTTAGTCATTTTAAAGCAAAGCTATTTCAATCTAAAGTAGGATAGATAATAACGATCAACCTAATATATTTATCTCAATAAATGACGGAAACTCAAAACCATCGGACTATGACATTTTATCTGTAGCATTTGAGTTCAGTTGAAAGGGTAGGGTTTATGGTATACTGTGAGATATTATCTCAAATTACTGTCATCTATTACAAATTGTGGTTGGCTTTAAGCCTACAGGATGTTTTTGGCATCTCGTATTCCCAGAGGGTCGCCCTTCCCAGTAGTAGCGAGGAGGCTCAACATCGCTTTACTCTGGTGATTGGATTAGAAGCAACATTTCCAAAGTGATCTCAGCATATAATACCACGCTTCATCTTTAAAAAAAAACTCTGTATAAACTTCAATGGACGCTTCAAAGTTTCTAAATAAAATCACTTACATTGATTTTGTCCGACACATCCAACCATATATTGGTGCTTCCCCCCCCCCCCCGCCCCCCCATACCCCCTCAAGCCCCCCCCCCCCCTTCACCCTCCTGCCTGACCCAGCCCCAGGCTTACACTCAGAAACCGGACGCGGTGGCCGATTCGGTAGAGCGCAGGCCTTTTTTGCGGAAGGTCGGGAGTTCAATTCCGGTCGAGTCAAACCAATGGCTTACAATATTGATACGTGTCATTTCCTAACCTAACCAGGCACTCGGCATTATTAGGAAAAGGCAAGGACTGGTTGGTGTGGTGTCAGGATAAGGTGACTGCGTGGGATATCAGGTCATGGTACTGGTTGCCTGGTCTCCCAGTAGGGCAACACTATAATGTCGCCATGAGTGCGCACTGTCGCAAGTCGCACCCGTCCCAATATGACCTTAGATGTTGCCAGGACGTAAAACTCCAACAACCAACCAACCAACCAATTCACTCAGAAACCAGAGTTCACCTGGGATGCGCTAATAGACAGGTTTCTTAGATTGTGCATGCGCAGTATTGCGCACTAATGCGCGGTGTGCATGTCGGCCATTGCCCGCTTCCATTGTTTACGGCTTCATGGTCTATGAACACAAGTAGGACAGGGTGGATGACTCCCAGGACAGGGTGGATGACTCGGTAGGTACAGCACTCGCTTCCGGTGCGGCAGGTCGCGAGGTCAAAACCGTCCAACAACAGCCGTAACAAATTGACACTTGTCGCCACCTGGTGTTTGCATTTAGCAATAGCAGGAAAGGACAATGACCAGTTGAGTCAGTGTCCTAGTAAGTTATCATATTATGCCGCTATTTCAGTGGGGCAGTACTATAAACCCAAAAGGAATGTGCACTGACATCGACCCAGATATGAGCTCAGAAGTTGCTAGGACACAAAACCCTAATCGTTCGATTTTCTTCACTGATCCTGCCTTCGTCATGTAATATTAATAATAACATAATAATAAAAACTGAGTAGTGAGGTGCATTGACCTCCCTCAACGAAATGCCACATAAGCCGTGTTTACACAGGCAATTGTAAAGCGAATTAGACAAAGCGATTTATATGAAGCGAAGTAGTGGCGCATTTATACACAGAGCGGTTTACGGCAGAAATCGATATCTGCACATGAGCAAGTCCAGACTAACCAGCGCCAGTTTTGGTTAGTCGACGTCGCCATGAGAGAGTGTGGGTTCGACCTAGATATGTATGGACTGAATCGTATTTGTTTGGAACGGTAAAAACTTCTGCTGGGCAGTGAAAACCTAAAAATAAATGATGAAAAAAATATCTGTGCACAGCTAGCAGCTTCATAGAACAAATTTACCGGAAAGTCAACAAACTCAGGTCTCGACTGTGACGTCCTTAATCCGCCGTATCTAAACCGCTACCGTTTACACAGGCAATATGGGCCGACTTAAGCTAGTTCGCTTCATATAAACTACCTCGCGAGCTGGTTTACATAAAGTGAATCATATGAATCGAATCAGCCCTAATCCGCCTCAGAGTCGCGTTTACACGGCGAATGTGAGGCGAACTAGACAAGGCGCTTTATTTGAGGCGTTTTAACTCACCCGTGTAAACACGGCTTTAGATAGTTAGGTGTGGAGAGCTTGATTGCATCAGGGAACCTAGATAGCCTGATGATGAGGACACTAGCCCCGAAAGGACAGAAGTGTGACTTCGAAACCCATGTGCAATATTCCCTTCGTTTGCAGAAAAAAACCACCACAATAATAATAATAATAATGAGGTAAACTTACTAGAGTGCACTCACTAGTAGGAACTATTCTATATATAATAAAATCACAGTATGAAATCCTGAAAGTTACAAATACAGAAAATGTGTTGCAGTCTTTTGATGTCTTTCATTTACCCTCCGATGCCCCTCACCCCCCTCCACACGCCTCCACAACTCCAATTTGTTGTTGTTGTAAATATGTTTATTCTGCTGAATATGTCTTTTGTCAGTGCCGAAGCACTGGTCTTCCAGCCATTTTTCAATTCAGGGTTATTTACACAAAAGGTACATAGAATAAGGTGTACAATACCTGTTGAATAGACAATTTGCACCATGTAACACAATGAAATTCTGAAACCCAAAAGTTCCATAACAATATGGTACAGTAGTGTCATATAACCAGATCAATATTAGTCAGATCAATGTGAGTATTTACATAGTATTTAGAATGTAAGCAGAAGTTATCTTCTGTATTCAGTTGGTAAACTTGTAGTAAGTTTTAATGTTCAGTTGCAGTTAGGCAAGCGGTATATAAATGTTGGTTTGTTAGGAAAATTCTAGTGTAACTCTAATGTAGCTAGTTATGTGAGTTTATGAATTATGTTTTTGGGGTGGGGTTGTTAATAATACACTGGACCATCTGTGACCAGTGAAGCAGCGGGACCAATCCCAGTGCATTTAGGTCTTAAATTTTACATTTTTACCTGGACTGTCTCTGTCATCGTATATGGTTGACTGGAGATAACAGAGGAACAGCAACAAATTTTAAAAAGTGGGGGGCTGGGGAGGGGGGGGGAGAAACAATCACATTTGAGTTATTCTCTTCTCATCACCTCCTACTCCCCCTCTCCCTCCCCCTCCACATTCCCCTCCCGCTCCACCTCCCCTTCCCCCTCCCTTTCCCTCTACCCCTCCCCCCTCCACCCCCTCCAGTTCCCCCCTCCCCTCCAACCCCCTACCCCCGTCCCCCTCTCTCAGCTCCTTTCCTCCCTCACCTCTATTGTTATCCCATCCATGCAGTCATCCCCTCACCCAGCCTTTTAATTGCAAATCCCCTCCCCACGATTCTTGCCCTAACGACTCTGCTATCAGTCTCCACGAGGCAGGCAGACGGCACGTAATGTACTGAGCTGCTTTGAATTCCTCTGACATTGCTCCCAATCAAAATGTACTGACAACCACGAGCAGCTCCAAGCAGTTCCGGAGCAGCTCTGAGCAGTTCCGGAGAAGCTCCGAGCACTTCCGGAGCAGTTCTGAATACCTCCGAGCCCCTCCGTGCGAGCTGAGACGGAACAAGTCAGGTCGCAGCTACACGCTCCATAGTGGAAAGTGGGGATGGCACCTCTCTCACCCTTGTGACCATATTCTTTAACATCACTTTGCACCTGCACTAACATGCCTTCTGGTGTCTAGACTTTGAAGGATCATAGCCATGCGGCATAGGGGGAATGCAAATGTTCTATTACTGATCGGTGTACGTGACCAAGCGCATATAAACATATATATATATATATATATATGTATGGGTTGGTGGTGCCTGAGTGGGATGTAAATAGACATAGTGGTGCTGGCAGGTCTGGGTGTGAGTGCACTAAGGGCCTACCCCATCTGCTGGGATAGGGATCACCACACTCAAAGGTCAAGGTTGGTGGTGGCCATGGGGCCATACAGCTTGTGGTGGTGGGCAGACCACTGGTATCCATGGGGACCAGGAATGCTGGATCCGTATTGATAGGGCCAATGCTTGTTTTCCATGGGGGGAAAGGGGTGGGGTGATACTCTACAATGAACCCATGTAACCATATAAATAATAAACCAGAGGGCTGGACTCTCTCTTCTTCTTTACACTTTATACTCTTCCTTTCTCTTTGTCTGTATTGATTTCACCATAGCCTGCCTACACAGCCACAGATTCGAGCATTAGCCTTTTACAATAGTGTACATGTATTCACCACCTCCCCCCCCCCCACACCTTCCGCCATGTAAGCTGTGGCTGTGACTCGGCATGCCGGGTCGTAGCTTCAGCCCTGACTGAGGGACCAGCGGAACTCCGAATAGCCATATCTGTATTCCGAGCAACTCCGCGAACCTCCCAGCTAACAAATCAATAGCGCTTGATTAACACGAACCTTTCCGCACAGTTCTGCCAACTCCTGAGCAGCTCGGCGTATTCCGGTCCTATCCGAGTAGTTCCGAGCAGTTCCGACCACTTCCGACCACTTCCTCCGATCAGCTCGGAGTAAACGAATTGGAAATTGATTAACACGAGACATTTTCCAACAGTTCCTAGAAGTTCCCGAGTAGCTCCGAGCAGTTCCGATCCTAGTAGGCTAGTTCCGAGCAGGTCCGAGCTAATCTAACAATGGCCTGATGGCGGGTGATGACGACGAACTGCACAGAAGGGACGCAACCCAGACGCCGTGCAGCAGCCTTAATGAACGCTCACCAGAGGCCGCGCTGCACTAAAGAATTGTCGACAGGATCCGGCCGAGGCTGAGTTTTGTAAACCAGTGACACAGCACCCACCGGCCGAACTCAAGCACACACCGTGCCCATGTGTGCAACTTAAGCTGTATTCACACGGGCAAAAAGTAAAAGGATCTAGGCAAAGCATTTTACCTGAGGCGTTTTAGAGGCGCGTTCACATGGGCAGTACTTGGGCCGGAAATCGATATCAGTGCATGAGCAAGTCGATACTAACCAGCGCCAGTTTGGGTTTGTCGACGTCGCCATGAGAGAGTGTTGGTTCGACCTAGATATGTATGGACTGAATCGTATTGGTTTGGAATGATCAAAACTTCTGCTGGGCAGTGAAACCCTAAAAATAAATGATGAAAAAAATATCTGTGCACAGCTAGCAGTTTCATAGACTAAATTATATAATATGCGCTTTTGATCGACCGGAAAGTCAACAAACCAAGGTCTCGACTGCGCATGCGTGTGACATCATAAATCGCTTCATATGTGTTCACACGGGCAAGATAAAACGTTTCAGCATAGATCGGTTCCTGTAGACCACCTCGCGAAATGTTTTACAGTAAACGAATCATGTAAATCGATTCAGCCCTAATCCGCCTCAGCCGCGCGTTCACACGGCAAATGTGAGTCGAACTAGGCAAGTCGATTTATATGAATCGATTTAACTGCCCCGTGTGAATACAGCTATACAGTGGCGACCCGTGGACTGGGGCTTAATTCCAAAGTTTCCACATAGGAGCTGTGTCGGATTTCAACGATGGTGTGTGATACTATCTCCTCCACCCCCAACCCCCACCCCCTCCCACCTACATCAGTTCCTTGCCGGGTATCTGGTGCCGAGGCTGGGATGGGATCATCCCGCGGGTCGCCAACTGCGCGCCTACTTACACACATCAATGGGCAGCGGTCTAAAGGGGCAGACACTGGTTCCAATGGGGGGGGGGGGGGCTCTGAATAGAGACGGACCTAGACAGAGGCCGGTATGGCGTTTTCAGCCATGTGCCATGTTCAGCCGTGTGCATAGACTCAAACTCAAGGCATTGTCAATGGTCGTGAGCAATCTTCATACAGAAAATACAGAAAAAGTGAAATATCTCTAAAACCACACCACCTATTAACAAATCGGTTGGTACACATATAGAAAACATCTTTACCAAAAAGATTATATTACATTTATAAGGTTAGTGTTCTTGATTTCTATTAATTTTGAATAAAACTAATGTTGTGCACTGCACGTACTGTCAAACTCAAGCCATTGTCAATGGTGGTGAGTAATCTTCATACAGAAAATCCAGGAAAAGTGAAATATCTCTAAAACCACACCACCTAGAAACAAATCGCTTGCTACACATATAGAAAACAGCTTTACCAAAAACATTATATTAAATTCATAAGGTTAGTGACTCATGACCATTGACAATGCCTTGAGTTTGAGTCTATGCACACGGCTGAACATGGCACACGGCTGAAAACGCCACACCGGTATGGACGCAGACAGGGCAGTGCGACACATTGGGAGCCGGGTGGTGTAGAATGAGGAGTATGCAGTGTGATTTGTATGCAGATTTTGAATTGGAACATACAGTATAACATGTATGCCGAGTTTGATGTGGGATATAGAGTAGTGTATATATGCAGGGTTTGATGTGGGACATTCGGTATAACATGTGTGCAGGGTTAGATGTGGGGTATAGAGTAGTATATGTATGTAGGGTTTGATGTGGGACATACGGTATAACATGTGTGCAGGGTTTGATGTGGGATATAGAGTAGTATATGTATGCAGGGTTTGATGTGGAACATACGGTATAACATGTGTGCAGGGTTAGATGTGGGATATAGAGTAGTATATGTATGCAGGGTTTGATGTGGGACATATGGTATAACATGTGTGCAGGGTTAGATGTGGGATATAGAGTAGTATATGTATGCAGGGTTTGATGTGGGACATTCAGTATAACATGTGTGCAGGGTTAGATGTGGGATATAGAGTAGTATATGTATGCAGGGTTTGATGTGGGACATTCAGTATAACATGTGTGCAGGGTTAGATGTGGGATATAGAGTAGTATATGTAAGCAGGGTTTGATGTGGGACATTCAGTATAACATGTGTGCAGGGTTAGATATGGGGTATAGAGTAGTATATGTATGCAGGGTTTGATGTGGGACATTCAGTATAACATGTGTGCAGGGTTAGATGTGGGATATAGAGTAGTATATGTATGCAGGGTTTGATGTGGGACATTCAGCATAACATGTGTGCAGGGTTAGATGTGGGATATAGAGTAGTATATGTATGCAGGGTTTGATGTGGGACATTCGGTATAACATGTGTGCAGGGTTAGATGTGGGGAATGGAGTAGTATATGTATGCAGGGTTTGATGTGGGACATTCAGTATAACATGTGTGCATGGTTGGATGTGGGGTATAGAGTAGTATATGTATGCATGGTTTGATGTGGGACATACGGTATAGCATGTGTGCAGGGTTAGATGTGGGGTATAGAGTAGTATATGTATGCAAGGTTTGATGTGGGACATACGGTATAACATGTGTGCAGGGTTAGAGGAGGGATATAGAGTAGTATATGTATGCAGGGTTTGATTTGGAACATAGAGTATTATATGTATGTAGGGTTTGATGTGGGACATTCAGTATAACATGTATTCCGGGTTTGATAGGGAACATAGAGTATTATATGTATGCAGGGTTTGATTGTGACATACAGTATAACATGTATGCAGGGTTTGATGTGGAACATACAATATACATTATATGCAGGGTTTGACATGGGACGTGTCTGATGTGGGACATACAGTATAAATATATATGCAGGGTTTGGCATGGGACATACAGTATAACATGTATGCAGGGTTTGACATGGGACATACAGTATAACATGTATGCAATGTGTGACATGGAACATACAGTATAACATGTATGCAGTATTTGATGTGGGACATACAGTATAACATGTATACAGAGTTTGACGTGGAACATACAGTATAACACATATGCAGAGTTTGATGTGGAACATGCATTATGGAATCTGTGCTGACCTACTTAATGACATCACAAACTTCGCATTTATAAAAGAGGTTTCTTCGTCTACCACCAGGGCACCTTTCCAACTCACCGCGGCCACCCAGGTCGCCATGTTGTGGTGTGTTCCTCTGCAGGTAGAGGGCGATACCAGACCATTTCGAGGCAGCGATAATTACTTCTTAGTAAGACTAGAATTGCCGCACATTCTTTTGTTTCCACCCTTTCTGTTTTGAATCCTCTTCCAGCAGGATGGGATGTGAGGGAATGATTCATTTACCAATTGGAGCAAACAATCAATAGAATGCCACTTGGAACGCTATCAAACTAAACTGGGATGGTGGTGAGGGGGTTGTGGGGTGGTGTGCGGTGAGGGGGGGTGGTGAGGGGGGCAGACGAACCCTGAATGTGGTTGATGGTTGGTTGCTTGTTATAATTTGACGTCCTGGCACATTATCCTGACAATGACCCAAACCAGTCTTTGCCCTATTCTAATAATGCCGACCGCCTGGCTAGGAAGCGACAAGTATCAATTTTTAAGTCATTGGTTTGACTCGACCAGGAATCAAAATGTGACCCTTGAATGTGATTGAAAACGAGGCTGTTCGCATAGCAGTGCCCTGGTGCTGGTACCGACAGGTGCATGTTCCACACACACGGTAGTGCGGGGGTTCGACGTCCATTAACACTGCAGTAACTTCAGACTATTCACCGAACATTCATTTCACCTACTCCCACTCCCGATTCAACCCCCCCATCCCAATGGTCCATCCACACCTGACTTGATCCACCCCCTCTACACCCCTCCACCCGGCCTCCCCCCCGTACCCAATCCACTCCCCCCCCCCCTACGTTGCTGTTTCACCAACCTCCCTCCCAATCCATCCCAGCTCCCTCGCAAGTGCCTCCCCTCACACACACCCACTTGCCTGGTTCACTCCACCTGCTCCCCAATCTACCAGCCCCCCCCCCCTCGCCCACCAATCCCCCCCCCCCCCACCTCCCAACCGCTACCCCTCCCCTGTTACCAAGGAACGCCCTTCCCAGAACCAGTCCAATCTCAGGGTGCATCTCGTCACTATTTCATTTACAGCTAGAATAATTGCTGGCTATATATACCCTGGTTCTCAGCCTGCCCTGACCTTGGAGCATTTCAGCTTGCACAACTCCATTTATCTTATGAACTCTTCCTCATGCTGAACGCACACAAATTCTCGGCTGAGAACGAAACCAACCAACTTCACTCACTCACCCACCCATCGACCCACAAAACATGCCGACAAGCACTTCCTAGTGCCGAAGGTTGATTAGTTGTTGGAGTTTTACATCCTGGCAACATCTAAAGTCATATCAGGACGGGTACCGACTTGTGACAGTGCGCACTCAGGGTGACTTTATAGTGCTGCCCCACTGGGAAATCAGGCCACCAGCACCATGACCAAATATCCCACTCAGTCACATTATCATGACACTGAGCTAACCAGTCCTTGCCCTATCCTATTAATGCTGAGCGCCAGGCTAGGAAGCGACAAGTATAAATTTTATAAGTCATTGATTTGACTCAACCAGGAACCAAAGTCCCGATCTCCCGCATATGATGCCCATGCTCTACCGATTCAGCCACCGCCCCCTGTAGTGCCAAATGTGGTGGGTGTGGGCGCGGTCAGTGAGATGGTTGCACTACATGCAGCAAACTGATCACCTTTAATCCATCTGCACTGTGGAGCAGCGTTAGTCCATCTCACTGCGCATGTGCGCAGGGAGATGTAGCAATCACTTCCTGTTTTCGGTTTTGTTAGTAAAACCAGCTCGCTGGTGCCGGCGATCAGTGTGTACGACATGTTCGTTGGTGGCGCCCCCTCGTGGTGTCGGGCATAATGGCATCAGCTCATCGGGAGTGTGTTTGCATCGTCGCAAGTTCCACTGCTGCTGTTTTTGTTGGTTTTGTTGTTGTTGTTGTTTTTGTTGTTGTTGTTATTGTTGTTGTCGTCTGCTCTTACAACGTCATTGTCTGTTTTTCTATAATGCTGTTATAGACACAAAGCAGCCATCGCATGAAAACTTTACACACACACAAGAAAAAAACAACCTACAAATGTTTGCTTTTACAAAATGTCGTCTGCTCTCAATAAGATACACGTATTTTTGCACACACACAAACACACACAAAGATCCAACTGAAGGTTTTTATTAATAGTCACTGCCTTCCGTGACTCTCGGCCCCGTGGGAGGAGACTTGAGTGATCGTCGGGTGAGGCGGAGCCAGGACTGAACCATCCATCCCAGAAACTCGATAGTCACGTGACAATGTGCCAATAAAACACTCCGAACTGGCAAAAATACCGGCCACTAGCGTCAGTTGGCCATTTGCTGAAATCGCCGAGTCAGTATATATATTGTCTGCGGATGCTGTCTGACGTCCACCGTGAGTGGATCATTCGCAGCAGACGACATTCAGCGGCCAGCGGTTACATATCAGGTGCACACGCCGAGAAAAGCGCCTTTTTAGTGTGTGTATGTCTGCTTAGTCACGGCGCGCATGCGCGACTGCAGTCTGTGTTCAAGGATATTGTCGCCTCACTGTCTGCCAGAACAAACATATTCCGACTGCGCATGTACAAAACACGGTACACACTGCACGGCTCAGGTTAGAGGTAAACACACAACTTTGGATATCTATATGGCGCGCTAAACACCCTTTTTTGTGATTATACAGATTGCCTGTGTTTGTAATGATTTGTCGCTATGGAAACAGTCGAACCGCCGGCCGGTACAATAAAGTGACTGTTAGAAAAGTAATTGAAAGTTGCAAGGGTTGGTCTGGCAGAACAGTGCCATTTTCCAGAGTGGGAGGTTCGTAGGGATCGATCCCTGGCCGAGTACAACCCGAAGAGTTACAAAATCCACACTTGTCGTTTCCTTCTCTGTGTAGGACACCACTCTGACTCTAAGTGCACATATACATGAGTGCATGATAATCTAAGTTTACAGTCTTGTGTTGCAATGGATAACGTGTCTGACTACGGATCAGGAAATTCCAGGTTCGAATCCTGGAAAGATCAATACTTCAGGCAGGCATCGGTGGTGTAACGGTTAGCATGGTTGCCTTCCAAGCAGTCGATCCGGGTTCAATTCCCGGGCTACGCACTTTCGTTTCACACTTGCTCTTCGCACCACGACAGGTGAACACCTCGAGGCGACACCCCAGCAGCTGACGCCGCGCCAACCCAAGCCACGATGGTACCCAGACTCCCTGCCCGGCACCACCGTACAATCTGAAGTGAACACACAGCGCTGACAGCCCAAGCTTGAAGCCATCACACAGTGCTGACAATACCAGCTCGAAGCTGACACATAGCGCCGACAGCCCAAGTCCAACCCACCACTCTTCCTCCCTACCCACGACCAGCGACAGTTGGCAGACGTCCCCAGGTTAGTCCCTTCTCTCCCCCTCACCACTATTGCTTTTTACTGTCATTGTCACTGTACTCCCCCTGTCACTGCTACTGTCACTGTACTTTCCCTGTCATGCCACTGTCTAATACAACCACACCATCCCGCCACCTACACCACTAATGTACAAAGCGACGAGGCCAGTGCTACACCATCGGGGTTCGAACCCACACTGAGCAGGCGAGAGCCCGAAACATTAGACCATTCACGAACGTCGATGTAGCTAGCACCAACCCACACCAACGCACAGCAACCTTTCTTTATACTTATCACTTCTTAGCCTGGCGCTCGGCATTAATTGGATAGAGCAAGGACTGGTTAGCTCAGTGCCAGGATAATGTGACTGAGTGGGATATCGGGTCATGGTGGCAGCGACCTGATTTCCCAGTTGGACAGCACTATAAAGTCGCCATGAGTGTGCCCTGTCACAAGTTGGTGCCCTGTCCTGATATGACCTTAGATATTGCCAGGATGTAAAACTCCAACCAGCAAAAGGTGCAGGCAAAGTGAGGCTTGCTTAGTTGGTTGGGTCGACAGGGGGCGCTGTTTAGGCAGCGCAGACGGCGACCGGAAGTTGGCCGTGCCGGCTCGCTGTAATCCGGCCGCGGGGAGCTGTATCTAGTTACCTTATCTGGCGGGCCAGGCCCGGCTGATTGGGTGATCAGTAGACAGGTATCGATCACCGTGTGACTGAAGTGGACACGCACCCAGCGGTGCATCGGGTACTATAATGCGCGCCTTGTCCGACAGGGAGCACCTCTGTTGTCGTCGTCACACTCCGCGACTACTATATAGGGTATGCACTGCTGTCACGCTAAACGGAAGTGCAGCCATTGTGGAGATACAACACAATAACAAACCAAGCCTGATCAAGTCATTGTCAATGGCAGTGAGCATTCTTCATACAGAAATAATGAAATATCTCTAAAACAACACCACCTAGAAACAAATCGCTTGGTACACATATAGAAAACATGTTTACCAAAAAGATTATATTAAATTGATACAGTTAGAGTTCTGGATTTCTATTAATTTTGAACAAAACTAAGGTTTTGCACTGCGCGTACCGGCAAACTCACGACATTGTCAATGGTAGTGAGCAATCTTCATACAGAAAAAGTGAAATATCTCTAAAACCACACCATCTAGAAACAAATCGCTTGGTACACATATAGAAAACATATTCAACGAATAGATTATATTAAATTTATACGGTTAGGGTTCTGGATTTCTATTAATTTTGAAATAGACGTTTTGCACTGAGCGTACTGGCAAACTCAAGGCATTGTCAATTGTCGTGAGCAATCTTCATACAGAAAAAGTGAAATATCTCTAAAACCACACCACCTAGAAACAAATCCCTTAGTACACTTATAGAAAACATCTTTACCAAAATGATTATATTAAATTGATAGTGTTAGGGTTCTGGATTTCTATTGATTTTGAATAAAACTAATGTTTTGCACTGCACATACCGCCAAACTCAATGCATTGCCAATGGTCGTGAGCAATCTTCATACAGAAAAAGTGAAATATCTCTAAAACCACACCACCTAGAAACAAAATGCTTGGTACACATATAGAAAACATATTCAACGAATAGATTATATTAAATTTATAAGGTATTCTGGATTTCTATTAATTTTGAATGAAATAGATATTTTGCACTGCGCATACCGGCAAACTCTATGGGTTGTTTACTGGTTGATATCGCCACAATGGCCGCGCATCCAGTTGATGACATTACGTGAATACCCTATATACTGCTCACCGGTGTCACAATATAAAATTGTCCCCTGTATATTTGTTTACCCACCTCTCACCCTCAACAATATACTGGAATGAACCTGCTGCCCTCCCGCTCCCCCTCCCTGGGTTAGAACGTACTAGAATAAAGCTTCCCCACGGGGAAATTGTGGGTTTGAACCCTGGTCGAGTCAAACCAATGACTTAAACATTGATACCTGTCGCTTCCTAGCCAGGCGCTCGGCATTAGTAGGATATCAAATTCTGTATGTTTGGTATCAAGGGTATAAAGGGTAGGGCAAGGACTGGTTGGCTCAGTTTCAGGATAATGTGATTGAGTGGTTTATCAGGTCATGGTGCTGGGCGCCTGGTCTCCCAGCGGGGCAGCACTATAAAGTCGCCATGAGTGCGCACTGTCACAAGTCATTACCTGTCCTGATATGACCTTAGATGTTGCCAGGACGTAAAACTCACAACAACCAACCAATCAACCACGGGGCAATTATATGCCAGTAGTATACACTCCACCCTCCTCTCCAGAACGAAGCAGCCTGACCTCCATCATTTAATCCATATGTTCTCCACCACAACCTTGCATATTTGAAGCTGTTCATAATTATAACCAAACAGGTGTGTGGAGAGTGTCAGTCGTATCATCATCATCATGCTGTTGGTCGCGATGCGACAAAGACTGCTTTCATTACTTGACTGCCACTCTCCATTTAGCTCTCTGCTGTGAGAGTTGCGTCCATGAGTCGGTTTTAATGTCTCTCAGCTTCAGGTTTCTCTTGATGGTATCCCTGAACCGTAGACGGGGGCGCCCTCTCTTTCTGTAGCCAGAAGACAGTTGGGAATAAAGGATCTGCTTTGGTAGCCTGTCTGATGACATCCTCACGAGGTGTCCAGTCCACCGGAGATTCTTTTTGATCAGAAGATCTTCCATAGAGGGCAGCCCCATCCGTTCGAGTATTTCCTTATTCGTCACTTTGTCCTTCCAGGTTAGCCTCATGATTGAACGCAGATGTCGCATCATGAAGGCATGCAGCTTTTTCACCTGCCGTCTGTACACTGTCCAGGCCTTGGCTCCGTATAGTAGGGTGGATAGCACGATTGCACGGTAGATCTTACCTTTGACCCGAATGGACACATGGTGGTTGTTCCAGAGTCTCTGGCATAGTCGGCCGAAAGATGCACTAGCCTTGGCCATCCTCCTCTGTATCTCAGCATCAATGCGTCCATCACTTGATATAGTGCTTCCGAGATAGGTGAATTCCGGAACAGAGTTCAGCTTGTTTCCGTCAACCATGATCTCCTCCTCTAGGGTTCTTGTAGAGTTGGGTTGGTACAGCACCTCCGTCTTCTTGATGTTAATTTTCAGGCCAAACTTCTTTGATGCATCGGAGAAAGCGTCCACTATTTTCTGGGTCTCTTCAGCAGAGTGGGCAACCAGTGCACTGTCATCTGCGAATAGTAGCTCTCTCACCTGTATCTGAGTAGTCTTGGTCTTCGCTCTGAAACATTTCATGAAAGCTGCCTGCAAAAGTGTTGAAGTGCTGGTGGCTTTTGCAAGTTACCAGCGGCACTCTCTCGGGGAGCAAATAGAGGTTTCACACCGGCAAGAACATGTCAAGACAGGCGCAAAACTATTTGTCCCTGCAGTGGCTGGTCGGGAGATGTTGGGAGTTCCATACATCAACCGCCCTTAATGCTGCCACAGTGACATGGTTTTCTGTTTAGGGTTTGCTCCCTTAGCCTTCGGTTCTGTCAAGGACCTGTACCACAAGGCAGTGGTTTACAACTCTGCAGGGCAGGGGCGTCAAACTCCCTGAGGTATTGCTATACCTGCAATACCTGCATACCTCAGTAGTATAGGAGGGTTATTTTAAGCGTAAAATTGGGCATAATAACAATACCTAAAGTAGGTCATCTAAGGACAAACAGGTCATCTAAGGACAAACAACCCCTTCGACACTCATGAGGTCATCTAACGTCAATGGACTCTCTCAGAGGGGGCATTTAAGGTCAATGGACTCTATCAGAGCCAGGATTACGTAAGTTTACGCTCAAAAGAACCCTCCTATACTACTAGTGTCGAGGTTGAAACTATAGGAGGCCTCGTTCTCTTCATTATAACCGTGGTGTCAAATGTTCCATCACAAATTACCAGAAAAGCACACATTATACACAAAAGACGTCGTAGCAATGTGAGGGCTTGTGGGCAAAACCATACATATGTTGGAATAACATTGTACTCACTTCCCGCTGGCAGTTTTATTCTAATATAATATTGCCAGGGAAAAATATGACTCCTTTTCAGCAGGACTCAGCGGCCGCATCACACCGAGGCTGAGGGCGGGGGTGCGGTGGGGCGGGGTGAGGGCGGGGGTGCGGTGGGGAGAAAGGGAAGCCAGTGGAGGGGGATGGGTGGGTCTGGGGATGGAGTCAAAGGACGATTGATTAAGGCTCACTTAGGGGCGACTACCCAATGAAATATTGATGAATAGTGTATGTGTGTATTAAGCACACAGTGATGGATATGGCGGTTGAGGCCCAGTGTGATTAGGACGAGTATTGAGCGACACATGACCCATCTAAATGCGGGTCTTGTCGTCGCCAGAGGGCGGTATTGCATGTAATGTAATATATGTTTTTAAATTTGAAATTCCTGTAATCTTTTCTTTGCAGGGGTAAAAGTTTAGATGCCGATTTAGTTTTACATACAGTAAAACCTAATGAAAAGATAGGGATGATATGGGATTGTTGCCATTGAGATATGGTACAATGTGGGACTAGGGCTGTTGAGATATAAAGTGAGATATGACTGGTCAGTGAGATATGATACAATATGGGACTGTGGTAAGTAAGATATGGTGCAATATGGGATTATGGTAAGTAAGATATGGTAAATATGTGCTGTGGCCAGTGATATATGGTACACTATAAGACTGTCGTCAGTAAGATATGGTACAATATGGGAGTGTGGTCAGTGATATATCGTACAATATGGGACTGACTAGTGACATTTGGTACAATATGGGATTGTGGCAAGCAAGATATGGTAGAATACTCGCCTGTGGCCAGTGACATGATACAATATGGGGATGTGGTCAGTGACTTATGGTACAATATGGAGCTATGGTCATTGCAATATGGTACAATATGGGGCTGTGGCCAATGAGTTATGGCACAATGCGGGCTGTGGCTGGTGATATGGTACAATATGGTACCGTTTGTCAGCGGTATATAGCTTGGCCACGAGCCGGGAAGTTGAGATGTAAAACAGCCAACCCCCCTTTCCCCTCCCCCCCCCCCCACCCTTGCATGACGTCACGTGATGGCGCCCTTTCCTAACACATGGCAGCGTCACGCTTCATTACCCTTCAAGAGCTGCCATTTAGAGATGTCATAATGCTCGGTTCTAACCAAACCGCGAAGCCCGACAAGATCGACAGTAACTGGCAGCCTGTCTGAATCGGCCCGAGTTGTTCTGTCGGTGTTTACGCCCCACACTGGCCACCTGTTGGCCCCAAGCGACTGAGTGCGGAAAGCAGCTATCGATTGTCGGTATGTCCTGTTGGGTGCCATTGGCAACCAGCGCAAGGGCATTTCTGGCGTGCTTGTTGGGATTTTATGTCCTAGCAAACAACTAAGATCATATCAAGACAGATACCGACTTGTGACAGTGCACACTCATGGCTACTGTATAGTGCTGTCCCAGGCTGTCAGCACCATGACCTAATATCCTACTCAGTCACATTATCCTGATACTCAAACCGGTAATATTAATCCTATTATCCTATTAATGTCAAGCACCATGCTAGGGGGCAACAAGTGTAAATTGTGTAAGTAATTGGTTGGGCTCAGCCAGGGTTTGACACCATGAATTGCCACATCTTTTTTAATTCTATATTTTTTTAATATATCTTTTTATTTAACAATGCATCTAGAGCACATTGATTTTTATCCTCGGCTATTGGACGTCGAACATATGGTCATTCTGACAGATTTATCTGGAGGAAACCCCCGCTGCCACCACATAGGCTACTCTTTCCGATAAGCAGCAAGGGCTCTTTTATATGCACTTTCCCACAGACAGAACAACACATATCACAACCTTTGATGAACCAGTTGTGGACCACTGGTTTCCCACATGGCAAGCCAAGCAGTTGTTCCCGATTCGGCCACCCTATCTGTCCGAAGTTCCATTTTGGCCACCTTTTCGTTTGTGAAAAGGTTGCCTTATCCCAGACCACGAGAAGATTGCTGTTTGTTGGAATAGCAACATCTGAGGTAATATCAGGACGGGTACTGACTTGTGACAGTGTGCACTCATGGTGACTTTATAGTGCTGCCCCACTGGAAAACCAGGCCACCAGCACCATGACCCAATGTCTCAATCAGTCACATTATCCTGACACTGAGCCAACCAGTCCTTGCCCTATCCTAATAATGCTAAGCGCCAAGCTAGGAAGTGACAAGTATCAATTTTGTAAGTCATTGGTTTGACTGAACTGTGAATTGAACTCTCGACTTCCTGCAAGGGAGGCCTGTGCTCTACCGATTCGGCCACCGCGCCTGGTGCAGATCACTAGAACAAGACATTCGTGACTACAAACAACAACAACTAACACAAACTATGCTCTCCCAACGCCTCACATTTCTAACGAAGCCTTTTTACGGCGCGCACAGACACTCACGCACACACACACACACTCACGCGCACACGCATTCACCAACACATACACACACACAAAGCACGCACCTTTTTGGTCGGCCAGCCCAGGGCTGACGTGGTGTTGGCCTTAGGGAGGCTCTTCTGGTCGGCGTAGAGCGTTCCGAGCGCCACGAAGCCGTCGAGTCCCCGGAAGAGGACGGACACGTGAACGCACAGGGTGCCTTCCTGGACGAAGCCCTTGGAGCAGTCCCGGGGCGCCGCCTCCTGCGACCGGGCCGTCGGCGCTGCTACCCCCGTCCGCGCCCCCGGGGACGGCCCCGGTCCCGGTGCCGGGGCCTTGCGCCCCTTCCTGCGGCCCCGCGGCGCATACCGCTCCCGGTCCTGGATGTCCTGGAGGTACGAGAGGTCCGGGAGGTTCTGGTCTAGGTGCGCTGACGGGGTCTGCGCATACTGGGCTAACGCGCGCGGGAGAAGCCCGTCTGGTTCCGTCTGGGCCAGAGCCATGGCGGTCGGGGAGCGTCGCGCTCGACCCGGGTAAGCGCGCGCCTGAGCCGGTGCCAGCGCTAGCGGGAGGCCGGGGTGATGCGCCCGGCCCTGCATCCGGGCCTGAGCGGCCGGAGCCGGGGGAGGGGACGGCGGGGGCGCGTGCTGTGGGAGCGCCCGCGCCTGGAAGTTCGTATCGAACGGGTCCCAGTTGTTGGTCCGGTAGACGTTGGACGGGCGCGCCTTGCGGACGGTGCGGTCCGGGAAGGTGCGGCGGTTTCCCTGACTGCCGTAGTTGTGCTTGAATATGCCGGACGGCTTGGTCGGATAGAAGCCGGGCGGGTGTGAGGTGGTGCCCGACAAGGTGAAGTCAAAGTCGTCAAAGTTAGGCTTTCCCGGGCGCTTCGTAGCCGGCGTTACCTCGTCACAGTTCGGGTTGTCGAAGCGGCTCACCTTTCCCTCCTTCTTGATGTGTATAATCTCGATGCTGCGCACGTAGCACTGCGTCTGTACGAAGTCATCCGATTGCATATGCGGCACGATGTAGAACTGTGACAGGAGGAGCACAAGCACCAGGCCGCCGACCAGCGCCAGGATGCTAAAGACCAGCGTAAAAAGCACCCATCGACGGGTCCGACCGGTGGCCGCCCCGTCCCCGCCGCCAAGGATCATGATGCTAAGTTTAAGCTTAAAGAGTCGCTGTGCACGAACTAGACGCAAATCAACCCGGACACTTCCTCCTCCTCCTCTTCCTACTCCTCTTACTCCACCTACTCCCTCTGCTGGGGGAGAGAGGGCTTAGTTCTGTGAACCGACACCAGGTAGCGCGCGCCCTTTGGTTAAGCTTGTACCTGTTCACTTAACCTTGGTAAGCTTCACTCCGTCACAGCTGAACGCATCATCCTCATTGGGGTGTCGGGCTGTCTGTCGGGGTGTCGGGGTGTCGGGAAGTCCGGGTGTCGGGGTTGTTCATGCGGAGCGGCGCGTTCCGGTGTATGCCGGCTGCTGTATGGTAGTACTGGTAGTGCGCATGCGTTCTGCTGGGGCTGTCGGCGCTGCGGGGCGTTGGTTGCTGGTGGCTGGTGGCTGATGGCTGATGGCTGGTTGCTGGTGGCTGGGGGAAGGCACTGCTCGCTACACCGGTAAGAGTCCGACTGGTAGCCCAGCCGCCCGACCAGCCGCTCATATACCACCGCCCGCCGCCCGCCGCCGGCTGCCACCTCCCGCCATCGCCTAAAGCCACCGAAATAGATGCGGCGCTAATAAGCCCGTGTATGGCAGGCCGGGGGAACACGTGGGCCATGGTGGTGAGGGCTGTGCGCGTAGGGAGGAGGTGAGGTGAGGAGGTGGAGGTGGAGGAAGGGGGGGGGGGCGGGTGGGAGGGGGGAGGGAGCTCAGATGGCTGGTGTGACAGGGAAGCGCTATTTTAAAACCAGAAGTCGGCTAAAGCCGGTAATGTTGGCACACACACAAATAATGCCATACTAGCAGCGTGCGGCCGGCGGTTAGAGGCTGGCTCAGCTGTTTGGGCGCATCTCTCTCTCTCTCTCCCGACCCCCATTACCCCACTCCCACCCCCAGCATCCCAGCACCGCAACAACAACCACCACCACCACCACGTTGCACAGCCTGGCCTCGCCACTGACTGACAGCCTTCTCTTGGTGACAATTCACAGATTCCATCCCACCAAACCACAACTGTGTGAACCGGCGTGATTGCTGTTACAGGGGTGCCTCAGGTGGGATAGGGACGGGACAGGAGGGGGAGGGGGAGAAGCGGGAGAAAGGTGGGGGTAGGGTGTAACAGGGCGGGGGCGGGGTGAAGAGGGGCGGGAAGGGAGGGATGGGAGAAGGGTGGGGGGGGGGGGGCTGAGGCGGGGAAGGATTCGGCAGGGCGGGGCGGGAAGGGGGTGATGAGGGACGGGTGGGAGGGGTGGAGTAGCGGGAGAAGGGCGGGGAAGGATGTGGCAAGAGGAGCGGGACGGGGAGGGGTGAGCGGGAGGGGGGGAGCCGGAGAAGGGTGGGATGGGGCGGGACGGGGCAGGGTAGGGCGGGGCGGGGCGGGACGGGGCGGGGCGGGGCGGGGCGGGGCGGGGCGGGGCGGGGCGGGGCGGGGCGGGGCGGGGCGGGGCGGGACGGGCGGGGCGTGGCGGGGAAGGATGAGACAAGGCAGGGCGAGTGGGGGCGGGCAGGAGGAAGAGGAGCGGGAAAAGGGTGGAGCGAGGAAAGGTGGGGCGAGGAAGGATGGGGCGAGGCGGGGAGGGCGGGAGGGGGGATAAGCGGGAGAATGGCGGGGCGGGGAAAGGATGGGACGGTAAGGGTGACGGACGGGGCTGGGGAGCGAGGGGTGCGGGGGGGGGGGGTGGTTGAGGGGATGGGAGAGGGAGAGGCAGGGGAGAGGTGGTGGGGCGGAGGGGTAAGACTGAGAAAGGTGCGAGTGTATGCATTGCATTGCTTCAGACCATGTAAACTACTTGTGATGGCCTTAGTCGAGGTCTAAGGTGTATAATTATGTGTGTTGTGGTTGGTTCAATGCGTGAGAAGGTTGGTGAGTGTTGTAGGCCGTGATAGTGCTTTCAGGGGGGCGGGACGCAGCTCAGGCGGTAGGTAACGTGTCCACCTGTGAAGGTGTGGATCATCTGATCGATCCTGAGTAGTGGACACGCTTGCAGTTTGGGGTATTTTCCGGTCCAACCAGTGGTCCACAACGGGTTCATCTAACGCTGTGGTATGTTCTCTCCTGTCTGTGGGAAGGTGCATATTTAAGACCCCTTGCTGCTTATCGGAAAGAGTAGCCTATGTGGCGGTAGTGGGTTTCCTCCAAAGAAACGTCAGAATGACCATATGATTGACATCCAATAGCAGATGATAAAAAACAATGTGCTCTAGAGGCGTTGTTAAATCAAACAAATCTTTTTTATTTTGCTTTCATCACCTGGTCAGTATTATCTGTGAGGAGCTCTTATCTCAACACTGCGCTCTGCTAGGTACTTCAGTCCTCCAAATATATATATATATATATATATATATATATACATATATATATATAAAGGGATAACTATTGCATACTTTACTAGTTTGAGTGGTGACATAAACCAGACATACAGTTCCCGAAAACACATCCAGAACTTAGCAACTGTAGCAGCACTATAAAGTCGCCATGAGTTCGCACTGTCACAAGTCGGTACCCGTCCTGATAGAACCTTAAATATTGCCAGGACATAAAACTCCAACAGCCAACTGAGGCCGGTGAAGTGCGGTGTCGTGACCATCCGGATGAGAATAAAGTAATACTTTATTCCCACCAGATGGATGGGCAAACAGGAAAAAAAAGATCACCTACTTCCAATATGGAAGATCATGCGATCAAATCCCCGGCCGGCTCAAACCAAAGATTGATCAAATAAATACTTATCACTACCTTGTCCGATGCTTGCCATTAATAGGATAGAAGAAGGACTATCTGTGCAAATTAGGCTAGGAAACCCCCACTAAGCTGCACTTCAAAGGGGCATGTGATATGTCACGGCCCATCAGTGGGATGCTCAATGGAAGGTAACCATGCCAGGAGTAGCCAGATAACACACCACACAGCTATGTACAAGCCCATGCTATGTAAATAGGAATAGGCTAGTCTAGTAATAAGAGTAGAACAAAATAAAATACATATATGCCAAGAAAATCCAAAAAAACTAACATAGGCTACTAACCATACCAACCAATTATCTACATGCTACTGAAATGCAGGCAATCAAATAACTTATCAGCAGCTACTGTGTGGTAAGATAACACCAACACTGCAACTGGCCAGCATTGAAAACAAGCCTGAGTACTCGGGCTTATATGCTATGGACAGTATAAATACAGCCTCAATAAAAATAAAAAATGAAATAAAAAAGGACTGGTTGACTGAATGTCCGAATAATGTGACTGAGTGAGATATCATGTCATGGTGCTGGATATGCCGCATCCCAGCGGGTAATAACTATACAAAGTTGCCATGGGTGCGTACTGTCTGTCACAAGTCTGTCGAGCTATGATGATATATGTTGCTTTTGACCTAATACCTCAATAAACAAACCCTGGCTTTTCCCGATACACCGGAACTGCCAAGTTAATTTTCAGTGAAAGCTTGCCCTCATAAGCTGACTCTGGTTGATTATTTCCTACTTACTCTAGTCTTGTTTTGGGGTTTTTTTTTCCCCCCTGTAAATGAATTTAATTCCTATATATCTTTTGTAAGTGCAATAGCACTGGGCTATAGCACTAAGTGCTATAGCACTGGTCTTCCGACAGTAATTGTTACAGGTACATAGATCTACACACTTATTTTACATGGTTTATATAGTAAATTGAACTGTGAAGTAAATTGTGAAATTAAAGTGTAAACAATGCAATAAGTAATGAGTATGAGGTACATTTAATCATTTTACATTTAAAGGTAAGGTTTTAGTTGTTGGTTTATGACTTCCAATTCAATAGATACCAATGCGTTTAATTACTTAGTCTTTGTTCAATGTGATAAGATACTCTTTTATTCATTTTGTATGCAGTGGGATTTGGGTGTTAGTTGGGGTATTTTTGTGTTAGTAAGTCAAGATATCTTGACTATTGATTTGTTCTGTAGATAAATAAATAAATTTATTCATTGCTGTGAGGAATGAGGAATCTGGATGTTGGTGGGAAGGGACTATAGGAGGGGGAGTCCAGCAGGCAGGACATACCGGAGGGTGGGACCGCAGTGGGCACAGCTCTGGTTGCGCATTCAGTTGTTTCTTTATGTTATTGTCTTTCGGCCTGGCCAATTAGATGCATTCTGATAGAATACATGTATGTGTTTAGGTTTCTAATCCCGTGAGGTAGGCTATTCTACATTCCACTGCCCACAAAGAGTCGAGAAGTACTGGTCCAACTTAAGCTTTGTGGGACAACAATGTCTCCCTTCCCTCTCCCCCTCACACCTTCCTCCCCCCTCTGAACCACACACACACTTCAGGTCATCTGACCGATTCTTCCCTGGTGTCCCTCCTAGGGGGGACGGGGACACCATTGTCAATCATCCCATTCTGCCACGCTCAATGAGAGTACACATGACGTGTGTGTGCCCCTCTTACACCTTGTTTACATAACGTGGTGTGGCTATTTGGCCAATGGCAAGGCAGATAACATTCAGCCAGACAATCCATTTACTTCTGTGTGCCCAGACCCCAGCAAACGTCTAGGTCAACATCATACTGCTGCTTCTGAACACAACTTTAAGACCCACTCTTTTCTCCTGCTCACATTGTAATGATGTGGACACGTTGGAGTCTGTTTAACGAGTGTTTATTAGATTTCGATATATATCAGCCCAGGGCCCATATCGGGATGCGCATCATACCGGCGTCCATGGGCTAATTAGTTATGTGTGCATACATTACATACATTACATCCCCTTTCACAGGAACTGTCATGCAATTGTACATGGTAATCAATTGACTGAGTATTTACTTATATAACTGACAGACTGCTATAATGCACTTTGTTGTGCTCGAATGTTCATGCTTCGTTTGCTGAAATAAAAAATGTCACATGATATTCAGTTGTCTGGGTGCATTCTGGAATAACACATCTTCGGTCAAGTGTGATATGCAATGCTACAGGCGTAATGTCTTATATAACAGTTTGTGTCTGCTTGCTGAAATAAATACATGTCTTGAATAAATACGTTTAGTCGCGTTTGGCTTTGTTACAGTCTCTGAGCGACTCTTCTTTGTAATTAGCTGATAGCTAGTGCTGGCTTTAGAGTCCGATAACTGATGTACACTTTAGCCAATTTACAAAAGATACATTTAATGAGCATGCATGTCTAAAACTAACATCGAGATTACATTGTTTCGTTTTCGGGTAGGTTTCAGATATTGTGAGACTTTCCCACCATGTGCTCCAAGTGAGCAGTCGTGTTTCCGTTTCCCATCGCTCGATGTGAGCCTGGTATCCCTTATCTCCTTTTTAATGAGGCTTTTTTTTATTGATAAGGTTGTCGATTTGGGTTTCTTATCTGTAATGGGTGTGTGTGTTTCGCCTTAATGGCTGTTGGCTCGGTTGCTACCCACCTCCTTATCTTTATGCTTTCATCAATTTCTATTATGTTACATTAATGGTGATATGCATTTCGCTTTTACCTGTTTTAATGGCGGTTTAATCATGTTATTCCCATGCATTCTACAGGTCTTATTTGCCTACCATATCTTGTTCTATATAATTGACTTTCGGCTGGTTGTCGTTGTTTAGAGGTACTTTAAAAATGTGTATTCTGTTTCTGCGTAATGTGTTGTTTTCTGTGTTCATTATATTGTAGTCTCTATTTCTTGGGTTTTTAGTCTCTATTATGTATCCTGATGCCCATTCTTTTTTCTGGTTTAGGTATTTTACTTTGTTCCCGATGTTTAGCGGTTTGTGTGTTTCTTTTGTTCTTTTGTCAGCATTTTTTCTTTTTTGCTGATTTATTATTATTTGATTTGTTTTAGATTTCTGTGGTTTCGGTTTCAATTATTTTGCTTCTGTCAGGAGTTTTCATTTTAGTTTGTGGCTCATGAGTAGTTGTGCTGGTGATGCGTTCATGCCTGTCAAGGGTGTATTTCTGTAGTTTAATAATGCAATGTTCATGTCTTTGTTGTCGAGTTTGGCCTTTGTATCTTTCTACCTGTCCTTTGCTTTGTGGGTACATTGGGTTCGAGAAACAGTGCTTGAAATTGTATTCTTTCGCAAATTCTTTATATTCTCCGCTTTAGAATTGTGGACCATTGTCTGATACTACCATGTGTGGCATGCTGTAACGGCCAAATACAGACTTCAATTCTTTTATAGTTTTCTTACTTGACATGTTTGTCATTTCAATGACTTCAGGGAATTTTGAATAGTAGTCTACAATTAATAAGAATGTTTTATCCTTTATCTGGAAGAAATCAATGCAAATTTTGTAAAACGGTGTGTCGGGTATTTCGTGATTGCTTAGTGGTTCAGATTGCTGGAGATTTCTCAAACTTTGGCATATTTGACACTTGGCCACTTTAACTTCGATTTGTTTGTCCCTTCCGGGCCAAAACATATAAGCTCACGCTGGCTGTTTGGTTTTGATTATCCCTAAATGGGCCTCATGCAGTTTGTTTAACATCTCTTTTTGTAATGTTTTTGGTATTATTATTCTATCGCCTTTCAGTGTAATCTTGTTGTGTATTGTGATTTCGTGTCTGTGTGTGAAATATGGTCTTATGTCATGCCTTACTTGGTTGTTTTGGTTAGGCCAGCCACCCTCGACAACTCTTACTAACTCTTTTAGTGTATTGTCTCATTCAGTGTGTTGTTCGATGCGGTTGATGTTGGCGTCTACCATGTTGATTGCTGCAATCAACATTTTTGCATCAAACAGGTTATTCAGTTCCGTGTTGTTTACATATGCTCTGCAAAGGGTGTCTGCAAAATACATTTTTGATCCTTTTACATGAGTAACATTTAAGTTATAGTTTTGCAGTTTCATTCTCATGGGTTGCATTCGTGCTGAGAGTTTATGTAACAGTTTAATCATAATGGCCACTAGGGATTTGTGGTCAGTCTCTACTGTGACTTCTTTACCATGGATATATTCATGGAATTTGGTGCATCCAAAACAAATTTCTAACAATTCTTTCTCAATTACTACATAATTACTTTGTGTATCATCCAAAGCTTTCGATGCCATAGCGATCGGTTTTCCGTCTTGGAATAGAGTGGCCCCCAGCCCCGATTTTGATGCATCTACTTGCAATGTCAATTTATTTCTTACGTCGTAGAATGCTAGAACCGGTGCATCCATCAATAACATTTTTAATTCGCAAAATGCTTTTTCTGCACATCTTCCCAGTGCCCTGCTGTGTCTTTGTTAAGCAAAATTCCTAGTGGCTTTGCAACTTTCGCCATGTTTGGAATGAATTTACTTATGTATCCCATCATCCCCAAGAATCTTTGAATGGCTGGCTTATCATTCGGTGTGGGCATGTTAATAATTGCCTCAACTTGAGCTTAAGGCCGGTTTGCGTTAGGATGTGACCTACGTAGTTGACTTGCGTTGCACATATTCCGGTCGCAAGTGACAGTGGGGGCGACGGAAGTGCGGTTCGAAGTGCATTGTGGTAGGAGGTGAATAGATACAGAGAGCCGATTGGTCAATAACATAGTGTGTTATAAAGTAGTACAGAGTAATAAACATATAGATTCCCTTACGCAGCTTTATACTCGCATAATGCTTATACATCACATATATGTATTATTGTACATAGGTATTATTGTATATATTTATGTATTGCTGACATTTACATTTACACAGAATTAGATATTTCCACGTTGCCTGTTCTCAAGGACAACCTCATTGTGACAACAGTGCTCGCTGGCAGATTGCCAACGATTTGGGAGAACTGGCTGACTATTTTGGCTATGAGAGCCAAGTGGTGGCCACACTCCCTAACACACAGTGGGAATGCCAAGTTATAACTAACTACAAGCGATTCCTGTACCTGGCGCGGTGGCCTAATCGGTAGAGCGTGGGCCTCGCGTACGGAAGATCGGAAGTTTGGTTCCCGGTTGAATCAAACATGACTTATACAATTGATACGTGTCCCTTCTGGCATGGTATCTTAGTGGGGGCAGCACTACAAAGCAACCTTGTCGGTGTCAGTCCAGACCTTAAATATCGCTCAGTACGTTGTCGAGTTGCTCACCATGTGAAACCACAATCAATCAACTTTGAAATGGCGTCGAAAGATTTAATTTGCCCTATGATGTTTTTTTTGCACAGTCTTAGCTCACGTGTTTACAGCAACGAGCCTGGCTGGCTACATGTGCGTGGTTGGCACATGCAGAGACAATCGTTTTGCATTAAGAAAACAAAACAAGGCATAGGAGTACCACCGAAATAAGATTAGATTTAAAGATCTAGTCACTTCGATGGAATGCATTCTTTACATCCATTTGTTGTATTTTAAATTATTCATATTCTAGAAATATCGATTAGATTGCACTGATAACTATATGAATAGTCCTAGAATATTACTTAGTCTAATCGTAGTGGATTGTTAAGTCCCTATGATACCTACTGTGTTGGAGCTCAAAGCGCCCCATTCTGTGACGTCATACAGGGGAAGGATAGGCGGAATTAGATAGGTTTTAGGCATAGTCAAATGGCTTCAAATTCACTATTAGCTTCCGTTGGGGAACTCTCTTGCAGTAAACCGCTTCTTCCTAACCTTTCTCTATAACTAGTGACTCATAAGTCTAAACGTGTTTGTTCTATTTCGAATCTATCCGACAGTGGAGGCATTTCCTGTCCTACGTCATTCCAATAGCTGAGGAAGCTTTGTTTGTTGGAGTTTTATGTCCTGCCAACATCTAAGATCATATCAGGACGGGTACCGACTTGTGACAGTGCGCACTCATGGTGACTTTATAGTGCTGCACCAC
This sequence comes from Branchipolynoe longqiensis, assembly GCA_030323885.1. Lineage (NCBI taxonomy): Eukaryota > Metazoa > Annelida > Polychaeta > Phyllodocida > Polynoidae > Branchipolynoe > Branchipolynoe longqiensis. The sequence continues at coordinate 38,591,492 of CM059195.1, forward strand.
TGGGAGACCAGGCTGCCGGCACTATGACCCGATATTCCACACAGTCACATTATCCTGACACTGAGCTAACCAGTCCTTGCCCTACCATTTTTAAAGCCGAGCGCCAGGGTAGGACACAACAAGTATCAATTTGATAAGTGATTGGTTTGACTCGACCGGGAATCGAACCCCGATCTCCCGTAATGGAAACCTGAGCTCTACCAATTAGGCCGGTCTGAGGAGGCTGACCCCAATTGTCACAGATTGATCACAGAGACCCTCAGCCATGGTTGGTCTAAAAATAACTCCCAAAGAATGGACCTTTTTTACTCATTACCAGCAATCCCCAACCTGTTGACTAGCGCTGCGACAACTCACTGTCACCACGAGTAGCAGCATTCCTATTGCAAATCCACGGCAACGCCATTTATCACATTTCTATCATAATAAACGTATAGCGCCGATAGCAAATCACTTTCTACATACACCAAGCTCTTAGGTGCTGAAAATTGGGCTAAATTCGCTAAATCTTTTGTAGGTCCATCTATATGTTGAAAATTTGGGAGAAAATGCCACGTTTTCCCACGATATTCACAGAAAATCGCTGTGGTAATTCCAAATAAGTTTGTTTGTTTATTTTTGCTTTGCATCCTAGCAACATCGAAGGTCATATCAGGATGGGTACCGACTTGTGACAGTGCTGCTGACCTTATAGTGCTGCCCCACTTGGAGACCAGGCTACCTTCACCGTGACCTGATATCCCACACAGTCACACTATCCTGATTCTGTGCTAACCAGTCCTTGCCATATCCTATTAATGCAGAGTGCCAGGCTAGATAGCGACAAGTATCAATTTCATGTCATTAGCTTGGTAATTCCAAATAAGTTTGACTCGGCAGGAATTCGAACTCCCAACCTTCCGCGCTGGAAGCCTGCGCTCTACCGAATCGGCCACCGCGTACGGTAGTAAGTAAAGTTTCTGTTGCTCACGTACTCGCCCCGTTAAATGCATTATGGTACTCTGGGTTCAGTGACATATAAAGTTATAAGTCGATCGCTGCCACTTGAACTTGTTCATGTGTCCAGGTTTCAGTGGCCGCGGTACTGAGCGCGGTAGACTAATCGCTAGAGCGCGAGCCTCGCGGGCGGAAGATCGTGAGTTCGGTTCCCAGTCGAGTCAAGCCAATGACTTATATAATTGATACTTGTCGGTTCCAAGCCCGACATTCGGCTTTAATAGGATAGAGCAAGGACTCGTTTGCTCAGTGTCAGGATAATGTGACCGAGTGGGATGTCGGGTCAAGGTGTCGGTGGCCTAATTTCCCAGTGGGGCAGCACTATGAAATCACCATCAGTGCACACTGTCACAAGTTGGTAGCTACCCGTCCTGCTATGACCTTAGATGTTGCCAAGACGGAAAACTCCAACAACCAACCAACATATAAAGCTACAATTCGATCGATGCCCCTTCAAGTAAGTGTTCAGGTCTCAGGTAGTTAGTTCCATTTCCGATTTCTTCCCGAAAATAAGGTCTGTGCGATGACGTCACAGACGCTCGTCTCCGGTCACTGACGTCCGTTTATATACGCCCCCTTGAAGTTTCACAAATGACATTCTCGAACTTCGAAGCAAGGCGTCAAGATCGTGCCATCGAGTTAAGGTTATTTAAAACCCAGATGAATTAGCTTTGTTTCCTTTTAACATTTTTATTATCGCCAACTCTTCACATTGATTTCCCGATTCCTTAATTGATTCGCAATTGAATTGATTTCTTTTAAATAACTATCTGTATCTATTTCAGGAAGAACAGGCGTTGAGAAATGTGTTATTTTGAAGAATAAAACTATTTACCCCAAAAAAAAGAAGAGGGGAAAAAGAATGGCCGATCAATTAAAAGTAAATATGGTCCGCGATAGCCCTAATTTGAATGAAGACATCTGCATACAAAAATGACGCCAGGATCTCTTCGATTTTTTATTTTTTTATTCAACAATTTCATTTATCAGAATAAATTCAATCCTATGTGGGCGCCAACACACTGGTTTACTTGTCCACATATCGTTTCCTTCCATTGTGCGGTAATTAATATAACGTGGGGGGAAATATAGAGTGAGCCTCATGTATGCAATTTACACTTTTTTTAAACTTATTTGTTATTTCTTGTGATAAAAATATTAAAAGATCTGATCACCTACTTGCATCATGTATTCTTTACGTGAATATTCGTTGTATGCGATCAAGATATTCATATTCTATAAGTATGTATTGTGTTGCACTGATAACTACTAAGAATGGCCATAGGATACTCGCTGTAATGGATCTGGAGAGATCTCAAACAACCCAACCCATTCTGTGAAGTCATGCAGGGAAAGGATAGGTGGGATTACCTATGTTATAAAGGAGTCAAGTGGCTTCAAAGTCACTATTATTCAAAGGACACTTTGTGTTGCTTTCCTTGGATCATTCCATTGTAGCAAACTGCGAGTTTGTTTGTTTGTTGTTGTTTTACATCCTAGCAACATCTAAGGTTATATCAGGATGGGTACCGACTTGTGACAGTGCACACTCATGGTGACTTTATAGTGCTGTCCCACTGGGAAACCAGGCCGATGGCACCATGACCTTGTATCCCACTCAGACACATTATCCTGACACTGAGCCAATCAGTCCTTGCCCGGTCCTAATAATGCCGGGCGCCTGACTAGGAAGCGACAAGTATCAATTTTTAAGTCATTGGTTTGACTCAACCAGGGTTCGAACCCACGACCCCACGATCTACCAGCACGGGAGACGGACACTCTAATTCACTCGGCCATCCCGTCTGGTCTGCTTCTTGATGAGTCAAAGATGATGAGCCTTAGATGACTCTGTGTAGGTTTCAATTCTATTTCCCAGAGACAGTCAATCTATTTATATATGTATGCATTGGCAGAGAGCGTGTATATAAACAGATGAGAGGGGCAACTCCCGCGAAAAACGGTAACACAGGCTACAGTGGCGTTCCTGGCGGTTAGTGTTGAACAAGCCTTGAGTTTGCCGGTACGCTCAATGCAAAACATTTGTTTTTATTCAAAATTAATAGAAATCCAGAAGCCTAACCTTATCAATTTGATATAATCCTTTTGGTAAACATGTTTTCTATATGTCTTCCAAGCGGTTTGTTTCTATGTGGTGTAGTTTTAGAGATATTTAACGTTTTCTGTATGAAGATTGCTCACCGCCATTGACAATGCCTTGAGTTTGCCGTACGTGTAGTGCAAAACGTGTATTTTATTCAAAATTAATAGAAATTCAGAACCCTAGCCATGTAAATTTAATATAGTCTCATTGTTAAATATGTTTTCTATATGTGTTCCAAGCAGTTTGTTTCTATGTAGTGTAGTTTTAGAGATATTTCACTTTTTCTGTACGAAGACTGCTCAAGGCCATTGACAATGCCTTGAGTTTGCCGTAAGCGTAGTGAAAAAACGTCAGTTTTATTCAAAATTAATAGAAATCCAGAAGCCTAACCATATCAATTTAATATAATCTTGTTGGTAAACATGTTTTCTATGTGTATTCCAATCAGTTTGTTTCTAGGTTTTGTAGTTTTAGAGATATTTAACGTTTTCTGTATGAAGATTGCTCACTGCCATTGAAAATGCCTTGAGGTTTGCCCATATGCTTAAGCTGTTCAACAACCACCACTTGGAGCGCCACAGTCGGCAGATGTTACATGCTCTAGTATGGGAGTTGTCCCTCTCATCTGTTTATATACACGCTCTCTGGCATTGGCTTGCACACCAGACGGAATGGTCGAATGAGTTCAGTGTCCATCTCCCTTTTGGTAGAGTGTACGATTCGAACCCGGTCGAGTCCAACGAATGACTTAAAAAATTGATACTTGTCGCTTCCTACCCAGGCGTTCAGCATTATTAGGATAGGACAAGGACTGGTTGGCTCAATGTCAGGATAATGTGACTGAGTGGGATATCAGGTCATGGTGCTGGTGGCCTGGACTACCAGTGGGGCAGCACAATAAAGTCACCATGAGTGAGCACCGTCACAAGTCAGTACCCGTCCTGATATGACGTTAGATGTTGCCAGGATGTAAAACTCTAACAACCAACCAACCAACTTTGGCTCACATCACTCTAACAGCTCTAAGAGTTACTTCAAACTAAAGTACGGTATATTATAACAATCAATTCAATATATTTATCGCAGAAAAATTATACCAACTCAAAACCCTCGGACTATGCAACTTTGAGTCGGAAGACAAAAGCTTGTATGCGATGAGGCGCAGGGACTTAGGGCCAGCTGAAATCAGTGTTTTGCTTGGTTACTATGGAAATGTAGTCAGCCTTTCAGTTGCCAAGTGACTGATGAGTTGGGTCTGCTTGTGATAATTTATGGATATGTGTCTTTTTGATACATGACGATGCTGCACGGGTGCGGGGTCATCACGAAGGATCACAATGTTGGTTGGTAGAAGAGGGGCGGAAGAAGGGCGGAAGAAAGTTTCTCAATTAGATTGGTTGGTCGCTCAAGTTTAACATCCTGGCAACATCTAAGGTCATATCAGGACGGGTGCCAACTTATGCCAGTGTGCACTCATGGCGACTTTATAGTCTGCCCCACTGGGAAATCAGGCCACTGGCACCATGACCCAATATTCCACTTAGTCATATTATCCTGACACTGAGCTAATCAGTTCTTGCCCTATCCTATTAATGCCGAACGCCATGCTAAGAAGCGACACGTGTCAATTTTATAAGTCAGTGCTTTGACACGGCCGGGAACCGCACTCCCGATCTCCCGCACGCGAGGTCCGCGCTCTACCGAGTCGGCCATCGGGTCCGGTTCCTCAATTAGAAGGAGGCTGAGTACTACTGGGTAATTATGACCGTAAATTCTGATGTCAATGCGAAGATTGACACCACTGTCGGGTCATCATTGTAAATTCTGATGTCAGCCAGATTGATGTCAGCATCATAGCAAGTTATGGCGTCATAGAGCGGAGGCGATATGGGCATTTTAGTTTTTTTGTTGTTGGTACATTAGTTGTTTAAGCAGGGGAAATTTCAGTCGCAGACGACTGGTCTTCCTCGTTCCACTGCTCCTTGCCCTATCCTAGTAATGCCGAGCGCCGGGCTAGGAAGCGACAAGTATAAATTTTTAAGTCATTGGTTTGACTCGACCAGGATTCGAACCCACAATCCCACGATCTACCAACATGGGAGACGGACGCTCTAACTCATTCGGCCATCCCGTCTGTCATTGAAAACATAAAGCACCTGCTGCTATAGGCGGTGTGGAGCATTTGCTGCTGTTCAAAGTAATGTGGAATATACGCCTATTAGGAACATTGCCCGCCATATGCTGCTGTTGAGTTTGGTTGGTTGTTGGAATTTTACATCCTCGCAACATCTAAGGTCATATCAGGACCGGCACCGACTTGTGACAGTGTGCACTCATGGTGAGTTTATAGTGCTGCCCCACTTGGAAAGCAGATCGCCGACACCATGACCCGATATGCACTGACGTGTTACAGTGCACACTCATGGCAACTTTATAGTGATGCCCCACTGGGAGACTAGGCTGCCAGCAACATGACCTAATATCCCACTCAGTCGCATTATCCCGACACCGAGCCAACCAGTCCTTGCCCTGTCCTAATAATGCCCAGTGCCTGGCTAGGAAGCAACAAGTATCAATTTTGTAAGGCATTGATTTGACTCGACCGGGAATTTAACTCCTGACCTTCCAAACAAGAGGCCTGCGCTCTATTATATCCGGCGCTGCTGCTGAGAACAATGCGGACTGGGTAGCGCAGTCTATTAATCCCATTGAAAGTAATGTTAATGTCACTGGACAGGACAGTGGGAATGGCTGAATCAGTAAGAGCGCTGGCTGGCTACCCACGCGGGAGGTCGTGGGTGTGAATCCCGACTGTGTTAAACCAATGACTTACCAAACTGATACTTGCCACTACCTAGCCTGGCACTTGACATTAATAGGAGAGCGGAAGGACTGGTTTGGTCAGTATTAGGATAATGTGACTGAGTGGGATATCATGTTATGGTGCCAGTGACATGGTCTTAAGTTTCAGTGGGGCAGCACATAACTCACCATGAGGGTGAACTGTCAGTGGTCGGTACCCATTCTGATGCGACCTTAGATGTTGCCAAGATGCAAAACCCCAACAAACAAAGAAAACAGTTAGTGGAAGTATATATGCAGTTCATTGTTGGTTGGTTGTTGGAGTTTTACTTCCTGGCAACATCTAAGGTAATATCAGGATGGGGGTTTATGATAACCCTCAGTTATTGCAAAAAAGAGAAGGTTGAGTTATAGCGCCAGAAGTGACATAATTGTCCAATATCCTGTTTTTCCCAGGTAAGAAGGACCAGCAGGAAACAAGTTTAACATAGAACGTGATGCTGCTACAATATTAGTACATACTCATACATGTCTTCAAAGGATGACTGCGCTTCTGGACCTATGTTGGTCCGATATAGCAGGGGTTCTTTCATCGGAGACACGCAAGTGAGACAGAAACAGTTTGTCTGTAAATTGACAAACTTGTTTGCCTATGGCGTTGGTCGCGGACGAGAGGTGGTACTGTATACTAATTACAGGATGGGAAATAGGCCACGTTGCCCTAACAACAATAACGACAACAAAAGGGACACATGAGTGAGCAGCTGGCAAGTTTCGCCCGTTCCATATCCTCATTATGAACCAGCGTAAATAGTGGTTGGTTGGTTGTTGGAGTTTTATGTCCTGGCAAAGTCTAAGGTCATATCAGGATGGGTATCGACTTGTGACAGTGCAGATCTATAGTACCAAAGTGCTAGCACGTCAGTTCCCTATTCTCCAAATGTAACCGCTGCAATGATGGTATGTTACGAATAAAGCTGCTTAAGATCAGTGTAGCTTAATCCTCCAACATGCCTCCCTGACCGTCATCCACTCTCATTCCTAACGAGCCTACACTGTGTGCACTGATCTCCGTAAGTATGCTGCCTGGGCCGCGTTCAGGGTCCGTCTCGGCGACGTCGCGGCGATGCTTTTTGCTCTATTTGCGTTCAGGGTACGTCTCGGCGACGTCTCGGCGACGCCTCCGTTTTCAATCAGGAGACAAAAAGCGCCTCGAAGATGGCCGCCGTTTCCATTGGTTTCAGCCAATTACAGCGCAGCTTATCCATTGCAAACGGCCGCCGCCTATGGGGGGCCCATTTTCGAGACAATAAACTGCCTTTGCTGTTCAGACTAGCGTGACGTCAGGCCCGTCGCCGAGGCGCCTCCGAGACGGAGCCTGAACGCGGCCCTGGTCTTCTAAGTAGACCCAAGGGCGTTTCCATAGAGACAGAATCAACAGTCGAACCAAACCTACTTCCGGTTCTCTGTCAGAGGCGCTTGTTTGTTTGTTGCGGTACGCTGGAATCTCTGAACAAACGGACAGTTCCGGTTTTTAGTGCGTATCTTCCTGGTATGCCGATTTAGACCCTAGTGGGGCTTTTTAAAAGAGTAAAATGCGATGGAAAATATGGCTCTATTTAAAGTTGCAAAGTCCGATGGTTTTACGTTTCTGTCATTTTTCTGAAATAAAGATATTCAATTTATTGTTATCATAAGCCCTGTTCACATGGGGCAGTTAATTCGAATCATATAAATCGACTTGCCTAGTTCGCTTCACATTCGCCGTGTGGACGCTAAGCTAAAGCGATTTAGGGCTGAATCGATTCAGCTAGATCGGTTCATCTAAACCACCTCTGTAGGTGGTTTATATGAACCAAATTTTATGATTCGACTTATATCGCCCATGTGAATGCAACCGACTTACTTGAGGCGGATTAAGCACGTCACAGTCCAGACCTGAGTTTGTTGACTTTCCGGTAAATTTGCTCTATGAAACTGCTAGCTGTGCACATATATTTTTTTCATCATTTATTTTTAGCGTTTCACTGCCCAGCAGAAGTTTTGAGCATTCCAAAACAATACGATTCAGTCGAAACAGATCTAGGTCGAACCCACACTCTCTCGTGCCGACGTCGACTAAGCGAAACTGGCGCTGGTTAGTCTGGACTTGCTCAATCGCAGATAGCGATTTCCGCCTTAAACCGCTCCGTGTGTGGACACGACACTAAATCGATTCATATAAATCAACTTGTCTAAGTCGACATAAACTTTGCCCGTGTGAACACAGCTATAGGCTACACCTTACTTTAGTTTGAAGTAATTTTGATTTTAGATGGCTAACTTTTGAGATGCTTGAAGTGCAAACATATCAAATTAATGTTGGCATGCATGCCAAAACTGTCATCATAGGCTTCAGCAGTAACATGTTCTATTAAATTGACTCGGTGTTCCCTTGTACATGCCATAAGTGCACCAGCATCTAAGTTAGATATGTACAATCAAATCTAGAAGATGGTTTTGGTTTTGAAAATGTGAAGCTTCATTGGACTATGCAGATTTACGGTCAATTTGGGGAATAAATCGTTGTTTTCAACGTGGGGAATGAGCGTGTGCTCATTCGGGGTCATTGCGGGTCACGCGGGTCGGCGAGGCACGGCGCCCACCCCCGCGCCCCCCCACCGCCATGTGGTAGGGTGTGGGTGGGACGGGGGGGCCCAGAGAGCATGCACACCAATGCTCACGGCCTCAGCTGGTCACTCCGCCTCACACATCCGGACTGAGGAGATAACCAGTGTGTTCTTCTGTTTGAAAATTGTGCACAATAGTCTGCAATGTGCTTCAAAGAACGTCGCATATCAGAACACACGTAGATAAAAACAGATTCACCCCTAACCAGAGTATGGGTGAAAAACAAGCCATTAAAAAAAGTGGTGAGAGGCTTGGTAAATGAAATCAGCATCAGCACATAAATTATTAATTTGAGAAGCAAAATATATTTTTCATATAGGCCTACATCTTCACATTTACCCAATACTTTTGAGTTGAAAAATATAATAAAACATGTAGCTTAGTGGATTTTAAAAGTGGAATCGACAGCATTTTGTGGTCGCCATCTTGTCTTTTTGCATTCTCTCCCATTTTACCAATTTTAAGCCAAGTAGTATCGATAAGTAGCCATTAGAAATTCCACTTCCTGTTCCATTCTAAATCAATTTTCGCCCGTATTTAGACTATGTTGTCATTCACCCCTACTCCAAGTATGGGGTGAATCTTTTTATTTAGAACAAACACGGATACCAAACCAGCAGATATCAGGCAGGATGTTTGCTTGTTGTTGTTTTACATCCTACCAACATCTGAGGTCATATCATGATGGGTACTGACTTGTGACCGTGCACACTCATGGCAATTTTATAGTGCTGTCCCACTGGCAGACCAGGCCGCTAGCACCATGACCTAATATCACACTCAGTCACATTATCCTGACACTGGGCCAACCAGTCCTGGCCCTATTCTAATGATGCTGAGCTCCTGGCTAGGAAGCGACAACTATCAATTTTAAAGCCATTGGTTTGACTCGACAAGGGTTCGAACCCACACACCCATGCATTTGGATCTCCCGATCTCCCAAAACAGGAAACGGACACTCAACTCATTCGGCCATCCGGTCTGGTCTATCAGGCAGGATAGTTAACCGTCTACCCGGTTTCAAAACATGTATATATGTGTAATTATATATATATATATAAAGTTAGGCTACACTCTGGAAGACAAAGAACAAACATTGGTATGGGTTGATCCGTTTAATACTAGTCTTTGGCTAGGCTAACTGCCTAACCGGTTACAAAGCTTGAAAACCTGGTGCGCACTGGCCAAAACAGAGGGGCGCAGGGCATGAACACACGGTGGCGCTGCAGTAGCAGGCAGAGGGATCGATCCCATCAGGCCATATTAGGCCAGACCAACTTAATTTTTCTTGTACACGCGAATAACCTACTGGGCAGTAATAATTCAGCCGATAATCGGAGATGAGCCGCTCCGCCTTTTTATACATTGATAAGTGATTATCCTATCTATAAAGTTAGGCTACGCTCTGGAAGACAAAGAACAAACATGGGTATGGGTTGATCAGTTTAATACTAGTCTCTGGCTAGGCTCACTGCCCAAAGGAAACGCCCACGGTTCCCCCCAACCCACTAGCCATGTGTTGCAGACAAGATAGCGGCAACCCGCATATCATTAACAATCCGGCAGGACAAAGGAGTCTTAATATAGTCATAGACCATATCGGACACCCAATCCCCCCTAGCATGAATTTCTTCAATTGTTGCACCTGACATGTGCAAAAACGTGCACCCCCCTCTTCGAAGTGAATGGGGGCTCAACTGAGTCGTATCTAACCCTGCCCTAGAGGCGAAGAGTTTCAACATGCCTTGGTAAGTAACATAATCTAAAGGAGCCAATTGATCCTGACCTATCGGTATCTGAAAGGCAGCAGAGCTCATAGGAGCTGGCACTTGCTCAAAATGAAGCTCAGTCCAGTGCACCGCACATAATGTGGCGTCCGCGCACCTAGAAATAGGAATTTCCAGTATTCGTTCACTAAACTGAATCGTCTTGGAACGACGTAAGTTCAGTATCATACCCCAATCATGGAAATGGAAGTCCTCCCTTAGCAGTGTGGAGTCTGAATCTGTCACCTGACATTTCCTAAGTAGACCCCTGAATGAGCACAATATTGCAGCTCGCCATGCAACATGGCCTTGATTACTCGTTAATCTAGAGAAAATTTACCTAAACATATGAGGAAGCATAGGAACCGCCCTCCCTGGAGCATCACCTTTTACCCTCCGAATCCCCCTCAGGGTCGAAGCTAATGCGAAATTAGCATAGTCTATCACTGGCTCTGAATGAGATCGCAAAAAATAATTCAAGCCACTCAAATAATTACGAATTGATGAGTACTTCAAAGACCTGGCAAGCCAGGTCGCATAAAGAGCTACTTGCTCATTGGAGCAAGGAATGGGCGAGCGAGAGGGATGGAACAAATCAATAAACTCCAGGTACTTATTAACTTGAGAAGAACGGGTCATCAGTGAATTATCCGAATAATTCCGCAATTGAAAAGCCCTCTGCTCATTTTCCAGGAAAAAATCAAAAAGGAGCGGAAAAAACTTTGCAACAACAAAATGAGTTGTCCATAATTAAATTTGAGTCTCCTATGACTGTCCTGCTCTTTTAACCTACTTAAGGCATCACAAAATTTATTCAATTTACTCTTAATATATATTGACTGGATAGAATAATTATTTTCTACTGATGACCAAAGTAACCGTTTAATATAGTACATATTATGGCTGCTCCTTGAGTGCCCAGTATTAATAGCTGTACTTATGACTGTATTATCAGTTATAAATAGCAGATTTGTATTTTTCCAGTCTTTCTCCCAATGCCGCATCGCCGCATAGATAGCCCAAAGCTCTTGCACGTTAATGTGTTCCTCCCTAACCTCTCTGTCGGTGGTCACCATATGATGAGCTGCATACTCATGCAAAGCAGTGGTGTCTGACTCCTTGAATGATCCCACTAACCAATCAGAACCATACAATGCCCCGTATCCCCACTTGGAGGCATCACTGTAAACTGACTCGATAGTCGCAAAGCTCTCCAAAATTTTTGCTTTGCCATTGAACCCCTTAGCGTAGGCGAACCACCACTTAAGGTCCTCCCTAATGCTTCTAGTGAGCCAAACTTTATAATATGATTTCTTAAAGCGTGATAACAAGTCCTAAATGCTTCGAGAAAAAGTCCTGTCACCTTTAATCACTTTTGAGCAATGAGCAAGCAGCCCAGCAACACGCTGCAACTCTTTTTTGCTAGCCTTATGCCTACCTTGCAATTTAAACAAAATATCGATCATTTTGTTTAATTTATCCTCAGGTAGAGTCAGTTCAAATTTGACACTATCAATTAAGATACCTAGAAACCTCACTTTTGTTTCTGCCGCCGTTACTTTTTATAGTTAATAAAAAAACCTATCCTGCGCAAAATTGAGATAAGCTTCCATTGATTCGCCATTGCCTCCAATTTTGAATGAGCTACTATACAAAAATCTTCCAAATAATTAACGACTGATTCTACGCCCTCCCTAAAGGCACATCTAATGGCAAAGTCCGAAATGCGAGAAAAAATGTATGGGCTGGACGAAAGCCCCATGCACAAGCGATTATCACAATAACTAACATATGAATCATTCAAAAAAGAAGGACCTAATAATCCCTGTCTAATCCTATCTGCCATATGGATAGAGACTGCATGATAGGCATCTTTAATATCAATCATGCACAAGTAATCTCCATGCTGCAGCACCTGGACGACATCATCAACAGAATTTTAAAAAAAAATTTGGGCAATATTATCAGTATTATCATTTACCGAATAGTCCGGCCTGCTACAATCAACTACTACTCGACCCCCACCATCACTTTTAGGAACCAAAAATACCCCATGTGTACATACTGGTGTGTCAACCGCTTCCAAGATCATATTGGCATTCAACTCCTCCTTAAACTTTTTTAACAATTAAATCTCTATGTTCAACTGAACAGCGACTCTTTCTAGTTAATTCATAGGCCAAAGTACAGTTCTCATTAATCACCCTGAAACCAAAAACGACCCATGATAATATAAACCACCAATCAGGGTCCACCTCCCCTCGGAAAAAACACTCGACGAACACCCTGCATGGACGAAGCTGGGCTGGAACGCCTGCAATGAAATGCGTACAAGTACAAACACCTTTATAACAATCTATAGTAACTTGTAAATGTACCGAAGTCAAGTCCTCATGACATATAGTAACAAATAAATTTCCATCCTCACAATTTTTTACAACAAAATTACCAACTTCCCCTAAACCATTAGGAAAAGTCCAGACCAAAGAGTCTATCATCATATCCTGTAAAGGAACGTTCGGAATATTCTTGGCTGGAGCCTCACATGTTAAAGCCTCCCTAGGCACACACCCCCCCACAGTCAACGAGTCTAACACCACGCGGTCCTCTGCAATGCTTGGAATGTTCATGGCTGCCGCGAGGTCACATGTTGCACTCCCCCCATGCACACGCCCCCCCCCCCACAGCCCCCCCACCAAAGCAGTTTGCTCAGGAATGCTGCCGGCTGCTGTATCCTTGCAATTAACAATATTCATATCACTAATTGCATAGCCTTGTGCCAATGGCCGCACATACCGGTGGTTATCAATAGACGATATTGGCTGCCTCTCCTCCACTCATTCCTTGCATTTATATCTTTTATGGTTTTTCGAACCGCACTTCGAACATTTATGGTGATAGACGCATTCCTCTTCCGTCCTGGAACAACCATCATCCCCATTCCACTGATAACAACAACGTGTAGGCTTATGACCACCCCCTGTGGTTTTCTTTCCGAATGCACCCCCTGCACCCAGCTTGCGCACCTTCGCATTCTGTGCGCCATAATGCACCGCACTTTCACCCGAGTTCACCTTTGCAAAGGCCGCCATGCCCATTCTCTCAGCAGACTTACGAACAGCCAACGCATAATCAATCTCTGAAATAGTCTTCCCTAGCTCTGACTGAAATGAACACCATATGCTCTAACAATTCTCTATAGTCTGCCACAGATAGCTCAGGATTGTCTAATGCCCATAACCCTGTAGCTGCCAGCACTTCATAACCGTTCAAACGGCGCACCTCCTTGCCTGCTACAGTATAAGGTTTCAACACCCACTTACTGCACCTCCGCCTGCTTGAACTACTGTCGCTCCTGCTGCGCATTCGTCGTCGTCCTCCCTCAACTCGGGTTCGCACCCTCGAGTGCCCGTAGTTTGAAAACACACTGGCGGCGTCCATTCCGCCTGGAGAGGAACCGCCCACATTCCACGTGGGCGCCGGTAGCCCCCTGTCATCCACTAGTCTGCCGTCCGCTCTGCCGTCCGCTCCAGCCATCATCCCAACTGGCCGTCCCACACCGCTTGTAGTTTTCTCCTGCGCTCTTCCAATGCACCTAGCCGTATTTCAGCCTCCAGCCTGGATATGTCATCCGCTACATTTTCCTCCCGGTCGTCCACCGTCAGTGCTGCTAACGACCCGTCTACCACCTCCAACTCTCCGTTGTCCGCTGGTTTCTTCCCCTTCGCCGCCATACTCGACAGGCGCGTCATCCGCCTCTCCTGCTGGTATGCGGCACACGCCTCCTTGTTGTCCTTCCTATGAGACTCGCCGCATTCACGACAAAATACCATGTCGCTTATACAACTGCTGACGAACACCTGACAACTGCTGACGCAAAACCCGGTCGTGGATGTCGGTAGGTGTGGACAGCTTGAAAACCCGGTGCGCACTGGCCAAAACAGAGGGGCGCAGGGCACGAACACACGGTGGCGCTGCTGTAGCAGGCGGAGGGATCGATCCCATCAGGCCATATTAGGCCAGACCAACATAATTTTCGTTGTACACGCGAATAACCTACTGGGCAGTAATAATTCAGCCGATAATCGGAGATGAGCCGCTCCGCCTTTTTATACATTGATAAGTGATTATCAATAGAATCAATAAAGCTGGAATACTATTCAACATGAAGATGAATGCCAGGAAGACCAAAACAATGGTTATAAGTAAAAAGACAGATAAACCAAATGTCAATATAACCATAGATGGCACAAACATAGAACAAGTATCCGAATTCATATATCTCGGACAAAAGTTTACAAATGATGGGAGATGTGAGGAAGAAATTAAAAGAAGGATAACAATAGCCCGAACAACATTCTCCAAAATGTATAGAGTGTTAACATCAAGTAAGATATTAATACAAACAAGGAAGCGTATTCTTCAGTGTTATGTGTGGTCTACTCTAATGTATGGGGCAGAGACATGGACAATCTCTAAGAAAATGTACAAACGTTTAGCAGCATTTGAGATGTGGACTTATCGAAGGATGATGAAAATATCATGGACAAAGAAGATCACCAACAAAGAAGTTCTCAGAAAAATTAAATATAAGAAAAGCTTGTTTGCCACTATACAGACAAAGAAACTTATTTATTTTGGCCACATCATTCGTCAGAGTTCAATATACCGTACATTGTTGGAAGGGAAGGTGAATGGCAGCAGAGGGAGAGGGAGACCAAGAACATCATGGTTTACAAATATTTCACAGTGGACAGGCTTGAATTATTCACAGTCTATCAGAACAGCACAACATCGGGACAAGTGGAGAACCATTGCATCTAACCCTCGACTAGAGGATGGAACTATTGATTGATTGAAGTGATTATCCTATCTATCATATATATTTACATACATGTGCATACGTATTTGTAGATATATATGTTTTACATCTGTACACGTATATATTTGAGAAATATATATAAATATGTGTGTTGATATATAGAAAAGCATCTATCGTGGGGACCCTTGTAATCAGCGAACCCCGGCCATACATGTGCGAAGAGTTATTCAATACACGAAGTGGTGGGGTTTTTGTTGTCGCTTTTTTAATCCTCCGTCGAATGTCACTGCGATGGCAGGACATCTGCTTTGTCAAGACAACACTACTCTGGATTAAGAGTGGTTCTTTGAAGACAGATTTTCTAGTATTACCTATATGTATTACACATGGATATACAAATATTTATATTACATACATATGTGGTTGGTTGTTGGAGTTTTACATCCTGGCAACATCTAAGGTCATATCAGGATGGGTACCGATTTGTGACAGTGCACACTCATGGTGACTTCATAGTGCTGCCCCACTGGGAAATCAGGCCGCTGGTACCATGACCCAATATCCCACTCAGTCACATTATCCTGACACTGAGCTAACCAGTCCTTTCCCTATCCTATTAATGTCGAGTGCCAGGCTAGCAAGTGACAAGTATCAATTTTGTAAGTCATTGGTTTCACTTTACTAGGTTTCGAACTCCCGATTTTCCGTACGGGAAGCCTGCGGCAGGCCCTACACACACACACACACACACACATATATATATATATATATGTATATATATATATATAAATATATATATATATGATAGATCTACCTGCTAATTAAAATCCCTAATTTGTTTCAGCAACTCCCGACCTTCCGCGCGGGAAGTCGGGGCTCTAACATATGTGGTAACACACACATATATGTATAAATATATATATATATGTATATATACAATTACATCCATATATATACTGCTTTATGGAGCTACCTCCACAGCACCTGAACAAGGACCTAGCTGAGAGGTGCCACGTCTTTCCACCTCTCCACCATTCCAGTGTAACGCAGGCGTGACGTCAGCGCAATCATTGTAACGACATCGCAACGCTATGGAAATTACCTTGACGACATTGATATGCCAGACACCAAGGTTCATGTACCGCTTGCACAGAGCAAATCTTACTTGTCAAATAATAGAAATGTAAAGAGAAATTTGATATTATATATAGAAATATGGTGACAGAAGGATAATGGCCTACTGATGGCCCTGTCACACTACGACGCAACGCGCCAGCGTAGGGAGAACGTGAAAATAAATTTAACACGTAGAAAATCTCGACGTAATATGCAAATACGGGCCCAAGTTGGACGTCAGTGCTGCGTTGGCGACGTGAGCGTTACCTCAGTCTAGCATCGTGCCAACGAGAGAGGACAAAGGAATTATTAACTGTGTCAATGTGAGGCTAGCGAAACCCCAGCACGCGACGTTAGTCTAGAGTGACTGTTGCGGCAGCTTAGCATCGAGCGGACGTGATCACGCCATTCTTAGCGCGGCCCACACTTTCCTCCTCCCTGTGCGTCACTATGACGTAATGCAACGTTGATCTAACATAGCCGACGCATCCCTCCCTCACGTCGAACGTTGGCGTAAAGTGAGTGTAACGTTATCCAAACATCACTGCATCACGTCGAGCTACGTCGAAAGGTTTGGACATGTCCAAAACCTGGATGCGTGCTGACGTAACTCAACGTAACCTGACGTAACTCAATGTCAGTCTAACGTAAGCATGACATAACTCGACGTACCTCAACGTAATGACCAAAATTCACCTACGTTGGCTTACGTTACCTCCTTACGTCATAGCATGACAGGCCTATAAAATCATGGTACCATGACAGCAGTCGGCAGTCTTGCGTCACGGTGACGTTGATATAGATTGGAAGTCTAGCATCACGGTACTGTTCTTTTAGATTTGAAGGTTGCCACATTCAGACCAATGGGGATGCCTCTGTTGTCACAGTGCCATATCGAGAGATGGGTATTCTAAAATCATGGTGCCATGACAGCAGTGTGGCAGTCTAGCATCATGGTACTGTTCTTTTAGATCTTACAGTCAATGCCTACCCAAAATATCTAACCATAACCCGAACCCTGAGCCGAACCGTGATTGTAGAATATCCTACTGTCATCACGGTATTGTGACTATAGAATCTCACGCTAGGTTACACGGTACCGTGACAATATATCCTGTATAGTATATATACTATACAGAATATATAGTGGATAGCATATATATTATATATTTAGCTATGAGGGACAGTTTCTTGACAATGATCTCCAACCTCCAGCATGGGTTTATTTCTACCTTTTCCTTCTGATGTAAATCAAGGAAATCTGCCTAGAGTTTGCAACATACAGACTCAACCTAGGATTGCTGAGATCATTTAATTTCTGTTGTTTTATCACATTCCATGAATATGCGCAGTGAATATGCTGACGTGTAATTTCTTGTCATTAATTAGTACTGGAGAGAAACACAAATACCACCTTCCCGGAATCTCCATTAATCTAACCATCCAATCACTTCGCATCTCCATCATACACCAAGTTAACCCTTCCATTCAAATCCCACCCACTGAACCTGCCACCTTCAACAGGAAACCTTTCCTATCTCCCCCCCCCCTACCCCCCCCCCCCCGCCCACCCACCGAGTTTATTTTCTTCGCCTTGTTCTCGACATTCTCCAAATGATCTCTATCTGCCGAAAGTTAAGCATCTCAATAAACTCTGCTAAAAACAATCACGCCAAACTGTTATTCATATTGGCATATCTGGTTAAATACAGTGGTCTGTCTCAATTGCTATCCCTATCATGATGTGCAAACAAACAGCGAGAGGAGAGTAGAGGGGGGGGGGGGGGAGTGACATTTCAACAATACAGGACCTGCTATATTTAGTGCAGGCATGAGCTAATGTAAAGACTCGCTCCCCGGATCAAGCTACAAGTAGAAATTAGCACCGAGTTAATCGCAGTTTTTCCATCTGTTCTAAACTTAAATATATTCAATTAAAGCTATATAGTCTGATGCTATATCAAATAATCAAAATCTAATACCCAAACATAGATTCAATCCTACGTATCTAAGTTAAATACTGGTTCACTTATTAAGCATTTATTGCAAGATAGAAAGGAATATTAATTCAATTCCGTAGAATATGTTACTGCTGATGCCTATGGTGTGAACATTTTGACTTGCATGCCAAAATTAATTTAGCATGTCTTCACCTCAATTATATATATATATATATATATTTATATATATATATATATATATGTTGTTGTCTATATATATATATATTGTATATATATTGTTGTCTTGAAAAAGCAGATGTATTTATGTAATATATATATATAAATTTGGCGATAGATATCAAATAGCTGCTCCGCCAATTTATACTCACATAATAAATTATATATCACATTTGAGGTGAAACATACTAAATTAATGTTGGCATGTGCAAGTCAAAATTCATACACCATAGGCATCAGCAGTATATATATATATATATACGTGTGTGTGTCACTTCAAACTAAAGTAAGGTAGATTATAGCAATCAACCTAATATATTTATCCTTTTTTTTTAGTGTCAGAAATTCAAAACAATCAGACTATGCAACTTTAAAATACTCCATCAAATGTTGATAGCTAATGCGAAAGGAGCTAGCGTATCAGTCTGTCTGCTGTATGTGTGTTCTAAGGGTTTTTTCCCCTCGACGAATCCACCTGAATACAGCACGAAGCAATGCCACAGAAAACAACGCGTCATTATTTAGCTGAAATTAAATAGCTGAAATTGTATCATCTCGATTTACATCCACAAGAAAGACTGCATTTAAGCAATGTACTTAGAAACTAAAAGTGTAGTGCTGAGCTATGTACAAGGATTCTTTATATGAGTCAGCCTCACGAAAATGGGCCAATTGGTGGTTTATTTAAGATGTCGGCGTCGCAATTCTTAAAGTGTAGTACATTCCTTTGTTTTATATTAAATTATCCCAGAAACAAATAAGGTTGTTGTATTTTCTATACCTTTACATTCAGGATAAATTTAAGGACTTTGCAACACCTCTCTCAATGCTAAACTATAAGTATGCCGATCGACGCCGACATCCAATGATCAACGCCGACAACTTCCCCCAATTGGCCTCTTTTCGTGATCCTGACTCATATATTATTGCTAAAGTTGCATTCTCCAATGGTTGTGAGTTTCGGCAATTTTCTGAGATAAGTATATTAGGTTGATCATTATAATCTAATTCACTTTGAAATAACTTTTATTTTACATGGCTAACTTTGGACTTATTTGAAGTAAAAAAAAAAAAAAAGCAAAATTAATGTGGCAAGCATAATACAATTCTGACACCATAGGTGTCAGCAGGAAAAATGTCTATGACATTGGCTTAGTATCCCCATCTGTACAGGGACACATACTTAATAAGTACACCAGAATCTAAGTTGGATATGTAGGTTCAGATCTAGGTAAGTATTTTGGTTTTGAAAATGCGATGCTTTCATCGGACTATGCAGCTTTAAAATACTGTACTTCGGGCTTACAATTATCTGATATTGCGATCTATTAAAAATAATATCGTTATATCCCAGGGTAGGTTGGGTTAATATAATGGAGAATACGGTGTTGGTTGGAATAATTAATGTAGATCCTGGATCTTGTTTTAGTTGTGCTTCGTTTTGAATCCAGCTTTGTGATCTCGATTTGATTTCGAGGCTCCATTCGTCTGATTCAACTAAGCTCACAATTCTTTTGTTCAACTTTTTTCTTTTTTTTTCTTGAAGATTTATACTACCTTTTATGGATAAGTCTGAATAGACTTGTTTTCACCATTAGACAGTTTATCGATAGAAAGCCCGAGCCTACACTTTTACCGACCCAAGGGATTTTTAACGCTAACCCTAACTTAACCCTTATCCTAACCCTAACCCATATTCTAACCCCCGTGCTGATATGACCTTATATGTTGCTAAGACGTAAAACAACAACAAAAACAACAACAAACTAACAAAGTTATCCTAATCGTAACCCAAACGCGACGAGGATACGACAGGATATGACGTAATAAAGAAGTGCCGTACTAATAAGCGCTCTGGCTATTGATACGGTCCCGTACGAATAGCCACTTCCTTTTTTTCATAAGGATGTGAGCTTTTGCATGGTGAGTTTTTGTCTTGTGAGTTTATCGTGGAACTGTGTGCATGTAGCCTCCTTGTTCTGTATCCTACATGTTCAAAATTAATAGATCTATTTCTTCTAACCACTCGCTCAAGACTCAAGACTCATCCCGCAGGGTCGATCGCTGTAACACTGGTTGCAATGGGAATTATGTTCAATGTATTCCGCCCGAGTCTTCCGACATCGTGATGCCACGCCGTACTTAGTTTATCTATAGGCCAGGAACATAAGCATATCACCTGAAAGAAATTGGTAACAAGCTGAACATTTCAGGAAAGATACCTTAAAGTATGACAAATATTATACAAAAAGTCCCCGGAAATCCTCCTTGAGCCAACCCAGGAATTCAAGATGGCATCCAAGATGGCCGCCATTTTCATTTTTATCATTTCTTTGAAACCAAACATCATAGAAATGAAACTAAAGTGTATAAATATACATTTTTGCACCCAGAGAATCCAATGAAACCATTTGCTAACCGTTTAAAGTCGCTCGTTATACCTCACCCAGATACAAACGAATCCAGCATCAAAAGCTCTCCAAACATACCTTTGCTTAGTTTGTTCAGTTCATGCCACTGAACATGTGGGAGGAGAGTTGAGGTATGTGATGTATGAATGACATCATAGGTGGGATTCCCTCATCACATGACCAGAGGGGTTCCCCACACACAGGGGAAGCCATGGCAACCACCAAGATGGCAGCCACATAAAGCTCTCGATGCAACTTTTAAAGTCTATTAATCTACATGATTTAATCAATTATTCACACAAAAAGTAGCTGGTTATGATAAATAAACATTTGAACTTTATATTTATCATCTTAGATTGCAATTTCTAACATTTCTTTCTCTACATGGTTGTCTAAAAGTGTCAGTGCTGCTGGACTAAATAATACACAACAGAGGCAACCAATGTCAGCACTCTCCCCCGACATATATAGTTGCATAAACTGAAAACCAGCAAAAGTAGGCTTGGAGAGCATTTGTCGGAGTACGGGTGGTGTCTCAGCGATCTAGAACTGGCCCCTTTAAACAAACACAACTAGGTCTAGGCATAAATCAGTAGGGCCTAATGTCAAAGGTGTTTAGGCTCATGAATACACACACAAAATACTTCGTTAACCCCACCACAACCCCTTGATAGCCCACAGTTTATTAAATATATTAAGCTGTGGAAATAAAGGGCATTATATGAGAGTTAATGCCCTGTCACACATCACCGGATTGGGGGAAACGGACAGAAACCGAACAAAGTCCAGTTTGTGTCCATACAAGTTTTGAACATGCACAAAACTAGGAACGGATGCCGCCGGATTGACGTCTAGAGTTCTTGGCCGGTTTGAGTTTGTTTCGTCCGTTGGCTTTCCGTTCATGTCCGTATCATGTCCGTTCGTCCGGCGGCCTTTAACCCGATGTCGCAACACTTTGACACATTTTAATACATTTTGATACTTATCACCACTGGACTAGTCAATTCTGTCCCTTGTTCAATGCGGCATAGTGTGACAGGCACTTTAAGGGTCAACTACTACTAGTTCTAGACAGACTCATTGATTTGCAATGTACTTCTCCTCTCTGTAGACCCTGTGTACATCTGTAGTTTTTTGCCTGCGCCTAAAACAGGGGTCTATTTTTGTTCGTAGCAAGCATCATGCTCACTTTACAGAAATAGTCTTTCAACGCTAGATAACGGCATCCTCCGTCGTAGCCAGCACACGCTCATTGCGCGCTAAATAAAGCACTGAGGGAAATCCCGCCTTCCAGCTATGGGCGGGGTTGCCCCGGACGTGACGTCACCATTCCCACGCAGACGAGTTCTGTCGGAAGCTGTGTGCTGACGTCACGGAGTGAGTGTGCTATTTGTGTCGTGTGTCACGTGGGATCTCTTGCCTCATCAGCGGGCATGCGTCAAATGCGGCTCGAGCCGGGAAGCAGGCGACTTATCCAAGTCCGGTGGCCTTTGTTTGGACGGCGTTAATTGAATGGCGTTTGGTCGTGATAAAAGAAGAAAAACTTGCATGGTTTCAAAGGAAAACATCTTGAAGAAACGATAATGCCCCCAAAAAAGTGAGGTTTTAATTAATTAATTAATTAGCTAGTTAGCCGTTCCTTGCACCTGAAGGAGGTGTGTGTTGTTTTACTATAATAATCTAGTTTGTCAGTTGATTTAGGCGTATATTTCTGTAATTTGTAATTATGCCTAGGCCTATTTAGTCCTGAATTTTCAATAGAATAAAATTGTCTTTCTTTTCATTTAATAGGGGGGAGAGGAAGGGTGTTGTAATCATTACTAGTTCGCTAAGTTGCGACTTAGCCTAATTAATTTCACTATGTGTGATTTGAAGTTAGATTGTTGGGTTGGTGTGCTGTTAATGTGTGTGCACAGTGCAGGTACTCTGGATCTAATTAAAATGCAGGGTTTTGCCAGACAATGTTACATCCAGGGAAGCAGGCGTGATCCCAAAGTGGCCTTCCTTGTCTTTGCTGGATAAATTAAATTAACTCTTTGCCGTCCGATATTTCAAAAGCTGAGGTTCTAGGCCTATCCAGCATTTCTTCATCCGCCTTTGTGGACATAAATCTCATCATGAGCTGATCATTATACTTACTGGGTTCTACCCAGGTCCATTTGACGCTAATACAAATTGTGATATATATCATGCTCTTCTTTGAATCAAACCAGTCCGTGGTCCACATGAAGTAATAAGTTACAATGGTGTAATCTTAACGCGTTTGTGATGCCAATTGACATATGCCTATTGAGTGTCCGTACTTAGGCCTATAGGGAATATATTTGTCACTGGGTATGCATATAAATGTCTATGTAACATGGGCAGATGTTATCGTCAGACATGGAGAGACAATTAGTCTATGGGGTGTGACAAACAGCTGGTGCAATAGGTATAAAACAAGGATTGTCAATGTTTTGCTGTTCTGAAGATCCTAGCTGAAATTATGAGCGAAGTCATTAATATAATGGTGACATCATTGTAACGCGAACAGTCTAGTTGTACTATTATAACTTTACGTGTATGCTTGTAATAGTAATAGTAGGCCTAAGGATGTACTCATCACGATCATCAATCAATCCCTTTTAACCATAATGGTCGTTGGGACACCATAGCTGAATTTGAAACCAGTGTTTTTCATTTTCCCCTGTTATCCACTACTGACCTCTGGGATTTGTCAAACTCCAGGGTCCGTATGCATGGAGCGGTGTTAGCGACCCAACACGCGTTTATGGCGGGATTTCTGGTTTAGCGCCGAAAAGTTGGTATGCATGGAGCAGTGTTAGCCCTAACACCGAGCGTTTAAACTCGGAAATTCTAACTCTGCTCATAGCAGGTTTAAAGTGGTGTTAGTGTTAGGTTAGTGTCAGGATGGAACCCAAATCTACTCAATGCTATCATATTTAACAGAATTACATACGCAATAAGTGAAATTTTATTAATTTAACCCTAAATCCGAAGCGAGATTAACGCTGATGCCGTAAGAACCGCGATATTAATATTTTCGAATCGACGAATGTAAAGTAAACAAATCGCCGCCGCCGCAGCGACGTCGATATCCATACTGTAGAACGTAAAATAAAAATGGCCGCCGCCGTCACCGCCAAATCGGCGGAAATTTCTTACGCCCAAATCTATTAAATGCTGTCATATTTAACAGAATTACATACGCAATAAGTGAAATCTTATCAATTTAACCCTAAATTCGAACCGATATTAATGTAGCCGCAGCATTGGCGGCGTTATTCATATTGTCAAATCGAGGGATTTCCCAAATCTATAAATACATTCACGTTTAGGTAACACTCACCGTTTAAGCGCCCATGCATACGGCTTGACATAGTTCTCGACGACGCGGATAACCGCATATAGGTACCCGGAGTTAGAGGTATAACACCACACGCCGCTAACACCGCTCCATGCATACGGGCCCAGGCCTGTCCATTCCTAGATAAAGTATCCACCCTGTACTCGCAGTACACGGGTGAATACCAATCCTATATAAAAACGGTCGAAAAAGCGGGTTAAGGAAATGAGAGCCTAATTTCACAATCTAAGAAGCAACATTTATTTTGTTACATATGTCTTATTGATAGCCCGCTACCTTTGAGTTGAAAAATATAATATAATATCTAGTTTATTGCAATTTAAAAGTGAAATCGACGGCGTTCTCTGGCCGCCATCTTGTCTGTTTGCATTCTCGCCCATTTCACCAACTCTGTAGCAATATATGCAGCCATTTGATACTGGAGCCACAGTTTCTACTTCATGTTCCATACTGAACCTATTTTCGCCCGTATTTACACTACGTTGTCCTTCACCCGTGTACTACAAGTACCGGGTGAATCTTTTATCTACTCCATTCCCTGATGCTGTTGTCCGAACTCTTCCTTTGTCTTCCTTGTCTTCTTTCGTCTTCCACTGTGCCTTGGTTTTGACCGGACGTGATGAACGGGGAATATGACCATACCACTGCAGTTTGCATCTCTTTATGACCGTCAGAAGATCTTCATATGGTTCAACTGTCTGTTAGATTTGGTCTTTATATGTGATGTGTAGTATCTGGGGAGCAAACCCTAAAGCCCCAGTCACATATAGCCGGACGAGCCCCGGATTTTGAGCCGGACCACCCACGGACGACGGCCCGGACTGTCCCGGACTGCCACGGATAAAGTCACTGTTTTCGTCGATTTTTGCCTTGCAGTCACACCTTCCCGGACGAGCCCCGGACCAAAGGCCGGACCGCCCTGCAACACCCCGGACCACCCCTGGACCGCCCCCGTAACGGCCCTGGATGAGCCCGGACTAGGCAGGACCGGCCCCTGACTAACCCGGACGAGGCTGGACCACCCCCCGGACCACCCCCCGGACCACCCCCGGACCACCCCCGGACTATCCCGGATCACCCCCAGACAGTCCGGGAGTGGTCCCTGGCTAGGCCGGGGGTAGTCCTGGTCCACCCCGGACCACCCCCGAATTACCCGGACCACCCCGGATCATGCTGGAATGAGCCCGGATCGCAAAATCCCCCGGACCGCCCCGGATGTTTTAAACATTTTAAAACATCCCGGGCTGAGCCCGGACGGCGCCGGACGAGCCACGGATCAGGCCGGATCAGTGGGGGTCGCCACGGACGACCCACAGACGAGCCACGGATCGCCCCGGATCGCCCCGGACCACCCTGGATGGCGGTCCGGGGCTCGTCCGGCCCCTGATCCGGGTATGTGTGACTTGGGCTTAAACAGAAAACCATGTCACTGTGGCAGCATTAAGGGCGGTTGATGTATGGAACTCCCAACATCTCCCGACCAGCCACTGCAGGGACAAATAATTTTCCGCCTGTCTTGACATGTTCTTGCCGGTGTGAAACCTCTATTTGCTCCCCGAGAGAGTGCCGCTGGTAACTTGCAAAAGCCAGCAGCACTTCAACACTTTTGCAGGCAGCTTTCATGAAATGTACATTAAGTCTGACCCATGGACGTCACTCTCACAGCAGAGAGCTAAATGGAGAGCGGCAGTCAAGTAATGAAAGCAGTCTTTGTCGCATCGCGACCGACAGCATGATGATGATGTAGTATCTTGCGATGACACTTCATTTCCAAGTTTTGTATTCTTGTTTCGAGCTCTGCAGCACCCATATATTTGTATTACTAATAATGCACTCATAGACTTGTACTAGTATATATAGACTAAGCATGCACTCATAAACTTGTATGAGTAGACATGTAGGCCTACACATAGACTTGTTCTAGTAAGCATTCACTTATAAATCTATGCTAGTATGATACAATTGATTGATTGGTGGTTGCTTTACACCGTGTCGGCAGCATAGGCCATATTCATGGCGAGAAATGTTTGTTTTTTGTTCAAACCATCGCTTTTATATGTAAAAGCAGACAATCAATTATGTGCCAATAGACACTCATTAAATTAGAAAGCTCACAATCATATATTTGTGGTCAAGGGAAACAAATTCCCATAGAAAAGAAAAGTTTGATTAATAATTGATAGAATTTATTTAGTAAACTATATGAGGTGGTATAGTCCAGCTGCCCTCAAAAAGGCTAAAATGTTTTCTTGTTTTACTTTAGTCATGCATACTGTCTGCAGTGTAGAATTGTTGGCGCAGGGCCACAAAATCAACGCAACTTAGTCAAATGTGTTTGAGTGTCAGCGGGGACTGACACCCAATACATTTAGGGGGAGGTTCCCCCTTGAGCAGAAAAGCATGTGTAAGCCACGAGTGGCCAATACAGCATCGGCTAAGGACCACTTGGTCCCGCTGACTTCCCGCATGTGTCTGTGGTGGTTTTCCCACAGATGGTTCAATTTCTTTAAGTTTATTAATGTTTTCATCCCACTCATGTTGCCATTTGGATTTTATGTGGGTGGCTATTAGTGGTTTCAGATCAGAGTGAGGGATCAGACATGGTTCAAGATCACAGTTCAGGGCCTTCTTCGCAGCCCAATCAGCTCGTTTGTTTCCTTGTATGCCGGCATTGCCAGGCACCCACCACAGGTGTATGTCATACCCATCCGTTGCCAGTTGGTTCATTTTATAAATGACCGTTGCTAGAACAGGGTGATTCGTTTTCAGTCCAGCAACAGCCAGGAGACAGGAGAACGAATCACTGTATATAACATAGTTAGTGTGGTTGGATACCTCGATAGACTCCAATGCGAGAAGGAGTGCTTGGGCATCCGCAGTGAAAATCAAGCTCTGATCGGGCAAGCGTACGCCAAATTTTTCCCATCGGCAGACTGCCGCAGCAGCTACCCGGCTTTGGTCTTTCGAACCATGAGTGTATATGGAGAGGTGGTGTGCAAACTGGCCTTGAATCTCTGCATGCAGTCCTTGGTACTCGAGTGGATGTGTCCCAGACTTCCTCAGTTCCGTGAGTCGGAGGATAACCGATGGCTTCCTCAATGACCATGGGGGATGTTCTAGGACTTTGGCATCCTCCAATGATAGAACTATATCCTCCAATGATACGACTATATCAGTATATATGTGAACTCCTAGAATTGCACACTAATAGACATGTGCTAGTAGATTTGTACTAGGAAATATGTGTTAGTGGACTAACGTCAAGAGACTAGTTAAAAGTCTTGTACTCGTAGACTTGTGTGCTTAGACTTACACTTATAAACTTGCGCTAGTAGACTCACTCTAGGATATTTGCACCAGTGGACTTGTGCAAGTAGACTTGCATTAGTATACTAGCCCTTGGAGACTAGCAAGATTAGTATATTTGCACCAGTAGACTTGCACTTGCATATTTTCTTTAGTTACTTTTGGTTTTGTTAGTTTTGTTGGAGCTCTACCTCATAGCAACATCTAAGGTCATATCAGGACATGTACTGACTTGTGACAGTGGGCACTCATAGTGACTTTATAGTGTTGCCCCACTGGGAAACTTGGCCACTGGCACCATGACCAGATATTCTACTCAGTCACATTATCCTGATACGGAGAAAGCCAGTCCTTGCCCTATCCTATTAATGCTAAGCACCAGAATAGGTAGCGACAAGTAGAATTGTTTCAAGTCATTAGTTTAACTCAGCTGGGATTCGAACACCCAAACTCCCCTACTAGACATCGGTTCAGTCACCTCTACTCCTGCTCAGATTCCACCTTATTCTGAGCAGTTCATTCTTGCCAGTAATTCTATCCATGGTCAGGTGAGTAAGAAGATGTGTACCTGTTACCTACGTGACTGATAACGGTCCAATCGGTCCAACCCGACACTGTGGTGTTCTCTGTGGGTTAGTGGTTAGAGTGTCTGACTTATTTCTAGGTCAGACTCCTAATCTGAAGGGCGGTGGTTCAATTCCCAGTGCCCCCCACCTCTGCCAATTTGGATTTCCACCGCTGTGGATAACTTACAGCGTCATCAAAGGCCAGTTACTCTCATACCATGTCTATGTGGTGTGGGAGGTTAAAAATCCCTTGGGTCGGTAAAAGTGTAGGCTCGGGATTTCTATCGACAAACTGTCTAATGGTGAAAACAAGTCTATTCAGACTTATCCATAATAGGCAGTATAAATCTTCAAGAAAACTTGATTGATTGATTGGTGGTTGCTTTACACCGTGTCGACACTAACTAGTGCGCATCAGTTGGTAATGGTATCAAGTAAAGAACGTCGTGAGTTTTTTTGTTTGTGTGTTGGGGTTTTCCGTCCTAGCAACATCTAGGGTCATATCAGGACGGATACCGACTTATGACACTGCGCATTCATGGCGACTTTATAGTGCTGCCCCCCTGGGAAATCAGGCCGCAAGGCACCATGACTCGATATCCCACTCAGTCACATTATCCTGACACTGAGCTAACTAGTCCTTGCTCTATCCTATTAATGCCGAGCACCAGGCTAGGAAGCAACACGTATCAATTTTAATGTCATTGGTTTGAATCGACCGGGAACCGAACTACCGACCTTCCTCACGCGAGGCCCGCGCTCTACCAATTAGGCCACAGTGCCCTATCAGAACATCGTGAGAGGAGGGGGCGTTTTTGAAAATGCAGGGAACATCACTCCTAGAGTGAGATTCGAACCTACACTTCTGCCATTCTGGGGCTAACGTCCTAACCATTATATTGCCTAGGCTCCCTGATGCAATGAACTTACCCTTGCCTATGTTGTATTTCACCTGTGGATGTCTGGACAGATATATCGCTTCTGTAGCAAGAATCAAGAGCACTATGGTACATCGGTATCTCAAGCACCCAACTCAGAACAGTGAGAAGAGTCTGTTATGGCCCTGTCACATTACAACGTATTGCGTCAGCGTAAGGCCAACAGCTGAAATGGTCCCAATACATCGAGATCCGTCAAACTTTTCGGGGTGGGGGGCAAAGTTGGATGTATATACAACGTACTGAACATATGCAGAACGTATGTGCGATGTATTGCTAGCATATGACAGCATATGAGAGCGAACGTTAGTGTTGGAGGGGAAGTCTCGGAATTGTTCAGGGTTACCAATGGGGTCAAACAAGGTTGTGTACTGGCCCCCACGCTCTTCTCCATCTTCCTATCAGCAATGCTCGAATAGGCTTTCCGAGACATGGGGGATGGCATCTATATACAGTCCAGACAGAGCGCTGACCTATTCAATGTCACATACTTCAGAGCGAAGACCACTCGGATACTGGTGAGAGAGCTGCTATTGGGCAGGTGACAGTGCACTGGTTGCCCACTCTGCTGAAGAGATCCAGAAAATAGTGGACGCTTTCTCCGATGCATCAAAGAAGTTTGGCCTGCAGATTAACATCATGAAGACGGAGGTGCTGTACCAACCCAACTGTACAAGAACGTTAGGGGAGAATATCATGGTTGACGGAAACAAGCTGAATTCTGTTCCGGAATTCACCTACCTCGGAAGCACTATATCAAGTGATGGACGCATTGATGCTGAAACACAGAGGAGGATGGCCAAGGCTCGCGGATCTTTCGGCCGACTGCGCCAGAGACTCTGGAACTACCACCATGTGTCCATGCGGGTCAAAGGCAAGATCTACCGTGCAATCGTGCTATCCACCCTACTATATGGAGCTGAGGCCTGGACAGTGTACAGACGACAGGTGAAAAAGCTGCATGCCTTCATGATGCGACATCTGTGTTCAATCATGAGGCTAACCTGGAAGGACAAAGTGACAAATAAGGAAATACTCAAACAGACGGTGCTGCCCTCTATGGAAGATCTTCTGATCAAAAAGAATCTCCGGTGGACTGGACACCTCGTGAGGATATCATCAGACAGGCTACCAAAGCAGATCCTCTATTCTCAACTGTCTTCTGGTTACAGAAAATGAGGGCACCCTCATCTCCGGTTCAAGGATACCATCAAGAGAAACCTGAAGCTGAGAGACATTAAGACCGACTCATGGACATCACTCTCACAGCAGAGAGCTAAATGGAGAGCGGCAGTCAAGTAATGAAAGCAGTCTTTGTCACATCACGACCAACAGCATGATGATGATGATGATGATGATGTGTTTACATGTGAAACACCAACCAGCAGCCGAGCTGATCAAACCCACCACAAGATGGCACTGCGAAATTTACATGGGAGAGATATGGAGTGAGCTATCTTATATTAGTGTTATAGGGACTTTGCGTAAACCCAACAGGTTGTCATACGTTTAAAGGCCGTGTCACATTACGGCGCATTCGCAAGCGTGCGGCCAACATGTAAAATCACTTTTTTACATCGAGAAGCGTCAAACTCTTTGCTGTGGGGGGCAAAGTTGGATGTATACATACCATATACATAGCGTATGGCCAACGTATGACCAACATATGGCTAACGTGCTTCCAGGCGAAAAATGCTCGAATTACACTTGCGGTACGTTCACAGAATGCCGGTGAATGTTATATACGTTATTCGATCACCAGAACTACACCTCATACGTTACATACATCAAGACACACTGGAGAAATGCTAAACGTACATTAGACGTACATTATCCATACATTGTCAGTACGCAGACTGTACATTCCCACTGCCTTTAACGTAGGTAAATGTAGTGCAACACAGTGAACAACGTTTGTCTAACGTATGTCTAATGTACATCTAATGTACATCGACGTACACCTAATGTATACATAACGTACGGCTGATCTAAGATCCACACATTGTCAAATGTTGTCATACGTCGTAAGTTTTGTGCATGCACAAAACATTGCCGACCCCCTGACACGCGACGCCGTATCTCAACGAACGTCGGCATACATTGACGTATACCAATGAGCACCTAACGCATGTGTAACGCATAACGATGTATCCTGACATAATGTCGTAATGTGACAGCCCGTTGTAATGTGACAGACCCTTAAGTTTTTTTACATACAAATTTTTTTTTTTTTTTAAAGTAAAACCCATGTTACAAGCCTATGATATATAAATAGGAGTAGGCTAGTCTAGTAATAAGAGTAGAAAAATATATATATATACACCAAGAAAATCAAAAAAAACTAAGATAGGCTATTAACCATACCAACCAATTATCTATCTGCTACTGAAATGCAGGCAATCAAATACCTTATCAGCAGGCACTGTGTGGTAAGATAACACCAACACTACAACTGGCCAGCATTGAAAACAAGCCTGGGTACCCGGGCTTATATGCTATGGACAGTATAAATACAGCCTCAATAAAAAAAAAAAAATTTTAAACAAAAAAAACAACAACAAAAACATACACAATATTTTTTCAGAGCCTTGGCGTGCAACGCCGTATGACGCTGTATGACGCCGGATGACAGCATAACGTTTCTCGACGTATATCGACGTCTTGGCCCGAAATCACATAAGTCGGCATACGCTGAGGCTATATGTTGTAGTGTGACATGGCCTTAATGGACATTGACTCACTGCCTCAGAAATGCAGACTCAAAACAGGGCTAGACGAACAGGAGCTGAGAACCAGAAAGCGTATATTGGGGCTTGCATAAAACCTAACAAAGGAACTACTCACTCCCCAATGTGATGTCAATTCGATATCGTCCTGAGGCCAAATTTCTAATGTCATTTTTCCAGTGTAAAATTTCGGACTAATTTGCTGACTGGGTAATCTACAATGCCACAAGCCTTAGCTAAGATTCCATATATATGCAGTATGCGGTATTCAAATGTGAAGGCAAATGCGGCAAAAATTGGCAAAACATGTAAATACACAGGGGTGCTTCCATATGTCTGAATACGAACGCGAATGCGAATTCACGAAGTGGATCGCTAGCAGGACCGATCGGTGCGAATGTGAATGGTGCTGCGTTTACTATAGGAAACAACAAAAACTTGTTTGGAGCACAAAAAAACGAAAATGGCATGGGTATCTATGCCGCATACTGCATTCGCATGCCGCATACAGCATATGTAGAATCTTAGCTTTAGATTTAGATTTAGACAGGGCTGCAGATATACAATGACAAATAGAACACAAACATAATCCAAAACGCCGCAATCTGCTTAAGAATCGAACTTTGCAGGGACCTTCAGGGGCCATTTGCAGGACGTGGTGATAGCAAGCCAAAACGCGTTTAGGGCGGGATTTCCAGTTTAGCGGCAAAAAGTCTGTATGCGGGGGGCGGTGTTACGCTAACACCGTGTGTTTAAGGTCGGCTACACTAACCCCGTTTCATAGGACGTCTAAGGGTGGTGTTAGCATTAGGTTAGCCCAAATCTATTCAATGCTATCATATTTGACAGAATTAAATACGCAATAAGTGAAATTTTATCAATTTAACCCTAAAAGCGAACCGATATTAACACCACCGCCACATTGGCGGCGTTATTCATATTGTTGAATCGACTACAAATCGCCGCCGCCATGGCTGCGTCGACGTCGATATCCATACTGACCGACAACGCCGCATCGGCGGCAATGTATTAGGCCCAAATCTATTCAATGCTATCATATTAAACAGAATTACATACGCAATAAGTGAAATTTCATCAATTTTACCCTAAAAGCGAACCAATATTAACGCCACTGCCACATTGGTGGCATTAT
This sequence comes from Branchipolynoe longqiensis, assembly GCA_030323885.1. Lineage (NCBI taxonomy): Eukaryota > Metazoa > Annelida > Polychaeta > Phyllodocida > Polynoidae > Branchipolynoe > Branchipolynoe longqiensis. The sequence goes on from CM059195.1 coordinate 38,624,412, forward strand.
TCATATCGTCGAATCAACAAATGCAAACAAAACAAATCGCCACCGCCACCACCGCCACCACCGCATCAACGTCGACGTCGATATCCATACTGGGCTACGCCGCCGCATCGGCAGCAATGTAATTAGGCCCAAGTCTATTCAATGCTATCATATTTAACAGAATTACATACGCAATAAGTGAAATTTTATCAATTTAACCCTAAAAGGGAACCAATATTAACGCCACCGCCACATTGGCGGCGTTATTCATATTGTCGGATCGACGAATGCAAACAAAACAAATCGTCGCCACCGCCGCGTCGACGTCGATATCCATAATGGCGCAGAGGGATTTCCCAAATCTATAAATACATTCACGTTTAGCTAACACAAACCGTTTAGGCGCCTCTGCATACTGGGTGACATACTTCTCGAGGGTGGTGATAGCTAAACGGTGTTACCAGCTAACACCAAACGCTGCTAACACCGCATCCTGCATATGGCCCCTGGTCCAATTGTGTCAAATAATGCCCAGCCACCAGTTTGAAGTTGGATAGTGCGATAGTTTTGAGTGGCTGTCACTTTCTGAGATAAATACATTAGGTTGATCATTATAAACTACCTAACTTTAGTTTGAAGTAACTTTACTTTTAAATGACTAACTTAGGATGAACTATCTGAAGTGTAGACATGCACAATTAATTTTGGAATGCTTGTCAAAACTCTAACCCCCGTATACTTCAGCAGTAACAGGTTCTTTTTAATTGATGTGGTATTCCATTTAAAGTTGCATAGTCCGATGGTTTTTAATTTCTGCCATTTTTCTGAGATAAATATAATTAATTGGTTGTTATAACCTGCCTTAATTTAGTTTGAAGTAACTTTCATTTTGAATGGCTAACTTTTGAGATATTTGAAGTGCAAACATCCTAAATTGACTTTGGCAAGCATGCCAAAACTCTCATGATAGGCTTATGCAGTAACAGGTTCTGTTAAATTGACTCAGTATGCCCTTCTATCTGGCAACAAATTATAATATTTCTGTATGCCCGGCCACGTTTAGGACAGCAGATAATACTACAAAACTCTCCCCTTCATCTCACCTGTCTACCAACTCATTAACCAATACTAAGGAAGAATGAAGACAAGTCACACAGATAAACAGTGGAGAAGTTGTGCTTTAATAACACCAACTCCTGTCCACCTACCAGTGACCTAGCATCCACACCCCTTACCTATAGCCACACAAAATCTCATTACTACTTTAGCCTGTATAGAAAGCAGTGCCTACAGCCCATGGGACAGGAGTTCTATGGCTGTGTACACACTCAATTGGAATAGATGAATTTTGATAGCATCAGACAGAGTGTCTGGGGTTCCTGCTCAAGAGTAGGTGTGTCTCACTCAAAAGCCAGGAGTAGAGTGATCTCTCTTCAGTGTGTCTGAAGCAGAGTCTAGAATAATGATCTCAGGTTTGAGGCTAGTGTGGTCAGAGGGCCAATGGGATGCAGGTGACTGGGCAGTCCACAGCCAGCCAATCAGGCACCTCCACAGTCAGGGTGGGTGGCACCCCCTGCCAGTAGGGGTGGCTGTCACTCAACACAGCTGCGGGTGGTGCCCTGTGTGTATATGCAAATTAGGCTGGTGTGCACACCCAGTGGTCATGTAGGGACAGATAGCTGCATACAGTTACAATAGATCTCTGTTAAAATGGTCTTTTCTCCAATTGCACTCTTTATGGATGCATAGAGAAACATTTCAACAATCATGTACTGCCTCTTATATAGGAACATCTCTTCATTAATCTCAGGCATAATATATGAACATATATTGCACACAGCTTATATCATGTCATAATGGGAGTGGGATATTATTACTTTTAGTTTATATAACATCGTCCCCACTCCGCCGCCCAAGAATAATAATGCTCTCTACCAATATCTAATTCTTAACCGAAAATCCGTATATTTTTACAAAATGTTTAATAAGTGCACCAATATCTAAGTTAGATATGTAGAAAAAAATCTCTAGGTGAATATTTTTGTTTTGAAAATTTGATGCTTCATCGGACTATGCAGCTTTAATGTACCAACAAATGCTTAATAAGTGCGACCAGACGGGATGGCCGAATGAGTTAGAGCACCCGTCTCCAGTGTTGGTAGATTATGGGGTCGTGGGTTCGAACCCTGGTCGAGTCAAACCAATGACTTAAAAATTGATACTTGTCGCTTCCTAGCCTGGCACTCGGCATTAATAGGATAGGACAAGGACTAGTTGGCTCAGTGTCAGGATAATGTGACTGAGTGGGATATCAGGTCATGGTGCTGGCGGCCTGGTCTTCCAGTGGGGCAGCACTACAAAGTCGCCATGAGTGCGCCCTGTCACAAGTCGGTACCCGTCCTGATATGACCTTAGATGTTGCTAGAACGTAAAACAACAACAAACAAACTTAATAAGTACACCAGTATCTAAATTGGATATGCAGAATCAAATCCAGATGGGTGTTTTTATTTTGAAAATGTTGTGCTTTTATCAGACTATGCAGCTCTATGACTAGCCTGAATAAGAGTCCACTGCACTGGACCCAGACTAATGAGGCCTATTCTTGGTGTACCAGAATAGTATAGCTAGCATGTCGGTAAGTACCCATACCACACCTCCAGGCACGACCAAGCCTCAACAAAGCCACACACACCACATCTTTCAGCTCAATATAATTCACTATGCACCCAAAGATGCAACACCCCTCACCACCACCTTTGCACTGTCACAAGCTGGGACCATCCTGATATGAACTGAGATGTTGCTAAAGACGTACATCTCCAACAAACAATACCTCTATTGCATATTAGGAAAACTTAAGAAACACCTCCATCCCAAACGCGATGACTTCCTATGTGGAAGGTCGGGAGTTCGAATCATGACCGAGTCAAACTAATGACTTATGAAATTGCTATTTGTTGCCATCTAGCCTGGCGCTTGGCATTACTAGGATAGGGCAAGGACTGGTTAGCTCAGGATGCGGAGAATATGACTGAGCGGGATATTGGGTTACGGTGCCGCCAACCTGGTCTTCCAGTGGGACAGCACTATAAAGTCACCATGCATGCAAACTGTCATCCGTCGGTACTCATCCTGATATGACTGTTGCTAGGGCGCAAAACCCCAACAAGCAGTCAAACCATCCCATGTGAGTTGTGCAATCCTGACTAGCAATGAAACACTGAACTTGTTCATTTTTGGGTGATTTAGATAGGTGTGGTTTAGTAACTCTCTCTCGCTTGAGCAGCTGGAAGCAAGTCTGAGCAGGTCTGAGCGGTGTGTTCTGGTGAGATTGCATTAGGAAAGGCGGCCTGTAAGCCTGGAAGTCTGCGATGCACACAACTGGCGCCAGAGTGCCTTCGTTACACACTTATGGAGCTCGGCAGGGCAACATATGTCCTGCTGGACAAGTTGACAAATGTCCATGTCATCATGATTGTGCCATTACCGGAAGTCCCAAAACCAATCAATCGGAATTGAGGTCTGCGGCATGGATTTGATGCGTGTATATAGCTGTGTTCACACACACAAGTTTATGTTGACTTAAGACAAGTCGATTTATATGAATCGATTTAGTGTCGTGTCCACACACGCAATACTTTTAGCCGGAAATCGATATCTGCGCATGAGCAAGTCCAGTCTGACCAGCGCCAGTTTTCGGTTAGGCGATGTCACCACGAGAGAGTGGGTTCGACCTAGATATGTATGGACTGAATCGTATTGGTTTGGAACGGTCAAAACTTCTGCTGGGCAGTGAAACCCTAAAAATAAATGATGAAAAAAATATCTGTGCACAGCTAGCGGTTTCATAGACTAAATTCTATAATATGCGCTTTTGATCGACCGGAAAATAAACAAACTCCGGTCTCGACTGCGCATGCGTATGATGACATAAACTGCTTCAAATAAACCGCTTGGGTCCACACACACACGATAAACTGACTCAAAGTATATTGATTCGCCTAAACTACCTCACGAAGGTGGTTTCCATGAACCGATTTATACGACTCGATTCAGCCCTAAATCGACATAGAGTCGCATTCACACGGCAAATGTACGTCAAACTAGGCAAGTCGATTTATATGAATCGATTTAAAGTGCGTGTGTGAACACAGCTTATGTCTAGTGAGAATAACAGACGTGTGCAGTCATCATCACCATCACCACCATCATCATCATCATCATCATCATCAATACCTTAGCTCCAAGGAACATTGGGGCACCACAGATGACTTTGCAACCAGTTTTCTCCAGTTTTCCCTGTTCTCTACTGTCCCGTTGGACTTGCCAAACTCGATGCCTGCCTATTCCTTGATGTTGTCTTCCCACCTCTCCCTTGTCTGCCTTATTTTTTCACCTCTTTCCCTGTGCCTTGACCTGATATCCGCATGAGTGAAAGCAACATGGTGAGAAATGGGTGCAAACCTACTAATACGTGAATGTTATAAATATGCTAGTTAATGCGGTTTAGCCGTATAATTCAAGGTAGTTGACTGCTACAAGAGGTTTGTTAAGGCTGCATAGTCCGATAAAAGCATCAAATTTTGGAAACCAAAACTCTTATCTAGATCTGATCCTACATATCAAACATTGACTGGGCTGCATTCAAGGTATTCCTCCGAGGTGCCTCGGAGAAATTACTGATGTCACACTAGTCTGAACGACTTTAGTTGTTGGTTGCATCGAAAATGGAAAAGAAGTGCTCTGATTGGCTGAAACCACAAATTCGGTGGCCATTTTCGAGGTGCTTTTTGTCTCCAGTCTGAAAAGGGAGATGTCTCCGAGACGACTTGGAGGCATACCCTGAACACAAATAGGTTCTCGGAGTCATGGACAATAGAATGCGACTTCTCACTAGTCGCGGGCGGCGCGTTCTCCCAGAGGCACTTCTACGGAAAACCCTACCCCGACAACGTTAGAGCCAAATACAGCAACATTGCTCACTTAGAGGCCATAAACCTTCTAGTCGCCATGAGGGCCCTGGCCCTGCCCAACCCAGAGGATCATGTCATAATCATCAACACGGACAACTCTGCCAGCCAACAGGTGCTCGAATCTGGCACAGGCAGAGACCCCACACTCACTGCCTGCGCCAGAGAGATATGGTTATTCGTGGCAACCAATGGATGTGACATAGAAATTTGCCATAAGCGTGGCAAAGACCTCCTCCTCACAGATGCCCTAAGCAGGAGGGCCTTTGAGGCAAATGCCAGAGCAGGTCGCCTCATTAATGACATGAACATATCTGAAATTGAAGTCTCTTTTGAAAAAGTGTTCACCCATGGACTGTAGGATAGCCTGGGAATCTCACACTAAATTGCTCCTCTATTCCCAGGCTACCCAGACCGACTACATGACAGAATACTGGAGGTATACTTCGCTGGCCTGGCAAGCGGGACCTGGAAGAACAAGGCGGTTCAGGTGGAAAAGTACCTACAGTTTGCCGCCCACCACCAGATCGACCCGCTCGCCCCGACGCAGTATGACCTCCTCGCATACCTAGTGCACCTAAAAGATACCCTCGCATCGCCGGGAGGCGCCATGAACTATATCAGTGGAGCCAGGTCAGGTTCGAAGGGTCACCGGCACCATTTGATACGTACCCGGTGTCACTGATGAAAAAGGGCATGGCATGTCTGTTGAACCACACCCCCAGACCGGCACCGCCCCTTACCCCACAGCACATCAAAGTCCTAACCCGCTACCTAGTGGCAGCAGGCCCCACAGCCAGAGTGCTTGTGGTGGCACTACTCATCGGACATGCAACCCTACTCCGCCAGGGCAACCTCCTCGCGAGTGGATCCACACAAGACCCAGGGCACGACCTGAGATGGGCAGAGATTACCAGAATGGAAGAGGGGCTAACAGTACTAGTCCGAACCACAAAGGCCAGGTGGAGGGCAGACCAGGCATACTACATCATCATTCAAAGCCTACCAGGTTCACCATGCTGCCCTGTGGCAGCCTGGGATCGATATGTCACCTTCCAGCAGCCTCACCTCAGTGGACCAGCCTTCCTGGTGGTTGGCAACATCCCCCTTCAGGCACCGGTGATGCTTACTGCCATCCGCATGGGACTGGCAGCAACTGGTGTCGAGGCTGCGGCAGACTACACACTACACAGTCTATGAAGGGGGGTTGGCCAAGCTTGCGCCACAGCCGGCAGCACGATTCCGGAGATCATGCAGCTCGAGTCCTGGATGTCGGCTGCGGTGCATCATTATGCCCCAAGGGACCTCCTGGCAGCCGGTATTCGACCCCTCCAGTAATTGGTTGAGGGGTTGAGTCCCGCCCACCAATTGACCTGTGAATGAAGAGACTGACATTTGACCTGACATAACATTGTAGATTTGAACGTACTCATTGATAATTCACCTTAACTAACCATTAGATTGAATATACTGATCCTCTCTGCTTCTGAATAAAAGACTAACCACTATAACATCATGACTCTGCCTTCGTAAATTATTTAATCCTTAGAAATAAACCGTTTCAGACCATCACATATACCTGGTGATAGAGAGTTCCTTGTTTCAATCAAATCTTCCTGGCAAATTACATGGGTTATACCTTTTGTGTATGTCAAATTACAATACAATCAAGGGATTCATGGTTTAACAAAATCCTAACCGACCTACCCTACTTATTTAATTTTTTATTTTTTGGTAAATATTTTTATTCATCTGAATACATATTTTGTCAGCGCCGGGGCACTGGTCTTCCAGCCGTTGGAGTGGTCGCATTTCATCTGTACATAGTGGAAGTGGAATGTGTTGCATTGTGTGCAGCACAACCCATTTACTTGCCTGCAACAGAGAACATTTTTTCTAGGACTAGCCAATAAATGATATGTATGTAATGATGTTGCAAAGTGTTTATGGGGTATTTATAACAGGTACATTAGTTACTGTATAGAAGGGAATACTAAGTCAATTTAATAGAACTTGTTCCTGCGGTAGCCTATGATGTCAGAGTTTGGACATGCATGCTACAATTAAATTAGCATGTTAGCCATCTAAAATATATGTTACTTCAAACAAAAGTATGGTAGACTACTACCATGATCAACATAATATATCTATCTTTAACAAAATTAAAGAAACTCAAAAACCATCGGACTATATGCATAGTCCGATGGATTTGAATTTCTGTCATGTTTCTGATTTAATATATTAAATTGATTGTTATTACTTACTTTACTTTAGTTTGAAGTAACTTTTATTTTAAATCAGTAAGTTTTGAGATATGTGAAGTGCAAACATGTCAAATTTGTTTTGGCAAGCATGCCAAAACTCTGACACCATAGGCTTCAGCAATAACAGGTTCTATTGAATTGCCTCAGTATTTCCTTCTATTTGGTGACAAATGCTTAATAAGTGCATCAGTATCTAAGCTACCTATTCAGTGTAGAATCCGGGAGCAGGACGTAGCTCAGGCGGTACAGAGTCCACCTGTGTAGGTGTGGGTCATCGGATCGATCCTACTCAATGGACCAATTTGCAGTTTGGGCTATTTTCCGTTCCAACCAGTATTCTACAATTGGTTCATCAAAGCCTAAAGTTTTCCGATATATGGCAGGGGGCGGTGCTATTATGTGATATGTTATTTGTATGCCTAGCCAGTTGATTAGAAGTCAGATAGGTATGTTAATGTATATATATATGTATTGGTTGGGTTATATACTGAGTTCATGTGGATGACATAGTGAGTGCTAGCAGGTTGAGTGCAGGGGCACTCAGGACCTGGCCCTTCTGCCTGAGTAGGGGTCAACCCAATCCAGTAGGGGTCAATGCAATCAGGCCATGAGGAGCAGCCAGAGCAGTGTTGGTGGTGGCCAGGCAGCCACTGGTGGTGGGCAGACTAGTGGTTGCCATGGGGACTGGTTGCCATGGGGACTAGAAATGCTGTTCTCCTATTGGGTGACAGGGGTGATATGACACCCTGCCAGGGAACCTATGTACTATCAAAATAAAGATAGAAGGCTTGCCTTCCCTTACTCTCTTCACTCTTACTTTCACTGTCTTGTCTGTATTGTATTTCCCTACAGCCCACTTTCAGCCTCAGATCCGGGTACCAACTCTACAAAAGGTTGTGGTATGTGTTGTCCTGTCTGTGGGAAAGTGCATATAAAAGACCCATTGCTGCTTATCGGAAAGGGTAACCTATGTGGTGGCAGCGGGTTTCCTCCAAAGAAATATGTCAGAATGACCATATGTTTAACGTCCTATAGCTGATGATAAAAATCAATGTTCTCTAGAGGCGTCATTAAATTAAACAAACATTCGGTGTTTAATAAAATCTAGATAAGTGTTCTGGTTTTGAAATTTGTTATGCTTCATCGTACTACACAGCTTTTTTTTAAAAAGAGAAAAATTCCAAAACCATCGGACTATGCAACTTTAAACGACAGGTGAGTCATGACAACCTAACAACATGTCCGGTCACCTTTCTGCAATGACGTGGGCTGTCAGCAGTGGCGCGCTTCGACGCCAGTCACAGCGTCGCGAAGCTTTGGGGCCAGAGTGCCGCCATTTTGTGTCAATAGTGACGTGGGAAGCCATATGTGACCTCCACTCACCCGGCCTCGTGTCATTTACATCCGCTGGTACCCAGATGTCACAGAGTATCTGAAGGTCAGTCGGAAGGACCAGTACCTTGGAGGTCACCAAATCTCGACTTCCGCTTAAAGCTGCATAGTCTGATGAAATATCAAATTTTCAAAATCAAACCAATTATCTAGATTTGATTCTACATATCTAACTTAGATACTGATGCACTTATTAAGCATTTGTTTCTGTGTAGAAGGCAGTACTGAGTCAATTTAACAGAACCTGTTACTGCAGAAGTGTATGGTGTCAGAGTTTTGACAAGCTTGCAAAAAAACAAATTTCCATGTTTGCACTCAAAATATCTCAAAGGTTTACCATTTAAAATAAAAGTAACTTTGAACTAATGTAAAGTTGATACTAGTGATCGATCTAATATATTTATCTCAGAATAAATACAGAAATTCAAAACCATCGGACTATGCAACTTTAACTAACTGTTGACCTGGACTCGGACTGGTCTGTGAACTGTTAATGCCCGGTCACATACACGTTAGTGTACGTAGTTGAACGTAGTGGAGGCTAAAGTAGTTGAACATAGTTGAACGTAGTTGAATATAGTTGAACTACTGGCATCCATACTTCTCCGATACGTTCAACTACGTTCAAGAACATGTATGTGACCGGGCCTTCAGGACCAGCAACTACCATGTAACACCGGGACTAAGCTTTCTGCCATTGGTCATCGGAGCGTGTACCTGATATAAATGACCGCGTGCACTATGTGACACTTATAGCTTTTACTGACACACATTATGCACCATCGTGAAATACCTCTCCTTTATTGGTTATTCGGGAAATACCCGCAGAAACTATGTGACATAATGAGGAGATATATCTTTGTTATTGATTTTCCGAGATCCGAGCTTGTACCGGAAATAAATTACTGGAGACGCTATGCGACACTGTGACTTAATTATTAGTGATTCCTTATTGGTTATCGGAGCTTGTACCTAGCATAAGTGCCCTCAGACACTATGCGACATCGTGATTTACCTGTCAGCTATAGCTTAGATGACACCCCCCCCCCCCAACTACCCCGTCCTGATATGACCTTAGATGTTGCTAGGACGTAAAACAACAACACAAACCCCCCAACAACCCCACTCTACCACTCACCACACCAACCTTTCCACGCCCCCACACACCCCACCGCCACTCACACTCACTCCACATCTACTCCTTCATATACCGTCCTGATATGACCTTAGATGTTGCCACGACGTAAAACTCCGTCAACCAACCAACTCCTCCATATATATAGCACAGACGCTCTGTGACAACCACACCCACACCCCACCGCATCACACCCATTACGCATGCGCATGCTTGGAAGGCAGTGGACGCCGAACGCTCCACGGCATCATCTGATAGCGTCGTGGCGTGACGTTGTGCCGTGACGTCGTGGCGTGACGTCATGGCCGGAGACAGGTCACGTGAACCTCATCGCTGCGTGTGTAATGGCTGGCGCACACCTCCCGTTTACAATTCGTGCACTAAAACTGACTGCGACTCGCGACCCGTTTATGACTTAAAACTGGCTGATTCATTTTTCGAATCTTATAAGATTCCAGTTTTAAGCCCTAAAACTGAGTTTTAAGTCACGAATCGCAAGGCTCTGGTGTGCTAGGGGGTCGAACACCTAACGACTAAAACTCAAACTTAGTCGCGAAACGGGCAGTTTCAGGTCGTAAACGGGAGGTGTGCGCCAGCCATTAGACCGCAACGGTGAAACTGCAACTTGTAGTATTTGCTATCACTGACCTTTGTTCACGTTAATCTGGGTGCTTTGCCACGGTAACAAATCTGTCTAAGAACTTAATTAGTGGCAGCTTAATTGGACTCCTCGTTTTATCCCATCACTGGCAAGAAGATTCGTTCTGGCGGGTTGGGTGTAGTGAGGTTCATTAGGCATCAAACCGTGAACAATAGAGACGGTGATAACTGATATCTGATTTTAGTGTTGGGGAGGTCAGCAGAAATCAGCATTCAATGTTGACATCAGAGGAAATCAGCCTTCAGTGATGATGAGGTCAGTGGAAATTAGCATTAAGTGTTGGAGAGGTCAGGGGAAATTAGTATTAAGTGTTTTGGAAGTCAGTGGAAATCAGCATTTAGTGATGATTAGGTCAGTCGAAATTAACATTAAGTGTTGGGGTGGTCAGTGGAAATCAGCATTCAGTGTTGGGGAGGTCGGGGGAAATTAGTATTAAGTGTTGCGGAGGTCAGGGGAAATCAGCATTCAATGTTGGGGTGGTCAGTGGAAATCACCATTCAATGTTGGGGAGGTCAGGGGAAATTAGTTTTAAGTGTTGCGTAGGTCAGGGGAAATCAGCATTTAGTGATGATGAGATCAGTCAAAATTAGCATTAAGTGTTGGGGTGGTCAGTGGAAATCAGCATTCAGTGTTGGAGAGGTCAGTGGGAATCAGCATTCAGTGTTGAGGAGGTCAGAGGAAATTAGCATTCAGTGTTGAGGAGGTCAAGGGAAATCAGCATTCAGTGTTGGAGAGGTCAGAGGAAATCAGCATTCAGTGTTGAGGAGGTCAGTGGAAATTAGCATTCAGTGTTGAGGTCAGTGGAAATTAGCATTCAGTGTTGAGGAGGTCAGTGGAAATCAGCATTCAGTGTTGAGGAGGTCAAGGGAAATCAGCATTCAGTGTTGCAGAGGTCAGGGTAAATCAGCATTCAGTGATTGCAGAGGTCAGGGTAAATCACTATTCAGTGATTAGGAGGTCAGTGGAAATTAGCATTCAGTGTTGAGGAGGTCAGTGGAAATTAGCATTCAATGTTGAGGAGGTCAAAGGAAATCCGCATTCAGTATTGCAGAGGTCAGGATAAATCAGTAATCATTGATTAGGAGGTCAGTGGAAATTAGCATTCAGTGTTGAGGAGGTCAAGGGAAATCAGCATTCAGTGTTGAGGAGGTCAGTGGAAATCAGCATTCAGTGTTGAGGAGGTCAGTGGAAATCAACATTCAGTGTTGAGGAGGTCAGGGGAAATCAGCATTCAGTGTTGAGGTCAAGGGAAATCAGCATTCAGTATTGCAGAGGTCAGGGTAAATCAGTATTCAGTGATTAGGAGGTCAGGGTAAATCAACATTCAGTGTTGGATAAATTGGGAGAAATAACCATTCAGGATTGGGGGGGGGGGGAGGGGGCAAATCTACAGTTGAGTAGTGATGAAAGAAATTATAGTGCTGCCACCTAGTGGTATTCTTTCTTTGTTTCTAAATCCGATGCACCGGTATCTCCCTGAAGAAGGAAGATTTCTATCAAGGTCAATCGGAGAGGATAACCTAGTTGTAGAACATCTGGGGTTCCTTTGGAGCAGGGGTGGTTGAGAGGGTCGGGTGGGTTTGTTTGTTTGTTTATTGTTGTTTTACGTCCTAGCAACATCTAAGGTCATATCAGGACGGGCACCGACTTGTGACCGTGCGCACTCATGGCGACTTTATAATGCTGCCCTACTGGAAAACCAGGCCACCAGCACCATGACCTGATATCCTACTCAGTCACATTATCCTGACACTGAGCCAACCAGTCCTTGCCCTATCCTAATAATGCCAAGCGTGTGGCTAGGAAGCGATAAGTATCAATTGTTAAGTCATTGGTTTGACTCGACCAGGGTTCGAACCCATGACCCCCACGGTCTACGAACACGGGAGACGGACGCTCTCACTCATTCGGCCATCCCGTCTGGTCAGGGTCGGGTGGGAGCGAATCAAACCGAAAAGTGTCAGTGTCTCAGTGCGGGATCACCATCAGTGGGCACTGTCTGTCACAAGTCGGTATCCGTCTAGATATAATGTCCGCAGATGTTGCAGTTTGTTTGTTTCAATGTTACATCTTGGCAAACATCTAAGGTCACAGCAGGATCTTCAGCTCTTGTTAGGCTGTAAAACCCCAAATCAATCTCCATCAAGGTGGCTTTGCATGCATGGCATTACAATTCTATTCGAGCATGCATCGCAGTGTTTTTATTTGTTATATGAGACTGTCTTAAAAGGTGCTAAGCAATATGGGACAAAACTTTGTCCATTGTAACGATCAAGATACTATCTGCTTATGCATTTGCTCAGGATAAACTGATTTGATTTTTACATGGTGTTTCATAATCCCAATAGAATACATATTGATTTGAAGCAAATGTCCTTGTGTTTTCAGTGTAACCGTTTCTGTGCTGTTTTGTGTCAATCGTTACAATGGACAAAAAAAAGAAGAGTTATCACCTTTTGAGACAGATTCATATATATATATAAACTTCATTTTGTCAGTTCCCATCTGCAGGTTGGTACCAGTGATGTTTACCAGGAGCAAACGTCCCTTGTCCTAAACTACTAGGGTGGCATAAATCTAATTTAGTAATACTGCCCAGTTTCTCCGCTCACTGCCAAACCAGGTCCCCCAGCCTCCTATAAAGGCAGGTGGGTGGATGCTTTATTAAATACACGCTCAAGTGTGGGTATTTAAAGCTGCATAGTCCAACGAAGCATCACATTTCCAAAACAAAAACAGTCACCTACATTTGATTCTATATATCTAACTTGAATACTGGTGCACTTATTAAAGCTGCATAGTCCGATGAAATATCAAATTTTCAAAACCAAACCAATTATCTAGATTTGATTTGACATATCTAACTTAGATACTGAGGCACTTATTAAGCATTTGTTTCTGCGTAGAAGGCAATACTGAGTCAATTTCACAGAACCTGTTACTGCAGAAGTCTATGCTGTCAGAGTTTTGGCAAGCTTGCCAAAACTAATTTTCCATATTTGCACTCAAAATATCTCAAAAGTTTACCATTTAAAATAAAAGTAACTTTGAACTAATGTAAAGTAGATACTAGTGATCGATCTAATATATTTATCTCAGAGAAAATACCAAAATTCAAAACCATCGGACTATGCAACTTTAAGCATTTGGTGAAGCATAGAAGGGCATAATGAGTCAATTTAATAGAACCTGTTATTGTATAAGCCTATGGTGTCAGGATTTTTACATGCTTACCAAGGTTAATTTGGCATGTTGTCACTTCATATATCTCCAAAGTTAGAAATTTAAACTAAAAGTTACTTCAACCTAAAGTAAAGCAGATTAAAATGATCAATCTAATGTATTTATGTAAATAACTTGCAGAAATTCAAAACCTTCGAACTATGCAACTTTAATAAATACGCACTCAAGTGTGGGTATTTAATAACGCATGTTTCTAATTCCTACATGAAGGTTTTAGCAATGAATATATAATTACACTCATCAAAATACTGAAGTATCCACTTATAATGGGAGTTTTGTGTGACAATGGTGTATGCAGGTATTGCAGGCATTGCAATACCTCAGGGTGTTTGACGGCCCTGCCCTGCAGAGTTGTAAACCACTACCTTGTGGTACAGGTTCTTGACAGAACCGCAGGCTAAGGGAGCAAACCCTAAACAGAAAACCATGTCACTCTGGCAGCATTAAGGGCGGTTGATGTATGGAACTCCCAACATCTCCCGACCAGCCACTGCAGGGACAAATAGTTTTGCGCCTGTCTTGACATGTTCTTGCCGGTGTGAAACCTCTATTTGTTCCCTGAAAAAGTGCCGCTGGTAACTTGCAAAAGCCAGCAGCACTTCAACACTTTTGCAGGCAGCTTTCATGAAATGTACAACTGCACAAATTTACCATCAAGAGAAACCTGAAGCTGAGAGACATTAAGACCAACTCATGGACATCACTCTCACAGCAGAAAGCTAAATGGAGAGCAGCAGTCAAGTAATGAAAGCAGTCTTTGTTGCATCGCGACCGACAGCATGATGGTGATGATGATGTGTGACAATGCATCCACTATTCCACTAGAAAGGGCAATTATGATCCTGGGCCTACTGATGAGCATGACCTGGAAACTGACGTTGCGGTAATCAACTCGGAAATGATGTATTACAGAGGCGGCATGTGGGTATTGCGACAAGGGGTATTATGTCAAGGCGTGCATAGCATGTATATGTGTGGTGTTTGTGATATATGCGTAATAGCCATCTAGACACGTCTGTGAATATGCTAATGAGATGACATCATGGAAAGTTTAGCCGGCGGTTCAGTGAGCCCTGGACGGGAATAAACCATTCAGTATCCAGAAGTCAAAGTGTTCAGACATTGTACTTTCAAATGGTGTCAGATGTGGGGTATGTGAAAGTACAACGTCTGAACACTTTAACTTCTGGATACTGAATGGTTTATTCCCGTCCAGGGCTCACTGAACCGCCGGCTAAACTTTCCATGACATCATCTCATTAGCATATTCACAGACGTGTCTAGACGTCTATTATGCATATATCACAGTGTTTAGTGAGACTGACAGTGATGGCGTAGCAATTCACTCGGGCATGGCCAGCCGAACGGAATCGACCTGGTGTTCTCAACTGTCAAATCGCGCACAAAATTAAATAAACCACATTAACAATACTCAAGTGCAAATAATTTCCAACGAACATGCGCAAGTAACGCCCGGTCCACAAGCCTCAAAATCTATCACTTATTATAAGTACAAGATCAGATCTAGTTAAGTGTCTTGGCTTGGAAAATGTGATGCTTTCATTGGACTATGCAGCTCTAAATGAAATGAAATGAAATATGAAAATAAGACCTTGTCAAAATTGCAAACAACGTCTCAGGAACATACTCACATAACGTCCAATAAAGGTGAAAACAATTTTATATATTATATATATTTTTATATATATTTGTTTATTGTGCATATTACTGCGTTATGGGTAATTCGAGACCGAGCCGGAGCTGACCCCCCCCCCACTCCCCTCTCCCCGCCTTCCCTCTCACCCAACCACCTCCCTACAGGCGGCGACACCACCGCTCTCCCCCCCTACTTCCCTCACTGCCCTCCAGATGGCGCCACCACCCCACACCGGGAACCAGCGCTCTCTGACGTCACCCTCCCCTCCCCCTACACTCCCCTCCGCCTTCCCCTCAGCCCACTTCTCACCAGCCAGCGCACTGACAAGACCCACCTAAATTCAGAGCAGCTACACGCCGTCAGGCTGACCACCGAGCAACTCACCATGCCGCCACGCAAGACACCACGGCACGCCGCCGCAAAGGCCCAGGCCCAGACCACCGACCCAGCCACCGACACAGAAACCACCACGACCCCCCGCCTCCGCGGCAGACCACGGTCGGTAGTGGCAAAAAATCTGACGGCAGCACAAAAAGACCCCGAGTCTGAGGACGGCACGACGGCCCGGCAGATTGCTCTGCTCCGACAGTCTGTCGCAGACTCTATGCAGCAACAGGCGGCACACGCTAAGGACATGGCAGAGCGAGTCAGAGCCCTGGAGACCTCCAAACGCCAATCCCGTACCCCGAGCAGGTCCCCGGACGAGACTCGCAGTAGGAAACGGAAGAGACGCCATGGCACCGAGTCGCCGCGCACCCCACCATCGCCACGTGGTCGCGGGTGGCGCGAAACCTCCAACGAATCGGCCCGGAGCAGCAAGAGCAGCAGGAGCAACAGGAGGAAGCACACAGCAGCACGCGACGAACACGACGAACACACGACAACACGCAAGAGCAGAGCGGCACGTCACACATACACACACCCCGACTCGTCCAGCGGCGACGACAACCGACATAAGGAATTCGTGGACGCAATAATGGAAACGAACAATGATGGACGACACAATAGCAGAGGTAGGAGACACTTCCTCCCCCATACCTATGTGATCCGCGACGAGAAGAAAGGAAAGGTAGGACTAGGGGAGAGCAACTGGCACGAGTACATGTCGGCCCTAGCCCGGATGAGAAAAGACCTAAGGCTGCCCCACCACTGGATCAAAGCCATCATAGATCACCAAGATGAAATTTGTGCTATGGCCGCCGAGTGGCAATGGGAGACGTGTCTGGCATGGTCCGAAAAAACATTCGCCATGATAGATGACGGCCGCCTCCCCAGAGGTTGGCGCGATGACCAAGCCATAAAAGACCTCCAGAGAGGAGCGTGCCTGGCGGGCATTCGGAGGGAGGAGCAGAGAAGAAAGGCCAAAACGGAGGCACCACAGTGAGCACAACATAGACAAGAGGAACAGGCAGCACCTAACACCCCATATAAAAGACCTGAGTTTGTGCCCGACACAGACGGCCGCCCCTGCCACAGGTGGAACTGGGGGAACGACTGTGGATTCACAGCCACACACGGAACAGGCAGCGAGAAATACGCCCACGTATGCGCATGGTGTGCTAATAAGTACAGAAAATCCAACCCACACCGTGAGCAAGACTGTAATAACAAAAAGCGCCAGTTGGAGAGAAAAGCGGCCGCAACCGAGACCGACGAACAACAGAAAGCGGATTTTCGCTGATCGGCTGGGAACGTGCCGACCAAAACGCCACACACGACCCACACCATGACACGGATAAAGACATAGATCTCACCCCAGAAATACCCGAGAGAAGCCCCCACCATGCTCCCGCCATAACGCCACGTGGGACCCCACCAGATGCCGTGAACGTGGCTCCCGCCAAATCCAAGCGTGGGGACGCGGACAACGCCTGCCAGACTCCCGCCAAAATGCCACGTGGGACCCTAACGGCCACAGAACCCACCCCCCACCCCGCCGCTTGGATGCCCCCAGTACACCACGTGACCACAACCAAGACGGCGAGCACCTCACACGAACGCAGGCCGGATGTGATTAACGCCGCCCAACCCCCCACCCACCCGAGACCTCAAACGCCCGACCGCCCGCTACAGAACCCCTGCGGCGATAATGAGATAGGCGGCCGCCAGGCGGTACGACCACCAACCGCCACCACGGACCCAACCACCACCCCCCACCATGCACACACCACCAACCCACCTAACGGCCACAACCAGAACCAGACCGAGACAGACCACGTGCCGACTGGAGTCGGACGGGCCCCCACATCTAACCCTACCCACCCCCCACACACACCCGCACCCCCCACCACCACCCCCAACACCACACACCACCACCAAGCCACAGCCCCAACCACACCAGCCTCCGACCACCAACCCCACCCCCCCACCATCTCCCTCCCCAAACCCCCCCCCCCCGCCCCCACCAGCCCTGGAACCACCCGACAAGACACAGGCGCCGAGCCTCCCCCCACCCACCCCCGCACACCCACCCACACACCCCGCCCACCCACACACGCAACTGCAAAAACCCCCCCTCCCGATCACAACCTCCCCCCACAACCACCACCCTGCCCCGCCAAACACGGCGCCCCCGAACCGACCAGGATAGCCCACATGGCCCAACCAAGCGACCACATAAGTGATACACCAGCATACACAGCTGTAGTGGTCCGCTACGCACCAACCGGCACCACTGTCGCGTGCGTTCAGCCCTACAAACGTACTGAAACAACTTGCCCGGCGCACAAAGACCCCCCGCGTGACGATGAGAGAGAACCTCCCGACGCGCTCCTCACATACCACCAAAAGGAGGCCGCCGAGGAGGACGTTGACGACGTGACCAACGACGATGTGAGATTGCCTGCGCCGCAATACAACCCACCGCACACTCCAC
This sequence comes from Branchipolynoe longqiensis, assembly GCA_030323885.1. Lineage (NCBI taxonomy): Eukaryota > Metazoa > Annelida > Polychaeta > Phyllodocida > Polynoidae > Branchipolynoe > Branchipolynoe longqiensis. The sequence continues at coordinate 38,642,591 of CM059195.1, forward strand.
TCTCCTATAAGAACACCCTCGACCGTTTCTGGCCCACCTCCAGGCCCCAGATATGGAAAAACGACATATATCGCTACACCTACGACGAGGTACGGCGGACGGGACTTCCCAACTACATCGCAGCGCGGATCCCGGTACCCTCCGACCTCAACATAGACCGATGGAGGGACCTACTCAGTGGGTACCACGACGATCAGCTTGTAGACTTTCTGGAGTACGGGTGGCCTGCAGACTACACCGCAGATGGCCCACCCGTACCCTCGACAGCTAACCACCGTGAGTCACCCGAGCACCTCACATGGATAAGGAGGTACGTACAGAATGAGGCAGCCAAAGGAGCGCTAATTGGACCATTCATTGACCCCCCCTTCACGCCCTGGGCGCAGGTCAGCCCGATGATGACCCGCCCAAAGAAAAACACCGAAGAGAGGCGGGTCATCGTCGACCTGAGCTTCCCGAGGGGCGCCAGCGTAAATTCGGGCATCCGGAAGGGTTATTACCAAGGCCGCCCGGCCACATACACCCTCCCAAACATCGCTGACCTCACGGACGAGATCACCCGGGTGGGGGTCGGGGCGTACGTCTGGACGATCGACCTCGCCAGAGCGTACAGACAGCTACGGACCTGCCCACTCTCCGTCCCACTCCTGGGCGTCGCGCTAGACGGGCTCACATACTTTGACATCGCCCCTCCATTCGGGTGCCGCACATCCTCCATGGCCTGTGCGCGCACCACGAACGCAGTCGTCTACCTCCTTCGTCGGAAAGGACACTTCGTCTTATGTTACCTGGACGATTTCGTCGGGGTGGCGGCAACCAGGAACGAGGCGGACGCCGCATATGTCGACGCCATCGACCTGGCGGCGGACCTCGGCCTTGCACTGTCCCCACAGAAGTGCGTCCCCCCAACCCACTCCCTCGAATGGCTAGGATTCGTGGTCGACACAGAGGACATGACGGTAAAAATACCCACCCCTAAACTCGCCGACGTGGTCGACGAATGCCGCAGATGGACCCCCCAGGCCAAGGCTTCCAAAAAAGACCTCCAGCGCCTGGTGGGGAAACTTCAGCACATCGCCAGATGTGTCAGACCCGCAAGACGGTTCATGAACCGCATCCTCGACGCCCTACGACGCGCACCCTACACTGGGAAACACCCCGTCACACTCGACATGACAAAAGACATCAACTGGTTCCTCACATACGCGGTGGCCACCAACGGCGTCGTCCTCCTGCGACCACCACCAAAGCACGAGTGGATCATCGAATGCGACTCCTCCCTCAAGGCCGGAGGAGCGCATTCCCCAAAAGGATACCTCTCCGAGGCATACTCAGACCAATTCCTAGAGAGCAACCACAGCATACACCAACTCGAGGCCCTCAACCTCATAGTGGCACTCCACGCACTATCCCCACCGAACCCACAAGACTACGTGATCGTAGTGAACACAGACAACCAGGCCTCCCAGACAGTCCTCACCTCTGGAGCTGGTAGAGACCCCATCCTATGTGCCTGTGCCAGAGCACTCTGGACGTTCGCCGCCCTCCGATCCTGTGAGGTCCAGGTCCACCATAAACCGGGGGTCGACATCGCCTTCGCCGATGCCCTCAGCAGGGCACCCTTTGACAAGGCTGCCCGCCGCAAGGCCGTTCGCTTCGTGGGGGACATGGACCTCGAACGGGTCAGAGTCCACCATGACCTTGACATCCTCGCCGGCAACCTATAGTCTGGGGAGATCGTAAAAATTTGCCTCTCTCTCCCCAGGCACCCGCAATGACAGACAGGACGTCATCCGACTATTCCGGGCCGGACTAGCGCCCGGCACCTGGCGCAACAAGATGCAGCAGACCAAGAGGTACCTCCAACATGCACGATCAACCTCATACGACCCACGCTACCCCAAGCAAATGGACGTCGCCGCCTACCTCGCCCACCTCGACCACACACTTGCCACGCCAGGGGCAATCATGAACTATCTGAGCGCGGCGCGGACATGGGTCAGTCTATCCACAGGGGCAACAGCCCCGTTTGACACCTACCTAGTCGCCACCATGAAACGGGGGGTAACTAGATCATCACATCACATCACCAGGCAGGCCCCACCCCTGTCCGTGTGGCAGCTAAAGGCCATACTTGACTACCTGGCCGAGGCCGGCCCCGGAGCCCTCGTCCTGACCGCCACGCTCCTAACGGCCTACTTCACCCTACTAAGACAAGGGAACCTGCTCGTGACCGGGAGAAGGGACGACCCGGGACACACCATCAGAGCAGCGGACGTCACTGACCACACAACGCACCTTAATGTTAGGGTGCGATCGACCAAGACCTCACGTTCCCCCCTCGACGCCTACAACATACAAATTCCCGAGGTTCCCAACTCCGACTACTGCCCTGTCCGCGCTTGGAAGCGGTACAACCGCCGCCACTCCACTAACCCCGGACGACCCAGCATTCATGACCCCCCAAGGGCCCCTGACGACAAGGACGATGACCCGGGTGCTCCGGTCCGCGCTCGACCACGCCGGCGTCCCAGACACTGGACAATACACCCTCCATAGCCTACGCAGAGGGGGCGCCCAGGCGTGCGCGGCGGCGGGGGCAACAATAAAAGACGTACGGGATATCGGCCACTGGCGGTCGTCCGCCATCCATCAATACGTCAAGGCGGAAGCCTTCTCGGCCGGGACCCGGGCACTCTCAAAACTATTTGGTTGAGGCCCGGATCCCGCCCGACACACAACACACCTCACCCCCCCCCCACAATCCAACATACACAACACCTGTCCGCATACATGATGCACTTACCTATTACATTGCTGATCATCAACTGTACTGATGTTACATTCCACGATATGTGCCGATGAACCTTTGACCCTGTTGGTGACCTACACCCGATATTAACTACTCAACTTACTTGTCCTGATCACCTACTCCGCATTCATTAAGCTATATAAACCACAGACTCTATCGACGATCTAACGTGATCCACCTAACTACTCCTCATACCACTTTCTTTACCACTCCATGATCATACTGACTCACCAATGTTCCTATTGCCTATCATGGCCTGATGATTACTTATTGCTATTGTTCATTCATGCTCTTTAATACATTGTTCACTGTTACACTCAGATCCCCATTGCTTGTATCCTTGACCTTCCTTGAACTCCAATAAAGTTCCATAATATAGCTCCGTCTCGTGTCGTGAATTATACCAATATATAACACTGTAATCTTGTATATTATATATATATATTTAAGAAATAGGTATATATACATGTATCTATATAAGATTGTAGTGTTTTGGAATGTTTTGGTGATGCTTATTTGTTTATTTATTTATTTACAAATACATCGTTATAATTAGGTGGTCCAAGTCATATGTTGGGATGCACTGTTAGCTCTAAGCAATATTTCTCTGAGAGTAACCATTCTGGTTTGATACAATAGGTAGTGAATGATGTTGTGATTCCATAGTTTACTCTCCATCCATCGCAGCGTAATAACCAGGGTAATAGGCCTAACACCAACACCAATCTGATTAAGCAGATTGACACAGAAATTAACTACGATTCCGGACAGCCGACTCACCTGGCTGCACTGAGTGTGGGGGACCAGCCTTAAAGGTGTACTAACACGACAAACACATTGTGATATATTCACAGGTATCGCAGTTACAGTAAAACCTCTCTAAATTGACCGACCATGGGACCGACTTTAAATGGTCCATTTAGGGAGGTGGTCGGTTTAGAGAGAGGTGTTTTTTGTTATCGTTTCAATGGTACGACTTACTGTATGGGCGATCGTTTGCGACCCAAATAAAGCGATCGATATTGGGGAAGGGGTCGATCTGTGGAGGTGGTTGGTTAGAGAGGTGTTTACCGTATTTCTTTTCTGTTGTTGTTATTTTCAAAACGGTTAGTTATTTATAGCGTCAAATAGATTGGCAGTTTCAGGGGTCAAGCTGTGAGTAGGGCCTATTAGTATTAGGGTCCTTCAGCGCTAATGACACTTCTCAGCGACCAGAATGACGTAGGACCAGGGAACGCTCACATATATAATTACGATGCTGGTAAGATACCGAGTCTAATAAAAGTGATGCTGGACTAGTTATGTATCACTTGTTGATATTCTGGTTATTTATTCAAATATATTAATATATTATTATATATATTAATATGTCCATTAATATGACTCAAAATGGCTAAGGTTTGAAAGCTGAAGTCCATTTAACTTAGGCTTTGAGGCACTCAGGCCACTTTTTATCCTTATTATTTTTGTGATGGGTGTATTTATGCTGACCATAGCGGTTAAGTCTAATGACTTGATTTTGCCGCAAGACATTAGAATATAGTCTCATGGTTCCCCTTGTTTTATCACTTTCAGTTGTGGTGTAGCTAGCTATCTAGTACATGCATTCTTTCTGCTTATTTTGCCATGGGGTACTCTGGAATACCTATCGACTGGGTTATACTGACCGAATGACAGTTACTTACTGCCATTAGGTACTCCAAAGTGATTTTTTATTTTAATGTTTCAGTGTTTGAAATTATATAGGTGTATAGATCTTTTAATCCGATTCCAGTGATATAAAATGTATATAGATGCCTTGAAAAGTTCCGAAATTATGAGGTTTTAAAGATTCATTTTGTTGGCCCTTTTTGTGCACATTTCCAAATTAGAGAAATCTAGGTTTTTAAAGCCCCAACAAAAAAGCTATGTTGCAAATAATTTGTCCAATATTTCTTCTTTTTTGTTGTTGGTCCATTAGTTGTTTAAGCAGGGGAAATTTCACTCATAGACGACTGGTCTTCCTCATTCCACTGCTGGTCGATAGAAAGCCCGAGCCTACACTTTTACCGACCCAAGGGATGTTTAACCTCCCACACCACATAGACATGGTATGAGAGCAACCGGCCTTTGATGACACTGTAAGTTATACGCAGCGGTGGAAATCCAAATTGGCAGAGCTGGGGGCATGGGGAATCGAACCTCCGACCCTCAGATTAGGAGTCTGACCTAGAAAAAAGTCATTCACTCTAACCACTCCGCCACAGAGAACGCCACCATTAAAGAATCTCACTCTCTATAGCACAACTAACAGGCTCCATTTTCCCCCAGACCATTAGCTTTGTTATTCTGTTAGATATTTCATGCTAAACTTGCTAAATTCCCTAATATCTACTGAATATCATCAGGGTTAATGATAAATTCTTTGAAACATCAGAACTTCTGTTCTACTTACACTATCACTCTATTTTTTATTCCAAAATAATCAGAATGAAAAGCTGGATATGATCATACATGTTTTTAATTAATATGAGGCACAAACTGAAGTTCACTTTAATAGGCATTGCTAGCTGACTACAAGTCTAGGTCGCAAATACATTAACTTTATTAAGATGATTAAACAAATTCCCTCGGGCCACAATAGGCTTCAGAAATGTTTTCAATGTCTGGCACCTTCCATACTCTATAAAGTCTTCATTGATGGGTGCCACATCAAGCTTTTTCTGCCGAAACAGAAGTTTTAATCAACACCATATTCGTCTCTCCGGTGCTGGAGACATGAAGACATGGTCATTTCTCAGACCAACCTTGCTAAGTATGATATAAATCTCAACCAAATATTGTTCTGATTAGGTAGAGGAACACTTGAGCTTTCTGAGGATATCATTTTCAGGACAACCGTGATTAATTTTCAAGGAGAATGAGCGTCTGAATGTCTTCACTCCTTCTGCTCAATCAAATTTCCCACTCAAAGACAGCCATGCTTGATATGCTAATGAAGTTATTTTGGTCACACTTCCTCATTTGGCAATACACTACAGAGAATGAACAGTGATAACTAGTGGCATGGCTTACACTCATTCTGGGAGCAGCTAAATTGGTTTTTTTTGTGATGGGGGTATTTATGCTGCCCATAACGGTTAAGTCTAATGACTTGTTTTCGCTGCTAGACAGTAATAGTCTTGTGACTCCCCTTCTTTTTATCACTTTCAGTTGTTGTGTAGCTAACTACTGCATGCATTCTTTCACTGTTTGTAAGCATTCTCCTACATCCCCCAAACCTCTGTGAGTTTGTTCGTTCTACAATCAGATAATTGTTTGGTTACCAATAGCTAATTTCTCTGAATGTCTTCACCTTGCTGTGTTAGTGGTCCTTAGGTTTGATTTTAAGTTTAAAGTTTACCTTTTGTATGTAAAAAGTTGCTTGAATTATCAGTGTATTTTCTATTTATTTATTTATCTATCTTTCTTTTTCTTTTTTAATTCATTTTATTTGTTGTTGTCATTAGTCTAGCAGTGCATTTAGCTCTCTTTTGATTAATGTTTTATATGTTTCTATTGTCCCTGTACTTCTTTCTTCTACTCCCAGTGCTTTACAAACATGCCGTTCGGACCATGGTTCTCTGTGCTGCCACCGAACGGATGTCCAGAAGTTATATCCACGAGTTCCCCATTGATGGAAGCAGCTCAAGTAAATGGGTGAATTATACTAACTTATTATTATTTTCGTCATCTGTTTATTTAATCATCCATGCTGCAATGCCAAAGTCGCTCAGTCGCTCATCTCAATAAACAATACATTCCCCCTAACTATTTTCTTAGTCCTTACTTATGCCTAGTACACACCTACCGTTTGTGCACACCCACCTACCGTATACGATCTAAAACTGCCCGTTTCGCGCACAAAAATCGCTAGGTGTGCGCTCCCCGTGCACACCTAGCGATTGCGATTCGCGACTAAAAACTCAGTTTTAGGGCTAAAACGGGCCGATTACGATTGCGATTCGCAATTCGAAAAATGAATCGGCCCGTTTTCAGTTTTAAGCGTCTCGGGTCGAGTCGCGAGTTTTAGTGCGCGAATCGTATACGGTAGGTGTGTACCAGGCATTACACCACACATAAGTTAATCCAACCTATTATTAGTTCAGGAGAAATCCGATTTAATCGCACAACATGAGGCCAGAATGGAAGGAGCATGAAGTATATGTAAGTGATATCTGTGTGCTTTCCTTTGTTATCATTGTGTTCCTCGGGTTTGTTTATTGTTTGCGTAGTTTTAGTTAGCAACAACAGGTTTCTACATTAGACGGATTGGTTGGTTGTTGGAGTTGTACATCGTGGCAACATCTAAGGTAATATCAGGACGGGTACTAACTTGTGACAGTATGCACTCGTGGATACGTTATAGTGCTGCCCCACTGGGAAATCAGGTTGCTGCCACCATCACCCAATATCCTACTCAGTCACATTTTCCTGACACTGAGCTAACCAGTCCTTGCCCTATTCTAATAATGTCGAGCACCATGCCAGGAAGTGACATGTATCAATTTTAATATTGTTAAAAGTCATTGGTTTGACTCGACTGGGAACCAAACTCCCAATCTCCCGCACCCAAGGCCCGCGCTCTACCGATTCGGCGACCGCGCCCGGTTCATCAGACAGAATAACTACTATGTGTGTTCTATTAATAGCTGAGAGGGATAGGTCAAACCAAGATCAGTGGCTATGTTTAGTGGTGAAGTGATGACGATTTCACATGCAGGCCTTTATTTGAACCACTGGACGGGACACAGACTCTTTCAAAGCTCCACTTATCTACGATGAAGTAGGCCTGGCTTGGTTGTGTACAAATATTTAAAGCTGCATATATAGTCTGATGGAAACATCAAATTTTCAAACCCAAAACAATTATCTAGATTTGATTCTACATATCTAACTTAGATACTACTGCATGTATTAAGCATTTTGTTACCACATAGAAGGAAATAAGAGGGGTACACCCGTTCTGGTAGGTCCTGGGTTTCGAACCTCCCGGGTTATTATAACCATGGCCGAATCAAACCACTAACTTATAAACTGATACTTATCACTACCTAGCCTTGCGCTTGGCATATATTATTAGGATAGGGCAAGGAGCAGTGGAATGAGCAAGACCGATTGTTGACAGCAAGGAAGGAAGCCAAACAAGCCAACACCTGTCTGCTGGAAAAGGAGTATATGCTGCATAATGTGTCCTGGTGACTTGGTAACCTGGGCCGCGTTCAGGGTCTGTCTCGAAGGCTCCTCGGAGATGGCCATGACGTCACGCTAGTCTGAACTGCAAAAGCAGTTTGTTGTATCAAAGATGGCCACCCCCATAGGCGGCGGCCATTTGCAATGGAAAAGCTGCACTGTGATTGGCTGAAACCACTGAATGCGGCGGCCATTTTCAAGGCGCTTTTCATCTCCAGTCTGAAAAGGGAGGCATCTCCGAGACGTCGCCGAGACGCACTCTGAACGGAAATAAGCCAAAAAGCATCGCCGAGATGTCGCCGAGGCGCCTCCGAGACAGACCCTGAATGCGGCCCTGGTGAGTGGTGACACTGGGGGCATTCGACTGGGCCTCTCTATGCGAATATCAAAATATTTCCTTACATATTCCTATTCGACTGGGACCGGAAGTGGGTTTATATACGTATGATTCAGATGTGTGTTGTGGCTTCATCCAAACCATCCTTAAATCTTGCGGATAGAAAGGGCCCAGTCGAATGCCTCCACAGTTCAGAAGGGCATGCTCTAGCTATACAGACAGTGAAGTAACGACTTTCACCTCCCTGCTAAGCTCAATGTAATTGAACTCTAGGATCCGACTATACTTCGCTCAAATATAATAGACCTAAATATTGTATGAATGGATTCATAATTAAACTAATCGTTCTACGGGGATCCAATCTACGTGAATGAAAGCCAGCAAACAAATAGGTTGCGTCTAAATACAATATTTCCCCCATCCCACAGTAGGGGTGAATGATAGGTGTCTAGTATATCAGAGCAAAAACTGTTGTAATATGAATCAACTGTAAATAATAGATGGAACTCCTGGTTCCAGCATTCAGTGTTTATCTATATTGAAATAGAGTCGATCAAATGGGAGATAATGGAACACCCCTCCCAAATAAACTAGAATGATCTCGATTCGAGTATAAGCATAATAATCTACATCATTTAATCAATTATTCACCCCAAAAGTATAGAGCAGGAACCCATGGGGTCCAGCCTGCCTGGAAAGTTAACCAATTTTCTTCTGTATAGCAATATCATGGCCCTAGCTCCTGACCACACCCACCAGAGCGTGCCTGGCAGACTTGCATTTTCTTACATGGGCATGCATCTGTAACATTGCTATATGCCTACGGATGAAAATTGGTTACCCTTTGGCTGGACTCCATGGGCTCCCGGTCGAGTAGCGAATGTAATGCTTCATGAATTGAGACTATATAACGCGTCACATAATATATAAGTGGCATTAATATATATAGTGGCATTAGTGGTGTGGCGGTTTCAGCGTGTTCCCGTGCTCAGACGTGTACCTCGCTTCTGCGCATGCGTCAGAATCTAATAAACATGGCCGTAATCGATTAACACTACCCGGGCGACTCGGGTCATCCCAGTCGTCAGAATTTCAAATAGAACACGGCGAGTGGAGTCGACAAATACACGTGCCGTGTGCCAAAAAAGAATAACTTAGATTAATTAAATGGAAATATAGGTAAACTAGGCCATCATAAAATACTCTAAATCCTATTTTGCTGTATTTTTTATCGGTTATTAAAAAAAAAAAAAAAATTGTCCACCCGAGCGCGGAGAAGTGTATTTGATTATTCGACCCGAGTTTGTAGGATGTGCGCATGCGCCAATAAGTGTCTCGGGTGATCCGAGTTGATGCGAAATCCGCGCATGTGCAGAAGCAACGGGACACGGCTGAGCACGGGAACACGCTGAAACCGCCACACCGGCATTAATCTGCGACAGAATACACGATAACACGGTTTGGCCTTATATGGGCATGTCCTAATTTCGCGAGAACGAGGCCACTTCCGGATATAGGTAAACAAAGCCTGATAGCCTTGAATTTGCCGGAACGCACAGTGCAAAACGTCAGTTTTATTCAAAATTAATAGAAATCCAGAACCCTAACCGTATCAATTTAATATAATCCTTTTGGTAAACATGTTTTCTATGTGTATTCCAATCAGCTTGTTTCTAGCTGGTGTGGTTTTAGAGATATTTCACTTTTTCTGTGTGAAGATTGCTCTCGACCATCGGCAATGCATTGAGTTTGCCGTACGCGCAGTGCAAAACGTCAGATTTATTCAAATTTAATAGAAATCCAGAACCCTAACCATATCAATTCAATATAATCTTTTTGTTAAACATGTTTTCTATGTGTGTTCCAATCAGCTTGTTTCTAGCTGGTGTGGTTTTAGAGATATTTAACTTTTTCTCTCTGAAGATTGCTCACTGCCATTGACAATGCATTGAGTATGCCGGTACCAGCAGTGCAAAATGTCAGTTTTATTCAAAATGAATAGAAATCCAGAACCCTAACCATATCAATTTAATATAATATTTTTGGTAAACATATTTTCTATGTGTAATCCAATCAGTTTGTTTCTTTGTTGTGTGGTTTTAGAGATATTTAACTTTTTCTCTATGAAGATTGCTCACTGCCACACTGATGATACTGCCATGTGCGTTTGTGTACCTGCAAACAGGAATTAGGTCAAGATGGCCGCCAAACCGTGTTTAGGTGTATAAGCAAAACTAGTGAGGCTGATGCGGATTCCGAGGGACACCAGTTTGCCAGGGACACTTCCATTCAAATGCATTGTCAACGGCCGTGAGCAAATCTTCATACAGAAGAAGTCAAATATCTCTCAAATTACACCACCTAGACACAAACCGCTTGGAACACATATAGAAAACATGTTTAGCAAAAAGATTATATTAAATTGATACGGTTAGGTTTCTGGATTTCTATTAATTTGTAATAAAACTGACATTTTGCACTGCGCGTACCGTCAAACTCAAGGCATTGTCAATGGCCGTGAGCAGTCTTCATACAGACAATACAGAAAAAGTGAAATATCTCTAAAACGACACCACCTACAAACAAATCGCTTGGTACACATATAGAAAACATGTTTAGCAAAACCATTATATTAAATTTATAAGGTTAGTGACGATGCTGTTCGAGTTTGACGTGTGTGCAAAAGCGATGTGTCCCTGGGAAACTGGTGTCCCTGGGAAACTGCAACAAGGCCCAGCCACCCTCACTGAATCTTTAGTGCAAGGGAATTCCCCGTGGCCTCGTTCTCGTTGCAATCGGGTTTCCTCGGATCGCTTTTAACCAGTCGCACCAGGAGCTGATGTAAGTGCTTATTTACTCTTTTTAAGTTAGTTTGACGAATATAACAATTGAACCATTGGCTCTCTTATAAACAGGGTTTCCTCTGGAAAACACACGGTGTTGTGTCATTAACATATGCGGGGTTTTACTGTCTGTAACAGTGTAGATATGTTGAATGTTATTTATCGCGAGGGTCAAACAGTCCGCGCTTTCGATTCGGTGCCCTGAGTAGGCCCGGCGCGCCGGGTCCGTATTTGTGGAGTAAGACCTCAGGGCGTCGGATCCGTGTTTGTAGACTCGGGGGGATTCAAACGAACTCACTGCCAGGATAAGCAGACCGTCAACTTGAACTGTTGAAGTACACATGACACGTAATGTGTCAATTGTCAATGTCGAATATCTTCCACGGTCTGACTGCTCAGTTTCAGAAACCCATGGGTGAAGTGGGGGACTTGTAGAATTAAGGAAGTGGACTAAACGTATCATACTATATTTAATACAGACGAGACCTGCACATATTTAAGATATTAGCCTGACGCTCATTTCTACCGCAAGGGGCCAAGGACAAGGTAGTTACATCACATGAAAATTGAAAAACTGTTGCACAGTACTGCAAATTGGTAGACAGACAAAGCTAACAGAATAGAGGAGGTGTAATGACGTCACAAGACAACTTTCGGTGGCCATATTGGATGACATACGGAAGGCTTGCAACTGCCTACACAGTCCAAATTATAATTTCATTGGAAGCTCCAATGAATCAAAAACAATATGCTTTTTGAATTTTTAAGATATTCCAAAATTTGTATGAGATATGTGCATTTGAAGTTTTGAATTTAAGATTTTTTGTATTAGCTAATGCATTAGAGAAGTGCCTTATTTAGGGCTGTTAAATAGACTAATTATAACAACATTTCTTTGTAGTTTCTTTAATAATGATCAGATCCTGATCAAACTTCACACCAAGGTTCTTCTTCGTATAGCAAATCACCACAGCTTATCAAAACTGATATAAAAAAATTAGATCACAGGAAAATGTAGGTTTCCATGGCAACCATAATACAATCACTCCCACCTCCATGTCCGTTTAGCATCTGTAGAATCGTGAGTTGTTTATAGAATAACATGAAACTTTGTATTTAAAACGGTTAGATTTATCCAATGAGTATTAGGCATGTGCACATCACAGTATTTACCCGACTTTCGCTGCGGCCGATAATCATGACTATTTATTATTATTTGAGGATATTCATTTTTTAATCTACCATATTCATTTTCGTATACCTGTTTTCTATGTATTGACCAATTTTCATAAAAAATTGGGTGATGAGCAGATGCATTGTGATGATGCATAATAGGCTGTGTGGTGACTCACTCACCCCAGCCATAATATTCTGACCTAGAGAATCCAGTCAAAACTGCCTGACACCAACTTTTGGGTGCCAGATTCTAGAGCTGCGATTCCAGTTGTAGTCATTGTATGACCAATTTTGGGAAGAAAAATGCTAAAGTTTCACATTCTGATAGTTAACATGCACATTCCTGGCAGTCTTACCTCTGATTTATGTATCTGAAGACTTTAATGGCTTAGTAAAATGCCTTTCAAATGTCATACAACACTGAAAATAGTCTCTATCTGTGTGTAAGTCGTTGGTGCTTCAAAAACGGATGTAGCAATGAATGCAGTGTGCCTGTACTTCATGTGTGGTGCCGTTTTCCGACATGACTGTGCCGCTCAGGAGGTCGCAAAAAGTTGTACAAGTTTTATTGGTCCGGCGACAGTGGCGCTCCCGGCGGATTCTAGGGTAACTAACACTGTGCCTATTTACTGATTTGTTGGTTTATTTGTCACTGTTTTGAGCAGTTTGGCCTCAGAAGTTGTTGCTAAAGTGCTGTAAGTAAACACATTGGATGTAAACTTCCCAGAACCTACAATACCACAAGAAACCTCTGTTTTACTGCATCTGCATGCATTCACACCATGGCTAGGGAGGGTGCTCGTAATCCAAGATGGCTGACCGCTGATTGCTAAGTAATGACGTCATGTGCACTCCCTCTATAGATTTATGGGGTTTTTAAATCATGCAAATATCATTATTCGTTCCAAAGTTATCAACGATTTAGTTTTCCTAGAAATCAACATTTTGTCCTATTGGTTATAGCAATTAAGTTGTGACCTTTTCAATATTCCAGGATATCATTTTGGCCTTCATATAATTTGCATTCAGAGACTAAGTGTAGTAAATTATATAATTCATATTCAGCCCTGTTCTCAACATTTTCGTGCATGATGAAAATTACGTCAGAGTCTACTATAACTACTAATGTAGAGAAAACTTTACTTCAATTTCAGAAAGCTACAGTTCTGTCAATTCTTTATGGATTTTGATCAAACAAAAATTGAAACCTGTGCAATTTAGTGCCCTTCAAAATAGCAACAGATTCACAACAATTTGAGCAGAGCTAAACCCCCAAATCTGCATTTTCGTTCGCGATGAAAACGCCACAAATTTAGCGCGACAGATAACACTGTACCGCACATACACGATGGCCGATGCGCACACAAATTTCTAAGTAATGTCTGTAGTGACTAACCTAATGAACACAAATACTGAATATGGGTATCAAATGAAAGATAAATAACGGTGTTCTCTGTGGCGGAGTGGTTAGGGTGTGACTTTTTTCTTCTCGGACTCCTAATCTGAAGGTCAGTGGTTCAATTCCCTGTGCCCCCACCTCTGCCAATTAGGATTTCCACCGCTGTGTATAACTTACAGCATCATCAAAGGCCAGTTGCTCTCATACCATGTCTATGTGGTGTGGGAGCTTAAAAAAATCCCTTGGGTCGGTAAAAGTGTACACTCTGGCTTTCTATCGACAAACTGTCTAATGGTGAAAACAAGTCTATTCAGACTTATCCATGATAGGCAGTATAAATCCTCAAGAAAACAAATATTTTTCAGGTGCTAGTATGATTTTTGATTTGTTTAAAACCTATTTTAGGCTTTTTTTTCAGCAGCGGTTAACTTCAACAGCTTGTAAAACCATGATTCCCCCCCCCCCCCCCACAGTACTACAAACTGTTCTGAGATGTAAACAAGGTTGTGATTGGTCAATTATGATGTCATTCTTTATGGAAAATCATTTGCATAGGATATGTGACTGGATTTTAAAGAGCACCACTGAATATAAGCATACAGAAACCAGGTCACAGAGGTCAACGTCAGTAGTGATGACAGCTATATCGCAGCGCCCCACATGGGAAGTACCTAGCCAAGGCAAGGGCCAAGGTAGATACAATATTCACCCCATACTCATCATACTGCAGCAGTAGCCTCAGAACGGAGTCAGACGTGAATCTATTATCTAATTCTAAGGGCAAGGAGCAGTGGAATGATGATTGAAAGTGATTGAATTTGAAAGTTCCCAAGTTTAAGTTACTCCCGCATCTCTGTTCCGTGGACTGTGGCCTGTGCTGTGTCAGAACAGACGTCTGAATTACATATGATATGTCATATCTAAAATTGCCCTTGCTCAATCAAGACAAGTAATACTACAATACTACTACAACAAGGTGTACTTTTCTAGTTCTCTTCATTTTATGTAATGTCTACTGAAAGAAATTAGGAAAATCGTAGGCACAACCTTGCACGAAATGTCTGCACTGTGCCACTGACCTCACATAGGAGCCACAACATGTAATAGTTTGGTTCATTGCATCAGATTCGCTCCAAATAGACAGAGGTGTGGATTCCAGTCCTACTCTACTAGACTTAAGCCGTGTTCACACACACAACTTTAGGCCGACTTAGATAAGGTGAATTAGATGAAGCGAATTAGTGGCGCGTTCACACACACCGAGTATTGGGGCGGTTTACGGCGGAAATCGATATCTGCGCATGAGCAAGTCCATACTAACCAGCGCCAGTTTCGGTTAGTCGACGTCGCCACAAGAGAGTGTGGGTTCGACCTAGATATGTATAGACTGAGTCGTATTGTTTTGGAACCGTCAAAACTTCTGCTGGGCAGTGAAAACCTAAAAATAAATGATGAAAAAAATATCTGTGCACAGCTAGCGGTTTCATTGACCAAATTATATAATATGCGCTTTTGATCGACCGGAAAATCAACAAACTCAGGTCTCGACTGCGCATGCGTGTGACGTGCTTAAGCCGCTTCAAGTAAACCGATACCATTCACATTAGGAAGTTGGGCCGACTTAAGCTAGTTCGGTTCATATAAGCTACTTCGCGGCGTGGTTTACTTGAAGCGAACTAGATGAGGCGAACTAGCCCTAATCCGCTTCAGCATAGCGTCCACACGGCGAATGTGAGCCGAACTAGACAAGGCGAACTAGTTGAGGTGACTTAACGCCCATGTGTGAACACGGCTTAAGACTAGAGTAGGACTGGAATCCACACCTATGCATGGTATTCCCTTTGCCTGTATCGCATGTTTCTGGGTTGTCTTACTCAGTGTGTGCACTCTGTTTCAGGATGGTGGTGCTAAGTAAAATAGTCGATGACCTTCCGGCCGACTATGGCTATGTGCTGTTTGTGGCAGTCGGCAGTGGCTTCCTCAACATGTGGCTTGCTGGCAATGTCGGGCGGGCCCGGAAAAGGTTCGGTGTGGCGGTAAGTATGGGTCTCAATAAAATGGTGTTTAAACAATATATACAGGGATGAAATATCTTCGCGGATTTCCGTGATTAAACAAAATATTTACCGGTTGACGTTAAACAAAATTTCAAGGAATCGGGATGTATGGGGGAACAAAATTAAAAGGGGGAAGGGGGTTCCTTTTTTCGTTCTCAAAAGTATTTAATAGGCATTTTTAAATGGTTGATATTTGGTTTGCCTGGTTGTGTCTCAAAGAAATTTGCAAAGATTAAACCGTTAAGAAATAAAATACTTACAGTATTCTACTTGGTTAGGTATATCAGATAAAATTTCAAATAACAACAAACAGTCTAAATTGAAGCTCATTCAACAGACCTTGCTGAGACGACCTCAAATCTGTTGTAATTTTACAAATATCTTAATAGGGGACAAAGTTATGCCACTTTTAATGTCAGATTAATTGACCATAAGTGTCCTAATTTACCATTGAAGAAAACTGTGACCGTTGCCCATGTGGCAGCGATTTGTTTTGGTTACATTCATCGATTTAACAATATTAATATCGCCGCCAATTTAGCGGCGGCGTTAATATGGCTTCGATTTTTTGGTTAATTTGATGAAATTTCACTTATTGCGTATGTAATTCTGTTAAATATGAGAGCATTGAATAGATTTGGCTCTAATATATCGTCGCCGATGCGGCAGCGGCGGCAATTTGTTTTGCCTACATTCTGACACTGGTGACTGGCCGCGATGCGCACGTTCACATTTCCCGGCATTGATTAAACTAGTTAGCACTGGAGTATTTTCATGAATTTTATATCACTGGAAAGATCACAAACTAATCTCACCAAACTTTACATTGCAATACCAAACTCACAATATTTACCATGAGTTTGAAGCTTAGAATATTGAAGAAATGTTGTTGTATTTTCACATTAGAAAATGGCGGATATCAGTCCAAGCTGATGATGTCGCAAAGCCTTGTCTCTGATTGGTCCATTTCCAAAAACAAATTTACTAAAAGATCATTTGCATAGAAGTTATGAATGAATTTGTAACACATAGTTTGGCAGTGCCTGTGGGCACCACGGTGACACTTAGCCATAGGCGAGAAACGCGAAGCGTATACGGCAGCGCCTCTATCGGATTCTGACATACCTAACTTGGTGTGTAGTATTTAGTAGTAGTAATACATTCATTTTGTTTGGAAAATTTTGATTAGCAACAATTGTTAATCAATTTGGAAATTGATTAGCGATCTGCATAACATGTATCACGATTCACGACACGATACCGAACAAAATGTTCCCAGACTTTAAAATATTATAGCACTTGGAATATTATTATTATTATTGGTATTATTATTAAAGAAATAGCCGCGACTAACTCCTCGGTGAAATAATCGTCATTGTTGATCTATATTCAGGTAAGAATTGTATAACTGCACTATACATTTCTTATTGCTTAGATTCACTGAACCAGGAGCATCTGCACAAATGGTATTTCTGCAACTTGTAAGTCATTATTTGACTAGTTTGGTGTTGATTAGTTAAGCTGTTTTTATCTCATATTACATGTCTGTTAAGTTCCAATGTTGTGACTGAGTGGTATATTGGGCCATGGTGTTGGCAGCATGATGGTGAGGCAGCACTATGAAGTAGTCCTGAGCAGACCTGTCAGCCATTCAGTAAAGATTATTATATAGGTATAATAATGTTTAAAAAAAATAGTTTTCTGTGTGTGTGCACGTCACAGTAGTGTGCATGAAGACATTTTAAGTAAAAGAAATACTGATAAGGGTATGTTTTTTCTTAAAGATTTATACTGCCTATCATGGATAACTCTGAATATTCTTGTTTTCCCCATTAGACAGTTGGTCGATAGAAAGCGTGAGCCTACACTTTTACCAACGCGAGGAATTTTTAACCTCCCACACCACATAGACATGGTATGAGAGCAACTGGCCTTTGATGATGCTGTAAGTTATACACAGCGGTGGAAATCAAAATTGGGAGAGGTTTTATGCAGACTATTAATATTAAGATTTTTGCGCTCTCTGTTCTTTTTTCATAGAATGAAATGTTGGTGGGTCTCTATGACTATGAGTGCGCGCCGCGTAGATCAGAATCTTCCGGATTTTTTATCTGTCCGATCTTCTCCGGATATGGTCAAAATTTGAGACTATTCCGCCTTCTGTCACTTTAGAAGTCCTCACGCACACCTTTTTATTTCAGTATCCAGAGATGTACAGTGCGGATAACAAGCAGTTCAACTGTATTCAGAGGGCCCACCAGAACACGTGAGTCTTAATGGCTAAGGCATTATTTAATATTTTTGATGGTGTCATATTGTTGTAATTTTTTATTTATGTTTATTTAAAGTTGCATAGTCCATAGTCCGATGAAAGCATCAAATTTTCAAAACCAGAACACTCACATGTTTTTTATCCTACATATCCCCCGTCCCGATATGACGTTAGATGTTGCTAGGACGTAAAACAACAATAAACCAATCCTACATATCCAGCTTCACTTAGTTAACATGTATTACTGCACAGAAGGAATATTAAGTAGATATAATAGAAACTGTCGCTTTTGAAGTCTGTTGGTATAAGGTCGATCATGTTTTTATGTTGGCATGTTTTCACTTCAAGTATCTCCTAAGTTAATCATATAAAAGATTATAAAGTTACTTTAAGCTTAAAATATAGTAGCATATCAAATTAACTATATATTTATGTTTAAGAAAAGTATACCACAAAGTCAGAACCATTGTTCTATGTAGCTTTACTATTTAATATTAATATAAAGCAAGCCAGAGATATTTATCGTATTTCAAGCTTTCTAAAATAAAAAGTAGAGATAAAAACATGGAAGATACCATCCACTTCCCTTACTTAGCATTATATGCACACAAAAAACCCTGACTTTTTTAATGTCAAGTTTTGATTTACCGGTAGTAGAAAGATGTCAAAGTACTGGCTGAATTAATTAATGTCTGAAAAGTCTATGCTGTGGACCATCCACAAAGGATGTCCATCTGAAGGCTTGTTTATAGTCTACAACACCCAGACAACCATAGCTGTCCTCAGTTTCTTTCTTGGAAGATTTATACTGCCTATCATGAATAAGTCTGAATAGACTTGTTTTCACCATTAGACAGTTGGTCGATAGAAAGTCTGTGGCTACATTTTACCAACCCATGGGCTTTTTTAACATCCCACACCACATAGACATGGTATGAATGCAACTGGCCTTTGATGACGCTGTAAGTTATACACAGCGGTGAAAATCCAAATTGGCAGAGGTGATGGCATGGGCAATTGACCCACCAACCTTCAGATTAGAAATCTGACCTAGAAAAAAAGTCTGACACTGACCACTCCATCACAGAATACAGTGCTTGTACTGTTTATGACGCCACCAGTGTTTTGGACATGGGTGCTTCCTTACACTAGAATACTGAGTAGAGGTGGTGGTGTAAGTTGTATGTAATACCTGCAAGTTGCCTCTATGAGTAAAGACGGTAATGAAGTGATTGTAACGTGTTATGCCGGATGTTGCAGGCTGGAGATGTACCCATCCTTCCTCTTCTACCTGCTGACAGGTGGACTCATGTTTCCGGTAAGATTGACTAGTTCTCCTTCTTTATCTCTTTCTTCTGTTTCGCTTCTTTTTCTCTTTCTTTCCTCATTTTTCATTTGTTCACTAATGGGATGGGGACCATTCATTACATGACTTCATGAGCAACTGTCATATAAGATATAGTGATAGAGTATTATCTTTGTATCTGCCACTGGACAAAATAGAACAAAATGACACCTATTGACTAACTTTCTCGTAGTTATCTATGGCTGACCTAGAACTATGTGGTACTAGTTCCACCTACTAGCTGAAAGGTGGCGCCACTTCGGAAAACATATACGTCATGTCTCTTCTTAGGAAAGGAAACATTGCACCTAGAGTTGGATTCAAACCCACACTTCTACCATTTCGGGGCTAGTGTCCTGACTATTAGTCTGTCTAGAACCGTAATTCCACCAACTTACCCACACCATTCTGTGACACACACACATACATATGTATATATATATATGTGTTTAATCTCTTTGTGCTCAGAGGGCGACAGCAGGTGCTGGTGCACTGTGGATTCTGGGACGGGTGCAGTTTGCCCGTGGCTACTTTACAGGAGGTGAGTGGAGAATTTACATATCTAACAATTCTAATATTCTAATTCGATTTTGATCAATTTGTTTGATTTTAAACGGTGGAAATAACGGCATAAAGCACTGGTTAGGTTGCTCAGGTCGGCTCCCATAGAGCTGTAACAGAGATGAAAGATCTCTGCGGTTTCGCGGATTTCCGGGATTTCTTATATTCACTGATTAGCGTTAAACCAAAAGATGGGATGTATATGACAACAGTTGGGTGGTTCGAATCCCATTCTTATATGACCTTAGATGTAGTTAGAACATAAAACCTGAGCAAGAAACTGTTAGATAAGGGCGATAATACAATCACCACAAGGCTAGTTCAGACCTGACTTCCGGTATTTTTCCGCGATTCCCTGAAAATGCTAAACCTATGGGAGAATATTCGCATTTCCGCTTTTTCCCCCCGGAGATCACTTCCATCCCTGTGTATAGTGAGCAGAGCAGAGCACGGGCAAATGCAGATGTAGATAAGTAAATGATAGCAGATAACGCATTAAGTAAGAATTCACATACAGTCAAGGAGATATATAATGAGACTGTCTCAAAACGTGCTAAGCAATATGGGACAAAACTTTGTCCATTGTAACGATCAACATACTATTTGCTTATGCAATTGCTCAGGATAAACTGATTTGTTTTTTACATGGTGTTTCATAATCCCAATAGAATACATATTGATTTGAAGTAAATGTCCTTGTGTTTTCAGTGTAACCGTTTCTACGCTATTTTG
The DNA here is from genome assembly GCA_030323885.1 of Branchipolynoe longqiensis. Lineage (NCBI taxonomy): Eukaryota > Metazoa > Annelida > Polychaeta > Phyllodocida > Polynoidae > Branchipolynoe > Branchipolynoe longqiensis. The sequence continues at coordinate 38,663,336 of CM059195.1, forward strand.
TGTCAATCGTTACAATGGAAAAAAAAAAGAAGAGTTATCACCTTTTGAGACAGGCTCATATAGGCGCTATCCTTAATAATATAATAGTATGGCGGATCGTTTTCTCCATCACGGGGGGAGTAGAGAGGTAATTACACAGTTGCTTCAAACCTTGAGGTTTATTCCTCGGTTTATTCCACCGTCGTCAGAATAGAAGTGGCCTGTCACTGCTCAGTCAGGTCACAGGTGACCTCCCGAGGGGGTGGGGAGTGGCCACTAGCCATATGTGGAAGCTAGCGTTGGGGTGGGAGGGAAAACAATACTGCTGTCTGCCAACACTTCTTACCAATAAGGGTCAGTGCAGTCAAGAGCAGACTACTACACTAGCATGTACATGCGCATGTACGCGTGTGCGCGCACGCACGCGCAAACACACATGCAAACACACACCCCACCCGCACGCACAACTAATAGAGTTCATATTATTTAATGCAGATCCTGAAAAGCGGAAGCGAGGGGCGTTTGGCATTTTCGGAATGTTGATCATGCTTGGCAACACATGCGCACTGGCCGCCCACAAACTCGGCTGGTAAGTCAGCACTTTATGCTTAGTTTTGCTTATTGTTTCTTCTGCCAGATTATAACGATTATTTGTTTGTTTGAGTTTTAGGTCCTGGTAACATCTAAGGTTATATCAGGACTGGTACCAGCTTGTGACAGTGCGCACTGGTGGTGACTTTATATTGCTGCCCTACTGGGAGACCAGGCCACCGGTGTTGCAGTTTCCCAGGGACACCAGTTTGCGAGGGACACATCACTTCTGCACATGCGTCAAAATCGAACAGCATCGTCACTAACCTTATAAATTTAATATAATGTTTTTGGGAAAGATATTTTCTATATGTGTACCAAACGATTTGTTTCTAGATGGTGTAATTTGAGAGATATTTGACTTCTTCTGTATTTTCTGAATGAACATTGCTCACGACCATTGAGTTTGACGGTACGCGCAGTGCAAAACGTTAGTTTTATTCAAAATTAATAGAATTCAAGAACCCTAACCTTATAAATTTAATATAGTCTTTATGGTAAAGATGTTTTCTATATGTGTACCAAGCAATTTGTTTCTAGGTGGTGTAATTTGAGAGATATTTGACTTTTTCTGTATGAAGATTTGCTCACGGCCGTTGACAATGCATTTGAATGGATGTGTCCCTGGCAAACTGGTGTGCCACGCAAACTGCAACACTGGCTTGTGACAGTGCGCACTGGTGGTGACTTTATATTGCTGCCCTACTGGGAGACCAGGCCACCGGCACCATGATCCAATTCCCAACTCAGTCACATCACTCAGCATGAATAGAATATTTGCTGCTGACTTGGCATAAAATCAACCATCAATCAATCAATCAAATTTGGCTTCCTCTTGGTTAATAATGCACATTTCAAAGTCCCTCAGGCCTCGTGCGGTAAGTGCTTGTTGTAACTTACCGTTGTCAATTATTATTTCATCATTTCAGGGTGAAGCTGACCTAATGAGGAGACTGTGGACTACTGTGCGCATGCACCAATCCGGTGCCATGTGCTCTATGCATCGTCCAACCTTCTGAGTATATTCGACTTAAACCGTTAATAAGTATTCTTCTGGTCAGTCGGGTTTCCGGTCCTTTGCACTGTGCACTGTGCACTGTGAAAGTGCAGTTCCTAAATTCCAATAAGACAGTCTGCTTTGAATTTGTCACTACCTGTGCATTTCATTTGCCCGGTCTATTAGGTTGTTCTTTGACAGGGTTGTAGAGTTTTCAGTCTTCGGAGCTTGTCAAATCTTTAAGGATTTAAATTAATTGTTAAGTGAATGTAAGGGATATTTGTAATATTCGTTTTGGATGGAAAAACAAGTTTGAAAATGCCATAATTGTTCTGGAAAAATGAGTTTCATATTGTGTTCCCTCCCACCCCCATTCTTTTCTTCTATGCTCCTAGCTCAAAGCCTGCAAGTGTCTCCTGGTCTCACCACCAGGGGATTACAGCTTGAAGGGTTTCAGGGCCGTGTGTATATAGGCCTATTTCTTACACACTACCCCTAAACCCCGGAACTGACTTCTAGGTAACCACTGCAGCAACCTTAACCACCCTGTCCATGCAGTCTACACAAGCCGTGGGCAGCGCGGGATCGATACTGCCCCGTCATCCTTCCACAGTAGGAACCATATGAAGACACTAGCATATAGTGTCATAGCAAATAATAATACAAATGAGTCATCATCATCATGCTGTCGGTCGCGATGCGACAAAGACTGCTTTCATATAAAATGAGTATATCTACAATTAAAGAAAAATGAAAGACTTGATTTGACCTACATGTAGGCAACATAAATTAGTCCTGGTTTTAGAGTGACTTCTAATGACCTTACACATGCCTATGATCTTACACATGCCTATGTGTATATAAAGTCATCTTTTGGTTATATTACACATGCCTATGCATATGTAAAATCGTGCTTGGCTTATCTTGCACATACCTATGCATATGTACAATCATATTTCTATGATCTTACACATGCCAGTATATGTAAAAACATCTTTTGATTATGTTACACATGCCTATGCATATGTAAAATCGTCCTTGGAATATATTTTACACGTACCTATGCATATGTAAAATCATCTTTATGATCTTACACATGCCTGTGTATGTAAAATCATCTTTTGATTATATTACACATGCCTATGTGCATGTAAAATCGTCCTTCGTTTATCTTACATATGCCTATGCATATGCAAAATCATTTGATTAAATCTAACATATGCCTGTGCATATGTAAAATTGTCCTTCCATTATGTTACATGCCTCTGCTTATGCCCCACTATGTCTTTCGCGTATTTGTTATGTATTCCTACATGTAGGTGCAATTGTACCTTTTGATTCTATCATGCAGAGATGAAAGTGGTCTCTGGGGGGAAAAAAGCGGAAATGCTGATATTCTCCCATAGGTTTAGCATTGTCAGGGAATCGTGGAAAAATACCGGAAGTCAGGTCTCAACTAAGCCTTGTTGTGATTGCATTATCGCCCATATCTAACAGTTTCTTGCTTAGATTTTATGTTCTAACTACAACTAAGGTCATATAAGAACAGGATTCGAACCACCAAACTGTTGTCATATACATCCCATCTTTTGGAATTTTGTTTAACATTAATCGGTGGATATAAGAAATCCTGGAAATCCCGGAGGTCTTTCATCTCTGATCATGGTTTCCGATACTCGGCTCTTTCCCACAACTTGTCATTGAAAGAATAATGTTGCCGTCTTCCTGGTCAACGCTCAAAGCGGAACCCCACGTGTAGCCATTGTCACGAGTAAACAACATAATGTGAGATTTAAAATATAAATGTGTCAGTTTGTTACCTAGTCATAGGTGGTAATGTGTGCCAAGAAACATTGCATTCCTTTTTGTAATCGACATTTATATTAGAATCCTGAACAGCCGCAGGGTACCCATTGTTAGTTATGGTACTCAGTAGAAGTCAGACTGCTTTAGACTAAATCTAGTATCTATTGACAATTTGAAAGATGATTATGTGATAGAACCTCAATGTGGTATTAATTTTTAATTTCAAACAAAACAATTTCCTCAATGTAATTACCGTATTCTTGTGGGTTAACGACCTGGGTGTTTAAATTGGCAAATCACTGAATTGGGAGGGGCGCCGTTTACCTACACATGGGCATTTAACGGGTGGCCGTTTACTAAATATTGGCCAAGTCGGGGGGGGGGGGCATTAATCCGCAAGAATACGGTACATTAGTCTGGCCATTTATTTTTCACTCGGAAAGCCTCTTAATTATATCTAGTGAAATATGATTGTCTCCTGCAAACAAAATATAACGCAACACCTAAAGAGAGGTTGTAATAAAATAATGTGTATGTCATGTACGTTGTCTCTTGCTAGATTTGAATATTGTCAAATGATTAAAATTCTTAATTATGTAATCTACTTTTGTTATGGATTGTTTACCCAAAGTTGGTTCATGTGTGACTTGTTACAGTTACTGGAATAGCTTTGCAAGTTTCATAATCAACCTTAAATAAACTAGTTAAATTGAAAACACTTTACTTTTTATTTTCGTTGCTTCAGATAAGATGGACAATCCATCTTACACTGGAAACTGCATAGTCCGATGAAAGTATCCGGTTTTCGAAAATTTGATGCTACATATCCAATTTAGATACTGATGCACTCATTAAGCATAGGTTACTACATAGAAGGGAATACTGAGTCTAATTTAATACAACAAAACGGTTGCTGCTGAAGCATATGGTGTTTGAACTGTTATGCATCCCAACATTAATTAGGCATGTTTTCACTTCATATGTGTGCGAAGTTAGTCATTTCGAATAAATCTTACTTAAAGCCAGAGAGCGTGTATATAGATGAGAGGGACAACTCTCATACTAGACCGTGTAACAGCTTCTGACTGTGGCACTCCAAGTGGTGGTGGTTGAACAGTTTACGTGTACCGGCAAACTCAAGGCATTGTCAATGGTCGTGTGCAATCTTCATACAGAAAAAGTGAAATATCTCTAAAGCTACACCACATAGAAACAAACTGTTTGGAACACATATAGAAAACATATTCAACGATGAGACTATATTAAATTCATATGGTTAGGGTTCTGTATTTCTATTAATTTTGAATAAAATAGACGTTTTGCACTGCACGAACGGCAAACTCAATGCATTGTCAATGGTGGTGAGCAATCTGCATACAGAAAAAGTGAAATATCTCTAAAACCACATGACCTAGACACAAACCGCTTGGAACACATATAGAAAACATGTTTACCAAAAAGATTATATTAAATTTATACGGTTAGGGTTCTGGATTCCTATTCATTTAGAATAAAACTGATGTTTTGCACTGCGTGTACCATCAAACTCAAGGCTTGTTCAACAATAACCGTTAGAGGCGACACTGTAGCCTGTGTTACCGATTTTCGCGGGAGTTGTCCCTCTCATCTATATACACGCTCTCTGTTAAAGCTAAAGTAAGGTAGATTATAACGATCAACCTAGGATATTTATTTTTTAAATGATAGACACTTTAAAGTTATACTGTTTTGCCTTTCATATAATTCCTTTAAAAAAATACATTATGTGTAACGAAAATGAATACTCTGTACAAAGTATTAATTAAATCGTAGCGTATTACTGATCAAATTAACCGTTCTTTAAAAATTAAACATTTAATTTCAAAATTGCGATTAAGCACGGCTCCTTTCAGTTCGGACTAGTGACCAAATTGCAAGAATCTGAGTTAGTTTTACTTCCTAGCAACATGTAAGTCATATCAATATGGGTACCAACTTGAAGCAATGCATGCTGATGACTTGTACTGCCCCATTGGGAGGTCATGCCACTAGTAGCACCATGATTTAATATCTCACTCAGTTGCATTATCCTGATACTGGGTACACCAGTCCTTGCCCCGTCCTGTTACTGCCAAGTGAGAGACTAGAATGTGACAAGTATCAATTTTATAAGTCATTGATTTGACTCGGGTGGGAATACAACCCCCAACCTTTCGCATGGGAAGCCAGCTTTCCAATTCGCCAATTTAACGATTCAATTCTAAGTAAATTATTACAAATTTGGTGTCTAGTCAGTAATAACCGTCTTTCCACAATTCAGGTTACAAAACTGAGCTAATCTAGTTTCATATCAATCTGCGATAAGCCTGTCCTGTAATCCTAAGTATATTTATCATAGATCCTATTTCTCAGCCTAATCGCAGATTTCAGCGAAAACCAGAGTTTCCAAATCAGCGAGAGAGAAAAACCTGTCTGCGAAAAGATTTTGTTAGTCTTAACTAGAATAAGAATACTATTATTGAAGCAACATTAGCGTTTCAGCGTTCTCGATTATTTACAAATTTCTGATGACCACCACACAAATTTCTGAATTTTCTTTTGTCAGATACCACGTTCACCCCTGAATTATGTCAAATAACAAATAAACAATATCCCACAAATAATTAAATTCAGTGAATATCTCATTTTATTTTCTATAAAACACATTCTCGAGTATATCATTCTTATTGAAAACAACTTCCGAATGATACACTCGTGGCTCAAGTCAGGCGAGCCTTCACACACTCCCTAAAGGTGGACAATCCATTGCCACACTATGCACTCAGGACATGCACAGCGGCCATCTTGTCAGGCACCCCATAACAATAAGTACACCCCATAATAACAGAGGCGGCCCACACTACCGCTAATCCCTCCCGTAATATCTGTTGCATGTAAAGACGGATCAAATAACTAAAAAAATAGTGTCCCCCCCCCCCCCCCCTTCCCCCTCATGACAATATGCCTAATTTAAGATCAGTTCATTTATTATTTATGGTATTTGGCGTTCCTGGACACTGTTATCGTTATCATTATTATTATACTACAGTAAAACCTTTAAATCGACCGACTTTAGGTGGTCCATTTAGGGAGGTGGTCGGTTTAGGGAGTTTGTAGAATATGGTTACGATGGCCCAAATAAAGCGATCGATATAGGGGAGTGGTCAATCTATGGAGGTGGTCGGTTAGAGAGGTTTTACTGTAGTTATAAGTCATAAGTCTATTCTTGACGCATTTCTTGGCAACGACTCAAGGACGGTTCCAGTTACGCTTCATGGAGTATAAATAGGAGTTTCAGGAGATGAGCGTGGCCAAGAAATAAATCTAATTTACCGTGCATCTAAAAGCCGACCCCGTTTTTATTTCGTTGGTGCATGTTCAGTTCGATCAGTGATGCATGAACTAATGCTAGGTGGTTCAAACCATTCTGCTTCGTTAAGTTGCATAGTCCGATGACACATCAAATTTTCAAAACCAAAAGAATTATCTCAAATTGATTCTACATATCGAACTTAGATAATGATGCACTTATTAAACATGTGTCACCACATAGAAAGTAATACTGAGTCAATTTAATAGAACCCATTAGTGCTGAAACCTACGGTTTTGGCAAGCCTGTCAAAACTAATTTGACAGGTTTGCACTTCAAATAGCTCAAAACTAAGCCATTTAAAATAAAAGTTACTTCAAACTAAAAGAGTAAGGTAGGTTATAACAATTAATTTAATATATTCATCTTGGGAAAATGGCAGAAACTCAAAACTATCGGACTATGCAACTATAAACTTGGGCATCCATTGCCAAGACGACCACCTGCTCATGTGACCGACCACTCCAGGTGGTGACGTCGCACTGGGAGCGTAATACTTGAGTGAGTCGTGTGAAGGCACCGTGAACAAGTTGGCATCAAGTAGGCGCATTTGCGCATGCACCAACTCGGCCTCCCAGGTGCACAGTGACTCAGGTCTCCTCATGTCCACGAAGCCCCTACCCCTCCTGGGGGGAGGAGGGGGGGGGGGGGGGGGGGGAAAGGGGAGGTTGACGTGGCTTCAGACTGGGACTCGGCGGGGTACATGTACTGAGACTCACCCTCGCGATTTACATAAAGCTGCATGGTCCGATGAAAACATCAAATTTTCAAAACCAAAACAATGATCTAGATTTAATCCTACATATCCAACTTAGATGCTGGTGCGCTTATTAATCATTTGTCGCCACATAGAAGGGAATACTGCGTCAATTTAATTTAACCTGTTACTGCTGAAGCCTATGGTGTCGAGTTTTGGGGTGCTTGCCAACATTAATTTGGCATGTTTGCACTTCAAATATCTCAAAAGTTAGCCATTTAAAATAAGTTACTTCAAACTAAAGTAAGGTCGATAATAACAATCAATTTAATGGATTTATCTCAGAAAAAGGACGGAAACTCAGAACCATCGGACACTGCAACTTAAAAAAAAGTCCAGGATACAGAACGGGCGGGGTTGGGGGTAAGAACGCAACTAGTCTTCAGGTACTCAAACATACTTCCCCAACAACAGCGGGACAACATAACTTGACCGGAAACCCTATGCCTGCCAAGCTTGGCGGTGTCAGGTGAACAGGTGCCACCGCCCGCCTGCCACTCAAAACATGGGTACGAAGGCGGGGTCTGCTGCACACCACACCAGGCGGGACTGCTGCTCAGGTAGCGGCCTATTCCCACAGCACTGGACAAGTCAGCAAAGTCACTGCAACACTAGGCAGGCGGGCAGGGGTGTGCATAGTTGGGGGGGGGGGGGAGGTATACAGAGTGTGTGTGTGGAGAGGTTTACTGAGCGGGTGTATGGGTTGGTTGGTTGTTGGAGTTGTACGTCCTGGCAACATCTAAAGCCTTGTTCACACACACAACTTTAGGCCGAACTAGATGAGGCGAACTAGATGAGGCGAACTAGCCGTGAAAGTGAGTCGTGTCCACACATGCAGTACTTGGGGCGGTTTAAGGCGGAAATCGATATCTGCGCATGAGCAAGTCCATACTAACCAGTGCCAGTTTCGATTAGTCGACGTCACCATGAGAGAGTGTGGGTTCGACCTAGATTTGTATCAACTGAATCGTATTGTTTTGGAACGATCAAAACTTCTGCTGGGCAGTGAAAACCTAAAAATAAATGATGAAAAAAATATGTGCACAGCTAGCAGTTTCATAGACCAAATTATATAATATGCGCTTTTGATCGACCGGAAAATCAACAAACTCAGGTCTCGACTGCGCATGCGTGTGACGTGCTTAAGCCGCCTCAAGTAAACCGCTACCGTCCACACAAGCAAGATGGGCCGCTTCATCTAGACTACCTCGCTAGGCAGACTACTTCAGGCGAACTAGATGAGGTGACTTAGCCCTAATTCGCTTCAGCGTAGCGTCCACACAGCCAATGTGAGTCGACTTACATGAGACAAACTAGTTGAGGCGACTTAACACCCGGGCTTAAGTCATATCAGGATGGGTACCAACTTGTGACACTGCACACTCATGCTGCCCCACTGGGAGACCAGGCGGCCAGCACCATGACCTGATATCCCACTCAGTCACATTATCCTGATGCTGAGCCAACTACTCCTTGCCATATGGGTCGTTCTCAGAAACTGTACCACTTAAGGTAGTCTACTTGAAATGCCTATTTCAAAGAAACCTATTATTGGAGTGTCAATATTTAGATTTCATCATTTAGCCCAATAATGTGGGAGATATTTTAGATCAAAGGTAAATGTTAATATTGTGTATTATGTATCTTATTGGGATGGATGTAGCTAAATAAATAGAAAATTACATCACTAATTTGTGACATTGTCAACAGCATTGAAAATAAAGTGTTACAAACTTAATGAAAACCTCTGAGCAACAGCACATTTCACTTCAAATGGTCATATACAATGTCTTCATTAAGTTGAAGACATTTTTTTTTTTTTAAATTATAAAATGATGAAATAGTTAACCTTTTCTGGAGTCATTAACATCGTAACATTTCGTTTCCACTTGCAAGTACTATGAAACTATGTATCAAACACTGAGTAGATACAGTACAGGAACTATTTTCACCATTTGACACTATGCATGGACCCAGTTATGGTATAGTAAAAGATAAATCCTGAAATTGCCCCTAAACATTGAAATTTGAGCCAAACATTTGTGTAAAATTGTTGATTCCACTTGGACTGTTACCATGCTAATATTTTTCTGCTTTTCTCTTTAATCATCACAAATAAGACAAAACCATAGCAATGCGGTTTCAAATTATTATTACTATGGTTTATAAAGCAAGTGACATGTGAAATGTCCTAAAAATGTCAAGCTTTGTTTGGAAAATATTTTATTTTGAAGTCAGATTGGTTTCCATGCTATACTGCTATTTTTTTGGGTGTGAGCATCATTTGACCTACTTAAAAATGTCAGAATATGTTTATTTTCAATTATTCAGATGCAAAAGGACATACACATTGAGGAAACTTGTGTATAGGACTTTGACAGCATTTTGATTTTGTGGAACTGATGTCACAGTATTGGTACACAACTTCTGAGAACGACCCATATCCTAATAATGCTGAGTGCCTGGCTCGGAATCAATAAGTATTAATTTTTAAGTCATTGGTTTGACCCGACCAGGGTTCGAACCCATGGGTTCTAATTCCACGTTCTAGCAAAACAGAGACGGACACTCAACCCATTTGGCCATCCCGTATGTCTATGTGTATTATGGCTGAGCGGCTTACAAAGCATGGGGGGGGGGGGGGGGAGGGAGAGGTGAGGTGGATGAAGGGACTTACAGGGTGTGTAATTGGGGAGGGAGGCTTACATTACAGGGTGCGGAGGAGGTGAGGCTTATAGGCTGTGTGGAGGTAAGCTTACAGGGTGCATGGGGGGGGGGGGGGGGGAAGCTTACAGACTGACTGCATAGAGGAGGGGTTTTCACTACAGGGTGTGGAGGGAGGCTTAAAGGGTGTGTGGGAGCAGGCTCACAGGGGGTGTGGGAGCAGGCTTACAGGGGGTGTGGGAGCAGGCTCACAGGGTGTGGAGGGGAGGCTTACAGGGGGTGTGGGAGCAGGCTCACAGGGTGTGGAGAGGGAGGCTTACAGGGTGTGTGGGAGCAGGCTCACAGGGTGTGGGAGCAGGCTTACAGTGTGTGCGAGACTGAGGGTCTCACATTACAGGGTGTGGAGGGGGAGGCTTACAGGGTGTGTGGGAGCAGGCTTACAGTGTGTGCGAGACTGAGGGTCTCACATTACAGGGTGTGGAGGGGAAGGCTTACAGGGTGTGTGGGAGCAGGCTTACAGTGTGTGAGGCTGAGGGGCTCACACTACAGCCTAGTACAGGGTGTGGAGGAGGTGAGGCATACAGGCTGTGTGGGGGTAAGCTTACTGGGTGTTTGGGAGCAAGCTTACAGGGTGTGGAGGGGGAGGCTTACTGGGTGTGTGGGAGCAAGCTTACAGGGTGTAGAGGGGGAGGCTTACTGGGTGTGTGGGAGCAAGCTTACAGGGTGTGGAGGGGGAGGCTTACAGGGTGTGGGAGCAAGCTTACAGGGTGTGATGGGGGGGAGGCTTACTGGATGTGTGGGAGCAAGCTTACAGGGTGTGGAGGGGGAGGTTTACTGGGTGTGTGGGAGCAAGCTTACAGGGTGTAGAGGGGAGGCTTACAGGGTGTGTGGGAGCAAGCTTACAGGGTGTGGAGGGGGGAGGCTTACAGGGTGTGTGGGAGCAAGCTTACAGGGTGTGGAGGGGAGGCTTACTGGGTGTGTGGGAGCAAGCTTATAGGGTGTGGAGGGGGAGGCTTACAGGGTGTGTGGGAGCAAGCTTACAGGGTGTGGAGGGGGAGGCTTACAGGGTGTGTGGGAGCAAGCTTACAGGGTGTGTGCGTGAGGGTGACTAATAGGGGAGGGCATGCATCACAAGATTAGGTCACTCAAATAAGTGCGCTTTGAGTCCATCAGGTTTCGCACCTCCTTCAGTGACTGTTCATAGCTCATGCGCATGTTGTTACGAAGCTCACTCTCAAACTTGACATCCTCCTGAAACAAACAAACAAACAAACCGTAAGCCATTTTAGATAGATTAAAATTATACATGTATAGCTTGCTTGGCAAAATTGTACATTTACATCGCGTGAATTGTGTTGTCTAATTTACTATGTGAATATTCTTTTGGGATGGAATGGCGGCGGAAATATATTGTGATCAGGGTCCGTACAAATGTGAAGCTATGGAATTCAATGATTTTCAAGGCTGATTTTGATAGGAATTCAAAACTATTTCCATTTGGATTTCATGAAAAAAACAATGGTGAATGGTGATTTCAGACTAATTTAGATATGAGGGGTTTAAAGAGGTGCGAACCTCAGTCTCGGGCGTTGTCAGTGTCATCTCTTGGAAGTGATTGGCGAGCAGCTCCAAGTCGACACCCACCAGGCTGTCCACTGCCGCCTTCACCACCTCGCTCAGCTCCAGCACCACGCTGTTGAACTTTGTGAACACTAGCGGCTACAAAAGACACTCAGCGTTAATCACCAGAGCTGGCCCTACACAGGTTACATACAACTCATGCAGTGCATGGGTTTAAAGTTGCATAGTCCGATGATTTAGAATTTCTGTCACTTTTCTGAGATAACTATATTAATTTGATTGTTATAATCTACCTTACTTTAGTTTGAAGTAAATTTGATTTTAAATGGTTAACTTTTGAGACCGCACCACCGACAGCTATGCGAGGTGGAATAATTGAATAATTCTAGACTTATTACTTAACAGTAATTGACCTGTAACACAAGAAGGTGGTGAATTCCTGGGCAGGTTCTTGTGAAGCTAGGCCTAAACGAAGCTGTCTTGTGCAAAGGGGCCGTTACATTACATTGCCAGGATTAGATTGCACCCTGCACAGTGTGCGAAAATGTCGGGCCACCGAAATGCTACAACAAAAGACGACTCCTACCAGTGCTGGTGGGTTGCTCTCCTTCTTCTTTTTGTTTCTCTTGATGATTTCAGACTTGAGTGGTTTCAATATCCGATGACATGTTCCCATCAGAATGGCCAGGTAACACATCAACTGTGGGAAAAGTATTACAGCTCTGACTTGGCACATTTAAGTTTTAACACTGTATATAGGTAACGCATCAACTGTGGGAAAGGTATTGCAGCTCTGACTCTGCACATTTAAGTTTTAACACTGTATATCGGTAACGCATCAACTGTGGGAAAACTATTGCAGCTCTGACTCGGCACATTTAAGTTTTAACACTGTATATAGGTAACACATCAACTGTGGGAAAAGTATTACAGCTCTGACTAGGCACATTTAAGTTTTAACTGTATATAGGTAACGGATCAACACTGGGAAAAGTATTAGTTACAAACTTCAAATCAAGTGCATTATACACATTTTCATTGTCCTCTGGTCATACTTTCAGGATGGACATGGGGGGGGGGGGGGATTATTAAAGTTGCATAGTCCAATGGGTTTGAGATCAATATATTAAATTAATCGTTATAATCTACCATACTTTAATTTAAAGTAACTTTTATTTTAAATTCAAACATGTAAAATTAATTTGGGCAACTGTTGACACCATAGGCTTCTGCAGTAACAGGTTTGATTAAATTGACTCAGAATTCCCTTCTATGTGGCAACACACGCTTAGGAAATGCATCAGTATCGAACCTTGGTATGCAGAATCAAATCTAGATAATTGTTCTGGTTTTGAAAATTTGATGGTTTCATCAGACTATGCAGCTTTAAGTAAATCACAGCTTTAATAATACAGAGTAAACTTTAATGCATTTTACCGCATAGACACCCAGAGCAAAGAACAATTAAAATGGAGATATCGGACTGAGCAGTGGGAGGAGGCAGATGACTGGCCATTGCGATGATTATCAACTACACTCAGACACTTCATACAATACAGATGCCTGCCCTTACCTCTGCCGTGTGCACCACCTGCTCCAGACCTTGAGGGTCAAAGGTTACAGCATCATTCTTGGAGGGCAACACGCGACTAGTGCCATCTGCCACGTGACCTATGAGATAACACAGGAAGGCGTGTTAAGCAGCACAAGTTTAAAAATAAGGACATCTACGGGTTATTTCTTGAAATTCGCAACATTATTATTAGTCAACACGTGAAGTATGCTCCATAAGTTGCCCTTGACAACCCCACTTCATTTCAATGCTAGCAAAAGCGAGCTACTTCACATTCCTGATTCGCTTAAGCCCCAGTCACACCTACCCGGATCAGGGGCCGGACGAGCCCCGGACCGTCATCCGTGGTGGTCTGGCATGATCCGTGGCTGGTCCGGCCTCCGCCCTGGATGTTTTAAAATGTTTAAAACATTCGGGACATTTTGCGATCCGCGCTCGATCCGGCATGGTCCGGGGGTGGACCGCAAGTAGTCCGTGCCACGTCCGGCTCAGGCCAGGGCTGTTTTGCCCAGGATGATCCATGGTTTAACCCGGACCACCCCCAGACTTGCCCGGACTAGTCCCGACATAGCCACAGACCACTCCCGGACTGCCCAGATAATACCCGGACACGCTGGATGACCACGGATAGCCCGGTTTACCACTGAGCAGTCCAGGATGAGCCCCGTTTTTGTGTATATATAGCAGGAGCAAGTCCACTTCAAGTCCGGGACTGATCCGTGACTACTCCGTGGGTACACCGGGTAGTCCGGGGGTGGTCAGGCTAGACTGGGGGCTAGACCGTGTAGGTGTGACTGCGAGGCCAAAAACGACCAAAATAGCGATTTTATCCGGGGCTGTCCGGGCGACTGGTCCGGCTAAAAATCCGGGGCTCGTCCGGGTAGGTGTGACTGGGGCTTTAGCATTACTATAGATACAATTATGCCAACATATCATTTTAAGAAAAAGGATTAGATTTCCCGGAAATCATAATGGTACATATCACATACCTTTATCAGCTTGTCTCATTTCAGATTTCCTCTATGCACATTATGGTGGCACATGCATAGACAACCAAAAGATTATATAATAATGTTTCCTGAGGAAAGATCTACATAACCAACTTGAAGACTGACCAAGAAAGAAATCTACTAAATAAATTTTAAACAGGCATAATTTCTATAATCTAAACCCATCATATGTAATATAACAAGATCAACACGATAAGAACTAATTTATACAAATTTTGTAGCCTCCTTGGTATTACTGGTTATGGTTAGTTGGTTGTTGGGAGTTTTATGTCCTGGCAACATCTAAGGACATCAGGAAGGGTACCGACTTGTCACAGTGCACACTCATTCCAACTTTATAGTGCTGTCCCACTGGGAGACCAGGCCACCAGCACCATGACCTGAAATCCTGTCACATTATCATAACACTGAGCCAAGCAGTCCTTGCCCTATCCTAATAATGCCGAGTGCCTGACTAGGAAGTGACAAGTATAAAGTTTATAGTCATAGGTTTGAGTCGACCAGGGTTCGAACCCATGGTTTCGAATATTACAGGTTATGAGATATGGCGGGCGCATTCAGGCACTCCTGGCCTGTAAGCATGCGTAACTTGCAGATACATTTGGGTGCGTCTGACCGTAATGTGTTAATGTATGCACTATGGACTTTGTGAGAGGAGGGTCGTTGGACCGACCTTTGAGTTGCGTGGTGATTAGGTCCATGCTCTCCTCACGAGTCTTGTCAGCTTTGTCGAATCCGTGCTCTCGTATGGAGTAGACATACAAGACAAGCTCGAGCGCCTGCAGCAAACACTGCACGTACTGTCCCTTAATATAAGAGGTGAGGCGAGAGGGAGAAGGGCCGCACACCGGGTACTGAAACCAGAACATACATATACACCAGTTACTGCTCTACAGTCACACCCTGCCATCCTGTATACTGGTCCTTAATGTAGGTGAGGCGAAAGGAAGAAGGGCACACACCGGGTACGGAAACCAGAACATACACATACACCTGTTAGCATTCTACAGTCACACCCTGCCATCCTGTATACTGGTCCTTAATGTAGATGAGGCGAGAGGAAGAAGGGCCACACACTGGATACAGAAATCGGAACATAGACATACACCAGTTAGCGTTCTAGTCACACCCTGCCATCCTGTATACTGGTCCTTAATGTAGATGAGGCGAGAGGAAGAAGGGCCACACACCAGGTACTGGAACCAGAACATAGACATACACCAGTTACCGCTCTACAGTCACACCCTGCCATCCTGTATACTGGTCCTTAATGTAGATGAAGCGAGAGGAAGAAGGGCCACACACCGCGTACTGAAACCAGAACATACACATACACCAATTAGCGTTCTACAGTCACACCCTGCCTTCCTGTATACTGGTCCTTAATGTAGGTGAGGCGAGAGGAAGAAGGGCCACACACCGGGTACTGGAACCAGAACATACACCAATTAGCGTTCTAGTCACACCCTGCCATCCTGTATACTGGTCCTTAATGTAGGTGAGGTGAGAGGAAGAAGGGCCACACACCGGGTACTGAAACCAAAACATACACATACACCAATTAGCGCTGTAGTCTCTACAGTCACAGCCTGCCATCCTGTACACTGGCCATTAAACAACGAGTCACTAAAAAAAAAAAAAAAAAAGTGGAGAGGGAGGAAGGCAGAAATCGGACTTTTCTGGTGAATGAGGGCACCAGTGGGTGTCTGACTGGGGTTGTGTGTCCTAGAAAGATATAGGTCCAGATCAAAACATATAGAAATTGTCTCAATTCGCATTCATTGCGGCTTTATAGTGCTGCCCAATTGGAATACCATGCAGTTATTAGCAGGATGCACTGATAATTCACTCAGTCACGTTACCCTGCCACTCAGCAAACAGGTCGTCTCCCTATTCCAGTTATGTGAAGTTCTAAGCGAGGTAGCGACAAATAATAATCAAGTTTCAGATCACGTGTTTGACTGACCCACTTATAGTGACGAGTTTGCATTGCCACAGTGCTCACAAATTTGACAAGATGACATACATTTAGGCAAATGAAACACAATTGTTCAACCTAATCAATAATCGATTGTAAAAGAGTGGACATTGTTTTCACCAGGTCGAGAATCAGATTTGTTTTATGTAGCTCGTCAAAATAGCGAACCAAAAGTGACTTACGGTTAATGTGGGTAAGGAGTTTTCACACTCAGTCACGTGGGTGCGGAGTTCCTTTGTTAGCTGCCGCAGCACATCCGCTATACAGGTTGATGTTGCATCTCCATTGCCTAATGCATTGTTGTTTGGCACGTCTCGATCTGTGATGGAGTTGGCAGTTGCTAAGCAGCGCAGAATTAGTTTCCGCACTCGTAGCCAGGCCACCTCCTCCTTGAATGACTGCACTTTATGAGCGTCCTTCAGAATCCTGGTGGGCAAACAGATGCTGGCACTTAACAATTTCAGTTCGTTACAGGTTCCACAACATTTCTCAAAAACACTAAATTATATCACTGTACCTGGCATAGACTGAACAACCTGCAAACACTGTACAATCTGATGATACTACATGAGGAAAAGAATCAGTATCACATGAAGGGAGTGTTCATCAACATACTTTAAAAATTATTCATTTCTCACCACGCCATTTTCAGCATAAATACCTTATGTGTGGTGAGGGCTATGTTGTGTAAATGTCTTATTTATTTGGCCAATACCTAGGTTGTGCAAATGCTTATGCCATACTTGTTTGGCCAGTACAGGGTCCGTACACATGTGAAAATATGGAATTCAAGGCTTTTTCACAGCTGTTTGTTTGATAGGAATGACTATTTTCAAGACTATTTTCATTTGGATTTCAGGAAAAAAACAAAACAATGGCGAACAGCGATTTCGGACTAATTTAGATCAGTGGGGACAGTTTAATGGAATTCAAGGCTTTTCAAGGCCTTGAAATGGGACAAATGAAGTTCTAAGACTTTTCAAGACTTTCCAGGCCCGTACGGACCCTGCCAGTACCAATGTTGTGTAAATGCCATACTTGTTTGGCCAGTACCAATGTATAAATGCCATACTTGTTTGGTCAGTACCAATGTATAAATGCCATACTTGTTTGGCCAGTACCAATGTTGTATAAATGCCATACTTGTTTGGCCAGTACCAATGTATAAATGCCATACTTGTTTAGCCAGTACCAATGTTGTATAAATGCCATACTTGTTTGGCCAGTACCAATGTTGTATAAATGCCATACTTGTTTAGCCAGTACCAATGTTGTATAAATGCCATACTTGTTTGGCCAGTACCAATGTATAAATGCCATACTTGTTTGGCCAGTACCAATGTCGTGTAAATGCCTTACTTGTTTGGCTAGTACCAATGTCGTGTAAATGCCTTACTTGTTTGGTGAGTGCCATGTCAGCATGACGGTAAGATCGCGGTTGTCCCTCAGGTCGTCCCACTTCGTCTTGTCAGTGACAGGGTCCATGTCCATGTACAACAACATCCGCTCTGTCACCTGGTGCCTGCGACAGAAACCCAACAGCCTTGTAGGTTACTTCCTTTTCAGCAAAGAGTAGCTTCTTTTACAGCAAATGCACAAATGTGTATTTAAAAATTTCCATTACCAGAAGTTTAAGTTGCAGAATCCAATGGTTTTGAGTTTCCACCATATTTTAATTTTTTTCTTAAAAAAAAAAAAAGAAGATAAATAGACCAGGCTGACCATCATAATTTATTTAATTTTGAAGTAGCCTTATTTTAAAGATATAAACAGAGAAAACACACACAATTAATTTTGGTGTGCACATAAAAATGCTGGACATAGGCTTTGTTTACCCATTTTCAAGCATAGCAACATAGCAGAAGTACAAAGTGGCGATACATGTTTAATGAGTACACCAGTACCTAAACTGAATATGTAGGATCAAATCTAGGTAAGTTTTTTGGTTTTGAAAAGTTGATGCCATCATCAGACTACGCAACTCCATGGAAATAATGTATTCAGTTAAAATGGAAAAAAAGAAAGAATTATGCATTTAAAAAAGATACGCCTACACATATGTAAAATAGTGCCTTTCGATTACATTAGTGGTTACATTGGTTGGTTGTTGGAGTTTTACGTCCTGGAAACATTTAAGGTCATATCAGGACAGGTACCGACATATGACAGTACACATTCATGGTGATTTTATATCAATTTAAAAGTCATTGGTTTGACTCGACCGGGAACCAAACTCCCGAGGCCAGCGCTCTACCAATTCGGCCACCACACCCTGTCAGAGGAGAGCTTGTTGACTGCCATGAAAGGAGCCTCACCTCGTGATGTTCTGGGTGAGGTCGAGCAGCAGGCGCTCCACCAGAGCACTGGCAAACTGCAGCGAGTTCTCCAGCCGCTCCCTGAACAGCACAAACTCGTAAATCTGGCAAAAGAAAGCATATTCAGTAATCGCAACCGACAACTTTACTCCGAGAGCCTTTCCGTTCTACCTTAATGCCCAAGGTCATATCAGGATAAGTACCGGCTTGTGACAGCATGCACGCACTGTGACTTTATAGTGCTGCCCACTGGGAGACCGAGCTGCCAGCACCATGACTTGATATTCCACTGTCACATTATCCCAATACTGAGTCAACCAATTATTGCCCTATCCTATTATTGTCAAGTGCCAGGCCAGACAGCGACAAGTATAAATCGTTTAAAGTCATTGGTTTGAATAAAAGACTACAATCTTACACTGTACTCTCTTCACTCTATACCTCCTGTGTACTACCACATGCGTCAACATGTACAACAAGCAGTACTACTGATTTGAACTCAACAAAGTGGAACAACACAACTGCATAAGTGGGTTTACTGTACAAGAGCAGTTGAATTATAAAGACAACGAACATGAGCATTACTAACGCCCAATATATCGTCTGTCACGGTTTACGCGTGTTAGCTACGCACCTTGGAGAAAGAACCAAATTTGTAGGATGCCGTTAAGTACTCGGTGGTCTGCAATAAATATAACGCTTTAATCAGTATAAAATTAGACAGGTGTGTCGAACAGTGTATCAATTGGGCACACAATGGGTTGATTGTTGGAGTTTTAGGTCCTGGCAATATCTAAGGTCATATCAGGATGGGTACCGACTTGTGACAGAGCGCATTCATGGCGACTTTATAGTGCTGCCCTAATGGGAAATCAGGCCACCGGCACCATGACCCAATATCCAAGATAAGACATTTAGGTAAATGCACCGCTCAAGCCATCACGCACAATTTTGATGTTATAACCACTAACGCAAAAACTTAAGTCAGCACAGTCAACCACTGTAACTGGCTTGGAATTAGGTCAATGCCGATTAAAGCTGCATAGTCCAATGAAAGCATAACACTTTCAAAACCAAAGCGATGATCTAGATTTGATTCTACATATCTGACTTAGATACTGGTGCACTTATCAAGCATTTGTCACCACATAGAGTGGAATACTGAGCCAATTTAACAGAACCGGTTACTGCAGAAATCTATGGTGTTGAGTTTTGGCGTACTTGCCAAAATTAATTTTGTACGTTTGCACTTCAAATATGTCAAAAGTTAGCCATCTAAAATAAAAGTTAATTTCAAACTGAAAGAAGGTCGATTATAACAATCGGCCTAATATATTTATCTCAGAAAATCAGAAGAAACTCAAAACCATCAGACTATGCAACTCTAATGACTGGTTACACGGATTGATCCAGAACGCCCACCATAGCAAATTTCATACCATCTCATCTGACATTTTCTAGAGCAACAATGCTTTCAGAATAGATCCGATATTCTCATCAATTCTCTTTTTCACAGAAATGAGTCCAAATGAAATCAGTTCGCTCCACCCCTTTAGAGTCACTTAGTCAGGATCTTGGAACTGTCGATCGCTTGCCACGATCCCTGGACTGGCTTGAGCGACTGTTGAAGTGCAGCGGTTTTAACCTCTATTGGAATCTCGACGTCATTCCATACTGGATAGTAAATGTGAACATCTATCGCCTTCAGCAGTGTGAAGAAACACATCTTACCTCTTTATGGTTAACGGTGAAGAACCTGAGCATGGCCCCGTAGATGGATGCCGCGGCAGAGAAGTGCCCCAGGCGACACATGTGGTTCACCACTGTGTACCTACAAGGTCAACCAGAGGTCAAACTCGACATGCTCCAAGAGCATCCAAATAGAAACTCAACCACCTTTAGGTTAAGCATTTTGACTCACGCCCTCTTATCTTTTTTCTCAATATAAATACAGTAAAACCTCTCTCTACCGACCCCTCCACAGATCGACCCCTCCCCTATATCGATCGCTTTATTTGGGTCCCAGCAATACAATTGTAAGGATATTCTAACTCTCTAAACCTCCCACCTCCCTAAATGGACCACTTAAAGTCGGTCCCATGGTCGGTCGATTTAGAGAGGTTTTACTGCAATTGTTTATGTCTCCAAGCTTTATTTCGATACCATAGAGAAGTTATGTAGTGTTATAGGCACAGCACAGGATAATACTAGGTATATATGCATACAGACAGTGAGTATATTAGTTTAGTAAGATTATTTGGTTAGGTAAAACTGCATAGTCCGATGAAAACATTAAATTTTAATTTTTTTTCAAACAACAGTTATTTAGATTTGATTCTACATATCTAATTTAGATACTGATGCACTTATTAAACATTTGTCCCCACATAGAAAGGAATACTGAGGCAATTTAATAGAAGCTGTTACTGCAGAATCCTGTGGTGTCATAGTTTAGGCGTGCTTGCCAAAATTAACTTGGCATGGTTGCACTTCAAATATCTCAAAAGTTAGCCACTTAAAATGACAGAAACTCAAAACCATCGGACTAGGCAATTTTAAACATCACCTGACTACTTATTACACTAAACCCTTCCAGTTAGTCGTCAGTAGTTCCCTACACCTCATTTTAACACAACTGGAACAACATTATTTTTAATTGTCACCCTTTACATTTAGATAAAAACTAAAGCTCCAGAAAGCAAATACAAACGCACCATTGAGCATATATCTCCCACCACCCCCACAAATGAATCATTTAGTTTTGGCGCAATTTATAACAATTATTTAAATACGGTGTATTGCATGAACCCAAGCTCTCTATTGATATTCTAAAGGAGGGCAGGTTTGCACTTGTTTATTCCAAATACTATTACTGCTGGGACCATGTCAGTCTCGCAGTGGCTCGAGAGGCCACATAGCAACCAACTGCACCCAGAGTGCTGTCTGGCAAAACTAACAACACCTATGTGACCTTTGCATCCGCGACGTCACAGGTCCTTCCACATACCAGCTATACCACAGAGCTGGTCTCGTCTTCCACATACGAGCTACACCCCAGGAGCCGATCTGGTCTTCCACATACCAGCTACACCACATCAGGAGTCGCTCTCTTCTTCCACATATCAGATACACCACAGGAGCCAGTCTCTTTTTCCCACATACCAGCTACACCACAGAAGGAGCCAGTCTTTTCTTCCACATACCAGCTACTCCACCAGAGCTGGTCTCTTCTTCCACACACCAGCTACAAAACAGAAGGAAGCAGCCTCTTCTTCCACATACCAGTTACACCATAGAAGGAACCATCTTCTTCCACATACCAGCTACACCATAGGAGCTGGTCTCTTCCTCCACATACCAGCTTCACCACAGAATGAACCAGCATTATCTTCCACAAGCCAGTTCTTTCTTCAACATCTCCAACAGCAAGATGAATGGACAGAGGAGACAAGTGTACTTTGCTACGCGATACACACTATGCAAAAGAGACGGACGTGCAGTTTTCTTCAGCATCAGCCAGCATCAGCAATGTAAGGCACACGGTTATTAGTCTTCAATATTAACAATACCCATGAAAACATGTGCATTTCGACTATGTCAGTGAAGTGCAACAGTGCCATGCTTCATCGCAGTCTCACTTGAGGCCCATATTAAACCACTGCTTCAACTCAAAGCCCGTGCTCTCATTCCCTAACCAACTATGCCCCAGGAGTTTGTACATGCGGAACTACTTACCCCATGCTATCGTTCAGAATGTTTCTGATACGCATACTCTCATACAAGACTGCAGAGGGAGAGCCGCAGCCTGCAAAGTAGAGAGTAAGACGACACGAGGCGATATGAGACAACAAACAAGGCACATCAAGATGGCGCGGTGCCACGTACTCACCCTAGCGAGTCAGTCTGGATATATTTCACTTCCATACTCTCGAACAACACAAGGCACGGACCCACGCTGCCTGCAACACCATTTTCGACATGAAGAAGCATTTTAAACATTAAAGTTGCATAGTCCGATGGTTTTGAGTTTCTGTCATTTTTCTGAGGTAAATATACTAAATTGATTGTCATAATCTACCTTTCTTTAAATTGAAATAATTTTTATTTTGAATGGCAAACCATTGAGATTTTTTAAGTGCAAACATGTCGAATTAATTTTGGCAAGCACGCCAAAACTGTGATGCCATAGGCTTCAGCAGTAACCGGTTTGATTAAATTGACTCAGTATCACCTTCTATGTAGCAACAAATGCTTAATAAGTGCATCATTATTTAAGTTAGATATGTAGAATCAGATCTAGATAATTGGTTTGGTTTTGAAAATCGAATGCTTTTTTGGACTATGCAAAATTATAGTTTGATTTTGAATGAGAAGGAAAACAACGTAACATCTGGGACACACATAAAGTATGTTACGCTTAGTTTGAACAGGGGGGGTCCCCGGTTTTGTATGAGGTCATGAATCGTTTTCTCCTAACCATACTAGTATCGTTTGACTGGCACTACTTTCAATTTACACCTGTTTGAACTGAACTCATCTAATACTCGACAATCCTTGGTAAAGAGTTGGAACAAGACACAATAAATAAAAATACATGGCTGTTAATTTCAAGTTAAATACTCAATTCAAATGAAACTTTCAGATTTGGCATTTCTAATTAATAATAATACATAATACCATGATTGTGTAATACATATTTATCTTTAAAAAATGACAAAACTCAAAAACCATTCGATTATGCAACTATAAACTACTACGGCCTTCAAACCAGTCATTTTGATCAGCCAAAACTGAAATTTCACTGAATTTTAAACTATTAATGAGTGCATCAGTATCGAAGTTAGATATGTAGAATCAAATCTAGATAATTGTTTTGATTTTGAAAATTTGATGTTTTAAAAGAATCAACCAAGCTTTCTTGAAAAGTAAGAGATTTGATGTGAAAAAAATGGTTACTTTCGATAACATGGTAGAATCCGGTAGGTGAATTTAAGTCGCTCATTACAAAACCCAGATTACTGCGCAAAGCGGACTAACCGCGTGACTACACAGACACCTACTGCCCACACGTTGAGAACTGACCACCTACCTAGACGTGAGTAGAAGGTGATGAGAAGCAATTTTATTTGAAAGTTTGACGGGCTTGAAATTAGCGCTTTTTCTAGGAGGACAATGGCCCGCCATAATAACGAACGGTCGCCTGCAAGTAAACAACACCAATCAGCAAATGGTTTGGTTAAAAAAAAAATAATACAATTCTTGTTCACTTCAAAAAAGAAAAGAATTACATTTAAAAAAATTATTATTATACAAATCTCGGTAACAGAAGGTAATCATGCACCGCACAAATTCAATGGGCATTCATGTGAAAATAAAACGAATACTTCTCCAAGTTGTCAGTACATGCTGAATTATTGGGCTTCCAGTGTACAGTTAGACAGCCACTCTAATGGCCGGGTAGAGAGACTGGAGAGACAGGTCATTACCATTACACAAGTAGACCTCCATCATCGTGTGGCAGGCCAGGATCAGGTAGTTATCGCTGTACTGAAGGTCTGTCGAATGGAGGCCTTCCCCTGGAGAACAGAAGCAACCACACGTCAGTCTGCAGTATAGCTACGGTACAGTTGACTTCACTGTGCAGTCCTGTTAATTTCATTGTGCAGCTTTTGTTGTTAAAAATGATGTAAAATCTCACCCATTAACTCAGTTTAGATTAAAAGATTCTTTGTTTAACAGCTGTTTATGGAATTCAAGGCTATTTCGCGGCTGTTTTTGATAGGAATTCAAGACTATTTTCATTTGGATTTCAGGAGAGAAAAAAAAACCCGATGGCGAATGGTGATTTCAGACTAATTTAGATCAGTGGGGACAGTTTAATGGAATGCAAGGCTTTCAAGATTAATTACCCAAATAGGTCAAATTCAAGGCTTTTCAGTGCCTTGAAATGGAGCAAATGAAGCTAAAGACTTTTCAAGAATTTTCAGGCCCCATACGGACCCTGCATTCGTCTAGTAGACACCAACCAACCCTACAACCGGAGCGTGGGCACCCTGCCCACCATCGCCATGATTACGCACCTAGCAGCAGGCCGGCCTTGTAGCGGGCAATGAGCTGTTCGGAGAAGGCGCACTGCTCGGCCTCGTCGAGATGGTCGTGCAGCCCGCTGCACTGTGCCAGCTGCAGCAGGTTCAGGTGTCGCTGGAGGCTCGACACGTCCTGCGGCATCGTGGGGCCGTCAGGCCCCGGGTTCAGGCCCAGCTCGCCTGTCAGCGCCGCAACCATCTGCACCAAGCACAGCCTCGTGGTCAGCACGCAACCGCAAACAACACGCACCAAACGCTACTCTCCATACACACGAAGCACAGACTGGCAGTCAGTACACAGCCGCCAACAACACACGCACCAAACACTACTCACCACACACATGCACCAAGGACATCAGTACGCAGCTGCCAACACACGGACCAAACGCTACTCTCCACACACATGCACCAAGCACAGCCTGGCAGTCAGTACACAGCCGCCAACAACACATGCACCAAACGCTACTCGCCACACACATGCACCAAGCACAGACTGGCAGTCAGTATGCAGCCGCCAACAACACACGCACCAAACGCTACTCTCCACACACATGCACCAAGCACAGCCTGGCGGTCAGTATGCAGCCACCAACAACACACGCACCAAACGCTACTCTCCCCACACACATACCAAGCACAGCCTCGCGGTCAGCACGCAACCGCCAACAACACATGCACCGAACACTACCAAACACACACACACAACAATCAGTCAGTACACAGCTGCCAACAATACACGCACCGAACGCTACACACACACACCAAGCACATGCTCAGTATGCAACCACCAACAACACACACACACCAAACCAAACACTACCAGTGAAACACACACACCAAACACAGCCTCGCGGTCAGCACGCAACCACCAACAACACACACACCAAACGCTAATCTCCATACACACGCACAGCCTCGCGGTCAGCACGTAACCACCAACACACACACCAAATGCTACTCTCTACACACACGCACCAACTGCTACCAACCACACACACACATATATACCAGGCACAGCCTTGCGGTAAGCAGGCAAACGCCAACCACACACACACCAAACGCTACCAACCACAAACACACACACACACACACCAAGCACAGTTTCGCGGTCACCACGCAACTGCCAACCACACACCACCAAATGGTGCCAACCACACACACGCACAAAGCCCAGCCTCACGGTCAGTACACAACCACCAAAAACACACGCACCAAATGCTACCAACCACACACACACACACCTAGCACAGCCTTGCGGTCAGCACGCAACCGGCAAGAACATACGCACCAAATGCTACCAACCACACACACACCAAGCATAGCCCTGCAGTCAGCACGCAACCGCCAACACATGGCCCAAATGCTACTCTCTACACACGAAACCCTACTCTCTCCACACGCACAACGAATCCTACCCCCCCCACGCACCTCATATTTCTTTATTCATTTCGGTTTTATGTTCTAGCAACATTCAAGGTCATCAGAATGGTTCACCTCTTGCACAGATTCTGACTAATCAATTGCTCTCACATATACCTGACATTCTGTGATAACTAATCGGCGATTATCAAAAATCATGGACACCCGTGAAATTGCAGAGACTGCAAGTTTAGCTCACTAAGAATGACATCCAAATTAATGAGTTTCATAGTTAATTGATATAGTTTGGCTATTTTGGATCAGAGATAGCGTGATATGCAGATATTTTCGAGATGCAAACACATCCGTATAATATTTGCATGATGCCTTTCAAAACACACACTTCTTTGTAAATGTAATCTTTCTATTGCGACATACCCGACCTGCGTGCCAGTGTCCTCCTTACAGGGTTCATTAATGAAGACGTCTTCGCCACAATAAAGAAAGAAAGAAAAAGGGGGGGAAAAAGTGATCATCCCCACCCGTGCCTGAAAACTCGCCCGCCCCTGATTCTTTTTTGATTCTTGATTTTTGTTTTAAACTGTTAAAAATGCGTCGGGCTATCAGTAATTCAACTTCCGTAAGCACACAATCTGTGCAACATAGTTATATATATTACAATCTACGTCATATGCCATACTTTATACGTAACTGAATTTTAAATAATTGTGTGATCAAAAGGACGATCACCAACTTTTTATTATTATTTGGCCTAAGTCACTGGGACCTTTTTTTCAGCACTAGGCAAAGCGTAACCAAAGAAACGCAAGGTACAGACATAGAACTGCGCTAACTAGCTATACACAAGAGCCCTGCTGATTGGTCTATGAGGACAGTCCTCAGGGGTGTACTTAAACTACGAGGATTCCCATCACGATTCTAGTCAATATGAATTCACTGCTACCTTTAACTCAGATAAGACTGTTGCCATTAAACACTAAGCTAAGGTTGTCATGAGTGCAGGCGACTATCTGACCCCTTGACCCCGATCTCCCTCACCTCTTTGACCTGCTCCGCAGATAGCAGATCCATGAAGAGCTTGAGATCAGAGAAGCAGCACGGCCTATCACCGAACATGACCAAGTACTGCCTCAGTTGATCCTCAGCAGAGCCTGCACAGTAAAGTCACTGTTTGAGTTTATACGGCTTGTAAAGACAATGGCACAACATATTCACATTGACAATGTAAGTACGCATTATAGCTAATAGGACATGGGAGAGTAAAAACAATGACACAACCAATACAAGTAGACAATGTTAAGTACCCATTACAGCCTATATACGACCCAGGAGAGTAAAACCAATGTTACAACCTATACAAGCAGACAATGTTAAGTACCCATTACAGCCTATATACGACCCAGGAGAGTAAAACCAATGTTACAACCTATACAAGTAGACAATGTTAAGTACCCATTACAGCCTATATACGACCCAGGAGAGTAAAACCAATGTTACAACCTATACAAGTTGACAATGTTAAATACCCATTATACTATACACATGACATGGGAGAGTAAAACCAATGTTACGACCTATACAAATTGACAATGTTAAGTACCCATTATCGCCTACAGGACCCGGGAGAGTAAAAACAATGTCACAACCTATACAACTTAACAATGTAAGTAACCACTACAGCTTAGTTATACGATTTGGGAGAATAAAGACATAGGCCTACATTACATCCTATATGATTCGGCAAAGTAAAGACACAATATTTCCCCTTGAATAACCCAATATAGTGGGCATGGAATCAAGCGCTAGAGGCGAAAGCATAATTCCACTTGAGGGCTGTACGGTACCTAGGGACTCCGGGACTGGTATGTTGCGCTGCCGCAAATGTTGGAGCAGGAGGAGGTAGGCGAGGTATGGACCACGCGGTGTGTACTTCATCATGGTGGCGGATCGCAGCTGCTCCTCCAAGAACAGCACCACCGCCTCCAGGGTGTGGTCAGCAGTCACGGACAGCTTGTTCTCCCTGACAACAAACACAGTCACACTGTATCTCCCGTCTCCTCCACAAACGGCGGGCCTGCCTGCACTGACAAGTAGGACTCAGGCAGCTTCAATAAGTCACGGGTCCCAGTGACAAGAATGTTAAAATCTCTGACGAAATAGGGGAGTCCAAGGGAATGACCCCCAAATTTCTTTTAAAACTACGATTAAAATGGTGCAATCTGGTACTTATGCGGACATATTTTGGCCTTGAAATTCCAACTCTTTTAAGACTTCAAAAGTTAAAAGTAAACGTTTTTTCCACAGACGGTTCCCCCCTCCCCGCTGATTTTAAAACTCAGTTTGTTTTATATAAGGACGCCTCTAGAGAACATTGATTTTCATATAATCGGCTATAGACCCCTTTCAATGTTTGTAAACATTGTGTATGCGCACGCAGCTTGGCTGCAGAACGAATGCACACTGCCACTGAGTTTGCCGGTACGCGCAGTGCAAAACATTTATTTTATTCAAAATTAATAGAATCCAGAACCATAACCATATGAATTTAATATAATCTATTCGTTGAATATGTTTTCTATATGTGTTCCAAGCGGCTTGTTTCTATTTGGTGTACTTTTAGAGATAATTCACTTTTTCTGTATGGAGATTGCTCACAGCCATTGACAATGCATTGAGTTTGCCATACGCGCAGTGTAAAACGTTTATTTTATTCAAAATTAATAGAAATGCAGAACCCTAACCTTATAAATTTAATATACTTCTTTGAATATGTTTTCTATATGTCTTCCAATCGGTTTGTGTCTAGGTGGTGTGGTTTTAGAGATATTTCACTTTTTCTGTATGAAGATTGCTCACAGCCATTGACAATGCATTGAGTATGCCGGTATGCGCAGTGCAAAACATCTATTTTATTCAAAATTAATAGAAATGCAGAACCCTAACCTTATAAATTTAATATAATCTCTTCTTTGAATATGTTTTCTATGTCTTCCAATCGGTTTGTGTCTAGGTTGTGTGGTTTTAGAGATATTTCACCTTTTCTCTATGAAGATTGCTCATAGCCATTCAGTTTGTAGTGTGACCGGATGTTGTCCTGCAGCCAAGCAGCGCGCGCACTGACCTAAATACCTATGCTGACGTCACATGAAATTGGTCAATTGGACGTCAAGCATATGGTCATTTTGACATATTTCTTTGGAGGAAACCTGCTGCCGCCACATAGGCTACTCTTTCTGATAAGCAGCAAGGGATCTTTTATATGCACTTTCCCACAGACAGGACAGCACATACCACAGCCATTGATGAACCAGTTGTGGACCACTGGTTGGAACGGAAAATAGCCCAAACTGCAAATTGGTGCACTGAGAAGGATCGATCGCATGACCCACACCTTCACAGGTGGACACCGTGCTTGTGGGGCTGTTCGTAACCATACAACGGTTACCGGCTGCAGAACTGCAGCAATATAGAAAGGCACCGTAAATCGGTCTGATCTTTGGTTGAAGATTAATCTTCAGTAGGGACGGTTGTAGAAGCTGAGGGATGTCTTTACAACATTCAAAATGGCGAAGCGTTGGGGCGGCACCGAATCTCTCCGGTCCGGCGGTAGCAGAGCACTTGTATCCAGTCGACAGCAGCGAGGGTTTAGGAGGAAGGGATGGGGAAAGGGGGATACAGCAGTTCCAGCAATGAGAACAAGCGAGATAAGATAAGGTACAGGGCCCAACCCAAGCACACAACTCCCCTGGTCAGGGGGAGAAGTATGCCTGGGAGAAATAGAAAGGGTAGAGTCTAGGAAAGAGAAATGAGTAGAGTTGAGTCAAAGGACCGTGTCTATTTGCTCTATGGTGACCAACCAGTGAGCTAAAGACACGGACAGAGTAAGAGTAGAAAGTGAAATGCTGGCGGGCTCCCCTCCTGGAACTCTTTTCAGACATATCAAGGAGGAGCAAGGCCAGTGGAGAGGAGATAGAGAGAGGTGTGGACGAAGTGCGGTCCGGATAGCAAGTGGTGAAGACCCCTCTGCTTGAGCTACGTCTCGCTCCTCCCCGATACTCCACTCAGTCACATTATTCCAATACTGAACAAACCAGTCCTTACTCTAGCCTATTAATGCCGAGCACCCGACTAGATAGCGACAATTATTTCCTAAATCATCGGTTTGACTTGGTCATTGTTCGTACACATGTGAAGATATGGAATTCAAGGCTATTTCAAGGATGTTTTTGATAGGAATTCAAGACTACTTTCATTTGGATTACAGGGGGAAAAAACAATTACGAATGATGATTTTGGACTAATTTAGATCAGTGGGGATAGCCTAATCGAATTCAAGCCTTTTCAAGACTAATTACCCAAAATAGGCTAAATTCAAGAATTTTCAAGGCCTTGAAATGGGTCAAATGAAGTTCAACACTTTTCAAGACTTCCCAGGCAATGTACGCACACTGGTTAAACCCACGAACACTGGTTCAACCCCATGAAGTCCCGCAAGAGAAGCCAGCCAGTGCTCTTACCGATTCGGCAACTCCAGCTGGTCTCCGATGAATGCAGCTATTACCAAGTACCACAGAGCAGGCTAGTTTAGGAACACATCAACTGGACACTTACTCCTTTTTCTCCGTTGGTGTCCACTTAGCTTCCATCATTGCAAATGACGTCTTGAAGTAAGCCTTGTAGTGTGACCAATCATCGTTACTGTGAGGCAAGACAAAATGTAAAACTTGTTTTATTTAACGACACCTCTAAAGCACATTGATTTTCATATCATTGGCTATTGGATGTCAAACATATGGTCATTCTGACATATTTCTTTTGAGGAAACCCGCTGCCGCCACATAGGCTGCTCATTCCGATAAGCAGCAAAGGGTCTTTTACATGCACTTTCCAAGACAGGACAGCACATACCACAGCCTTTGACGAACCAGTTCTGGACCACTGGTTGGAATGGAAAATAGCACAAACTGCAAATGGGTCCACTGAGAAGGATCAATCTAATAACCGACACCTTCACAGGTGGATACGTCCCGTTCCTGGCAAAACGAAACAGAGTAGTAGAGAATGAGTGGGGTTTTATGCCACAGCAACATCTGAGGTCATATCAGGACGGATACCGAATTGTGAAAGACCGCACTTATAATGGCTTTATAGTGCTTCCCTAAATAGATATTCCGCCAGCACCATGGTACACCAGTTCGTACCAATCAGTCCTTTGCTAATAATGCTGAGTGCCAGCAAGGTAGTGATAAGTAATTATGTATTCAGTTTTTGGTATAATTCGGCTAGAGATCGAACCCACAAGTTCCCATACAGTAGTAAGTGGATATTACTCAGTGATATCGAGCTAAAATGACAAGCTAGAGCTACACACGTCAGGTCCGAACATCCTGGCATCTAACGATACGGCAACACACAGTTGGCATGGGAGCTTGATTGATTAATTGGTTGGTTGTTGGAGTTTTACGTCCTGGCAATATCTAAAGTCATATCAGGACGGGTACCGACTTGTAACAGTGTGCACTCATGGCAACTTTATAGTGCTACCACACTGGTAGACCAGACTGTCAACACAATGACCTGATATCCCACTCAGTCACATTA
Source organism: Branchipolynoe longqiensis (assembly GCA_030323885.1). Classification (NCBI taxonomy): domain Eukaryota; kingdom Metazoa; phylum Annelida; class Polychaeta; order Phyllodocida; family Polynoidae; genus Branchipolynoe; species Branchipolynoe longqiensis. The sequence goes on from CM059195.1 coordinate 38,695,042, forward strand.
TCCTGTCACTGAGCTAACCAGTCCTTGCCCTATCCTAATAATGGCGAACGCCTGGCTAGGAGGCGACAAGTATCAATTTTTAAGTCTTTGGTTTGACTTGACCAGGGTTGACGGTGACTTAAAGCCAGCTGTGTAGTACTCACTTCTCCAGAAGCAGCATCTTGTAGGCCCGGTTCGCTTCGTCCCACCGCTCTAACTTCACCAGCAACTCGGCCTCCTTCGCTTTTTGGAACCTTGGGTCGCTTGTCAGCTTGTCTGCAGAACAAAGCAACCATCTCAAGTTGGGTATTACGGATATTAGTAAGGGGGTGGGTGGGGTGTCAGGGCGCCACTTTAAAACAGAGCAAACTAATCGTCTCAAGTTGGGCTATCACATATATAACTAAGGGGTCAGGGCGCCACTTTATAACAGAGGGAGAAAAGGAAATGGTAATGGAAAAATACCAATACACCACAATTTTATCAAACATTTACATGATAATAATAACAACAATTATAATAACAATAAGAATAATTACTTTTAACAAATATTTATTACTGAATTCACAATTTAAAAATCAACATGGGTGTAATAAAAACAACAGAGAAATGGCTAGTGGCATATCGATGAAAAATAAAAATAGGGATTAATTTGAAGTAACTTTTATTTTAAATGGCTAACTTCGGAGATACTTGAAGTGAAAATGTCCAATTCATTTTGGTGTGCACATAGACATTCTGACATCATAGGCTTCAGCAGTAACAGGTTCTACTAATGAATTGACTTTGTATTCCCTTCTACGCCGCAACAAATGCTTAATAATTGACCCAGCATACGTTGGATATAGGTAGAATTAAATCCCGGATAAATGTTTTGGTTTCGAAAATGTTATCCTTTCATTGGACTATGCACCTTTAAGGTTATTGCAACCACAACTGGTTCATCAAAGGCTGTGTGTGGTATGTGCTGTCCTGTCTGTGGGAAAGTGCATATTAAAAAAACACCATTGCTGCTTATCGGAAAGAGTAGCATATGTAGCGGCAGCGACAGCGGGTTTCCTCCAAAGAAATGTCAGAATGACCATATGTTTGACATCCAATAGCTGATGATATGAAAATCAATGTGCTCTAGGGGCATCGTTAAATAAAACTAGATTTTACTTTAAGGATGTGGTGTAAGTAATGAGCTACTTTGAGTGAGTGATGCTGAAACTTGTTGTATCCACCCACCTCCTAAGGGTCCCCTGACAATGTCAAGCGCTTCTTTGTACTTGCTCAGTTGTTCCAGCACGATCAGGTACATCTGCACCTCTGTTGAGCAAAACCAATTTCAACGAATCAGCATGGCTATATGGTAAAGAACAACCGTAACCTTGTTTCACATTCTCTGGAGAAAATGTAAAACATATTTGGTGTAGTCTCACACATTATACATATCTAGATAAAGTGTCACAGAAACACCACAAGTGCGAAGCAAATTCGCATCATCTGTTTGGCAAATAAGTAACCGATTGAAATAAAAGCTTTTGAACAACAACAAAAAGAAAATAAGAAAGAACGAGAAGAAAGGAAAAGAGAAATGGTGTAAATAAAGAGAGAAAGGGAGAAAGAAAGAATGCCAGAATTAGTAAGGAAAGAAAGAAAGAAAGAAAGAAAGAAAGAAAGAAAGAAAGAAAGAAAGAAAGCAAGCAAGCTAGAATTAGTATTTTTGTCGACAACCCACGTTAAATGTATTTACTTAGTACAAATGTAGAGGTCGGGATGTCTGTGAACATTCCCACATTAATAAAGCACTCAGAATGACATAAACATTGACATAACACTTTTGACCACTTTTGGGGGCAGCGCCCCTCTCCCGGTGAGGTGGGGTTACTAGTTGATGAAACACGATTTCAGGTTCTGTACACGTGTGAAGATATGGAAGGCTATTCCAAGGCTGTTTTCAGGAATTCAAGCGAGTATTGGTGTTTTATGGTGTGTAGATATGTCGGATTATCTTATGCCGAATGGCGATTTCAGACTAATTTCGATCAGTGGGGACAGTTTAACAGAACTCAAGGCTTTTCATGACTAACTACCCAAAATAGGTTAAATTCAAGCCTTTTCAAGGCCTTGAAATGGGGAAAATGAAGCTCAAGACTTCTCAAAACTTTCCTGGCCCTGTACGACTGCGATTTGTCCCCACCCGACCTCTTAATGCCGTATTAGAATTTTGAATAGGCGGGTTTCCCCCCAGATGGTAACACTAACAGCTTGGATAACTAACCAGCCTCAGCTTCGACCCGCTCCTCGACAACGTACTTGGAGGCCATGCGCTCAGCGAGCGGAAGGTACATGATTTTTGCCAGCTTCTTGTCCATGTGTGCCTGGTGAGGGAGTGCAAGTAAAACCATAGAGCACCTCCAAAAGGTTTATTCTGCAGGGATGAAAGTGGGCTATGGCAACTAAAAACAAGTAACCCTACTGTAACTGAACCCTACTGTAACTGTGAGGTTATCTGTAAACATGTGTGGATATGGTAACACCATGACACATGCCGTGGCTCCAATCATGTAATACCACAGGGGTGCACACTTAGTAGCACTTTTCGTGTTGAGTCTCGGACGCCACTCCGCCGAATGAGAATATGTAGGCCCCCGGAATACCACCAGGGCAGGCCATCGGATCCCCCGACCGAATCAACCACAATTCAAAATTATGCGCCCATGTTGGAATAATGCATAGCATAAAATATGAGAAAACAATGTTGAATTTTTCTTAATATCCAACATACCCAATAACACACAACGGATCAAAAGAGCAAAGAGAATAGCAAAGCATAACTTTTTTCAAATTTCTTTTTAAAAGAAAATAGGGCGAAATAGGGACGCTTGATAAAATAGGAAACAGACCAGGTGATGGCATGCAATTCTTACTGTAATTGCCAATTACCTAATTTATTTGCACAAAGAAAGTGCATAAAATGTTAATACATTATTTTCTTTTAAATGGTCATAATACAGAAATCCCCTCAGCCCATTTGTAACGCCTGCAAGGTTGGTCAAATCAGAACATCAGACGAGAGTGGTTGCGCATCAGCATGTGAAGCGAACACCAAGTGCCCGGTGCCTACCTGCATCACAATGCTCATGACGGCCCAAAAGTAGTAAGGGTTCTTGCTCGGGTGGAGGCGGTGTAATTTCATGGCAATTTGTTGCTGCTTCTTGTAGTCGCTGAGCCGCACGTAGGCCATGAACAGTGAGGACAGCACCTCTTCGTTGTTTGGCAGTTCTCGATGCGCATTCTCGTACATCTCAACGATCAGATCCACTGCATCATCAAATGTCACCGCGCGCAAAGGCGGAATCAGGTTCATGTACATAGATACAACGGCACATACACACCTATCCCTACTTCCCCACACCCCCATAGAGTTCCCTACCCATCCCCCCCGCCACTAAACCTCCTATCACCAACATGGGGCTCCGCTAATCACCGTCGCAACACCCCCATCAACATAGGACTCCCTCAACCTTACACCCCACCCTATCTATCTCTACTCTCCCAAGAACAACATAGGGCTCCCCACACTCCAACGTGGGCTCCTCCAACCCAACATGGGGCTTCCCCACCCGAACAAGGTGCTCCTCCACCATCCTATCTTTACTCTCCAAAAAACATGGGGTTCCCCTACCCCAACAACGGGCTCCTCCACCTTCCTATCTTTACTCTCCCAACAACATGGGTGTCCCTAGATAAAAGATTCACTTTTAGTTTACACGAGTAGTACACGAGTGAAGACCAGCCTTATATAAAAACGGTCGAAAAATCGTGCTAATGAATTGAGTCGTTATGAGAGCCTAATTTCACAATCTAAGAAGCAACATTTATTCTTTGTATATGTCTTCATGTTTACCCGCTACTTTTGAGTTGGAAAATATAATAAAACATATACCTTAATGCAATTTAAAAGTGAAATCGACGGTGTTCTCTGGCCGCCATCTTGTCTTTTTGCATTCTCTCCCATTTCACCAACTCTGTCCTGATATAAGTAACCATTTGACACTGGTGCCAGGGATTCTACTTCTTATTCCATACTAACGCTATTTTCGCCCGTATTTACACTACGTTGTCGTTCACCCGTGTACTACAAGTACCGGGTGAATCTTTTATCTAGGGTCTCCCCCCCACCCCAACATGGGGCTCATCGTCCTTACTCCATGACACCAACATGGGGCTTGCTGACGCTCACCAGTCTTACTACACCACCACCAACATGGTACCACCCCACCCTCTCCCACCCTTACTCCCCCATCAGCAACGTGGCACCACCCCACCCTCTCCCACCCTTACTCCCCCACCACCAACATGGCACCACCCCACCCTCTCCCACCCTTACTCCCCCATCACCAACGTGGCACTACACCCACCCTCCGGTGTGGTGGTTTCAGCGGGTTCCCGTGCTCAGAGGTGTCCCTCGCTTCTGCGCATGCGTCAGAATCTAATAAGGATGGCCGTAATCGATTAACACTACCCGGGCGACTCGGGTCATCCGAGTCGTCAGAAATTCAAATAGAACACGGCGAGTGGAGTCGACAAATACATGTGCCATGTGCATAAAAAGAATAACTTAGATTAATTAAATGGAAATATAGGTAAACTGGGCCATCATAAAATACTTTAAATCCTATTTTGCTGTATTTTTATCGGTTAATAAAAAAAAAAAAAAAAAGATTGTCCACCCGAGCGCGGAGAAGCGTATTCGATTATTCGACCCGAGTTTGTAGGATGTGCGCATGCGCCAATCAGTGGCTCAGGTGACCCGAGTTGATGCGAAATCCGCGCATGCGCAGAAGTAGCGCAGAAGCGAGGGACACCTCTGAGCACGGGAACCCGCTGAAACCACCACACCGGAACTAAGAAAGCATTGATTGTTGATTTCTAATAGATCACTCCAATTACTACTGTAGTAGTCTGCACTCACCTCTCAGGCAAGTAACCACATGGACATGTAGGCATGGGTAGTGTGTTGATATCAGGAAGCCTAGGTGATGTAATGGTTAGCACACTGTCCCGGAATGCAAAGAGCTGTGGGTTTGAGTCCTGCTCTAGACGCAATATTTCACATTGTCATCACCCCCATGACACTGGTGTCATGCCCATGATCTTGTACAAGCTGCGATGTATCATAGTGTATGGTTGTTGAACCTACCCTGTGTATGTATGTGTAAGTGCATTGCCTGTATGTATGTAATTGTAAGCATTAAAAGACTTACAATTCCAGGGAGACAAGTATAGTAGTCTGCACTGACTTCTCAGGCAAGTAACCAGGTTGGCATGGGTAGTGTGTTGATATCAGGGAGCCTAGGTGGTGTAATGGTTAGCACACTGGCCTGGAATGCAAAGGGATGTGGGTTTGTTTTTTGTTTGCTTGTTGTTTTACGTCCTGGCAACATCTAAGGTCATATCAGGATGGGTACTGACTTGTGACAGTACGCACTCATGTCGATTTTATAGTGCTGCCCCACTGGGAAATCAAGCCGCCGGCACCCCTACCCGATATCCCACTCAGTCACATTATCCTGACACCGAGCCAACCAGTCCTTGCCCTATCATAGTAATGCCAAGCACCAGGCTAGGAAGCGACAAGTATCAATATTTAAGTCATTGGTTTGACTCGACCGGGAACCGAACTCCGATCTTCCGCACGCGAGGCCTGTGCTCTACCAATTCGGCCACCGCGCCCGATAAGAGATGTGGGTTAGAGTCCTGCTCTAGGCGCAATATTTCTCATTTTCATCACCCACATGACTCTACCATCACCCAACCACCTTATTGGCGCATCCAGTCATATCACTAGAAAATTGACAGGCAGCATGCCAAAACCGCCTCCAAATGCTATTTTAAAACACCGATTACCCTCCTAGGCATACCTACAAATGCGTGTCACTGCCAACAAATTATGTAACGAACCAATGTACTTGAAGTTGAAAGCTCATATTACATACAATCCACATAAATCTGTGTAAATAACTCAGTGAATGATTGGAATACTAGCACCTAAGAAATAAAGAAGCCCAGTCAAAAAGCAGAAGTAATAGACCCCACCAGTTAAGCTGGAAAGTACCCGACTAAAGTGGTTCTAGATTCTGCCGACAGATGTCACTAGCTTAACTGGTGGGGTCTATTGTGATATTATGATAGATTAATCCGGTGAGGGAAAACATTATGCACGATTACAGATTTTCCGCTCAGTGCGGATGCTGTGAGTAGCGAATAGTGCTTACCTTTGTTGAGCTCCCTATATGCGATCCCCATAGCGAGAAGTGTTGCATCCTCAGTGGGTTTCAGGGCATGCACCTCGGAAAGAAGATCTGTACTCTCATCAAGCCGGCCAACCCGCAGCAATGCTAAGGCCTTTAGTACCTAAACAAACCGGTATAACTAGACATTAGTAGTGCTTATATGTGGATAGATTGCTACTCTCATCAAGCCATCCAACCCGCAGAAATTTTAAGGTATTGAGTACCTCCACAAACCAGCATAACTAGACATTAGTGTTGTTTATACATGGACAGTTCGCTACTCCTATCAAGCCGGCCAACCCACAGCAATGCTAAGGCCTTTAGTACCTAAACAAACCGGTATAACTAGACATTAGTAGTGCTTAAATACGTGGACAGATTGCTACTCTCATCAAGCCGTCCAACCCGCAGAAATTGTACGGTATTCAGTACCTACACGAACCAGCATAACTAGACATTAGTGCTGTTTATACATGGACAGTTCGCTACTCTCCTCAAGCCGGCCAAAACACAGCAATGCTAAGGTCGTGAGCACCGACACTAACCAGCATGACTAGACATTACATATGGACAAATCGCTACTCTCATCAAGCCAGCCAACCACATGTAATAAAACTAGGGGCGAGTCTTCTGATTAAGCTACCTGGGATTAATCCATAATTTGACCTAATTCTCAATTCTCATTGAAAGTAATGAAACCAACATTACAAAGCCCTACCCAAACCTATGCACAATTGATTAGAACATGTTACATGTTTTTTGTTGGGGTTTTTTTTCTCAATAAAAAACCCCAACAAAATGTATGTGTTTTAAATGGCTTAATCAGCGTATTAAGTGATATCAGTAACCGATCTGCCCGAGAGCATAATGGAAGCCACATGTAATATCTACATAATTATTGGAAAATAAAAGTACCTTTGCACACAGGAAATCCTTTTGCTTCTTGAGAACTTTATCCGCCTCCTGTAAAGCCTTCTTGTTGTTGCCATTGTCGAGGCAATCTAAAACAGGAGGAAGTAATTAATGACGTCATTAAAATGCAATTTGCCTTCATCAGGCAGCCTCAAACATGAGGATTTAAGCACTTGTAAAATCACAAAAAAATATGTGAAAAATAAAATATTTTAAAAGGTTGGTTGTAATCAGAATGATGAGATCTTTCTAACTGTAACATTTGTAAATTACCTTCATGAAAACACTAATCAGTTTAGAGACCAAGTTTTACATCGTGGCAACACCTAAGGTTATATCAGGGTGGGCATTGACTTGTGACAATGTGCACTCATGGCGCCTTTATAGTGCTGTCCCACTGGGAGATGAGGCCATCGGTACCATGACCCGATATCCCACTCAGTCACATTCTGATACTGGGCAAACCAGTCCTTGCCCTATCCTAGTATTAGTAAGTCATTGGTTTCAGTCGGCTGGGATTCGAACTCCCGCACGGGAAGCATACCATCTTAACCATTCGGCCACCGCATCCGGCAAGATAGAACAAGGTAGCCATAATAGAAATCTTTCAACATTCAATTTAACACCACTGTCTAAGTTTCTTAATACATAAGCATCATATGGAGTACTCTTCATGTGAATTAAGTACGCATAACTTTATACCTAAATAATCATATCAGGATTAAGAAAGTTGTGAAGAACAAACTCTTGATTTGGGGTTACACATTTGGCTGTTTTACTATGGAACAAAGAGGAAACATGAGGCACGCTTTCCAACATTCTAATTAGCACCATTTTACCTTGATACCTTATATACGGAGAAACTAAGACTGTGTTTCCGATCTTACTGCAGTAATACAATTTAATAGTGATTCACAGTAGGGCCTATCGTCTACTGCTTATAACTTTAATATAACGCCAAAACGATCTAGTTTTGATTTTAATGAGTTTTTACTTTTAGAGTGTTGCTGATGACATCTTAATATTTCATAGGATTTTCCATATGAACAAGGACTAAGTCTAAAGAAACTAAATCTCCCTTCTCTTAACTATCGAAGAATGTGATGAGACATAATCTAGGTCTACAAAATCATAACAGCCTAAACAGGTATAAATCGCATTGACTCCTCTGTCTTCTTTAGCTTCCCAACATCAACCATGACCTGTGGTCACAAAAAGATGTCATCTAGGCTTGAGGAAACACGGGTTCAGCCACACGATTGTGGATACATGGAACTCCCCGAATCTGTTGTATCCACTCAAACCAGGAACTGCTGCAAATCCTGACATGACAAGTTTTGGATACAAGAATGATACAAATGACTATTTATACCATTCTTAGTCAAAGTGATCTAGTGTAGAACCGGAATAACAACAGGCAACCAGCATACCAAATTCTGTATAGTTGGTACCAAGGTATTAGTAGGTACCCCAAACACAGGCTGATTACTTGTTGAAAATGCCAAATTCTGTCAAAAATATGCTCCACTTCAACACCCTGGCAAAACAAACCACAAAGGGTTTTACAAATTTATTACAGGAGAAACAACGTTTGTTCTCTTACCTTTAACCTGGTCTTGGATTCATTTTATTATTCCAATAAATAAGCCTGATATAGCTAAATAGAAACTACTACCAACTCCCAGTTTTCACTCTCAATCCATGGTAATTCCCAGGCGCAGATGTGTCATGGTATCCCTAGTAGAATTAGCTAGTGTACATCCAATTTGTGCAACAACGCCATTTGTTGATCAAAGTACCCAGGAAAAGGGTAATAATACCCCTAGAGAGCTGAGATTCTGAGCTTTCCATTCATATAAAACTGTATATATGCTTTAATTTTGTTTCAAATTAAATATCCTAACAGATGAAATCCATTAAATTAAGCTCAGATCTGTTTAAAAAAATCACTTGGGATACCTAGTATTAGTAGTCCAATTATTATTATATGCATACCATAGCCTAGATAAAAGATTCACCATGTACTTGTAGTACACGGGTGAACGACAACGTTGTGTAAATACGGACGAAAATAGCTTTAGGATGGAAGAGGAAGTAGAATACCTGCCTCCAGTATCAAATGGGTACTTATATCGGCACAGAGTTGGTGAAATGGGAGAGAATGCAAAAAGACAAGATGGCGGCATTGGAACGCCATCGATTTCACCTTTAAATTCTATTAAACTATACGTTTTATTATATTTTTCAAATCAAAAGTAGCGGGGAAATGTGAATATATATATAAAGAATAAGTGTTGCTCCTTAGATTGTGAAATTAGGCTCTCATTTCATTTCCCCGTATTTTCTACCGCTTTTATATAGGGCTGGTATTCACCCGTGTACTGGGAGTACAGGGTGAATCCTGTTTAGCTAACCATAGCCTCGATAAAAGATTCACCCGGTACTTGTAGTACACGGGTGAAGGACAACGTAGTGTAAATACGGGCGAAAATAGGTTTAGTATGGACCCTGAACTAGAAACTGTGGCTCCAGTATCAAATGGCTACTTATATCGGCACAGATTTGGTGAAATGGGAGAGAATGCAAAAAGACAAGATGGCGGCCACAGAACGCCGTCGATTTCACTTTTAAATCTTATTAAACTAGATAATATATTATATTTTTCAACTCAAAGGTAGCGGGCTAATAATAAAACAGATGTAAAGAATAATTGTTGCTTCTTAGATTGTGAAATTAGGCTCTCAATTCTTTGACCCGCATTTTCGACAGCTTTTACATAGGGTTGGTTTGCACCCCTACTGCAGCAGTATGGGGTGAATCTTGTATCTAACCATAGCCTAGCCTTAGGTAGTATTACCATTGCTATCTGCATACTGTCGTTACTGACTTAATAGCTGGGCTTAGTCTTAGACACAGTTTCACAGCCACAGGAGCAGGGGGGGGGGGGGGATTCTGAAAATGCCTCCTAGATTGTAGTAGCTTGGCCAACACACCGCGTACTGTCTATGTAGATTCACACCTACTCAGTGTCAGCCTGAGTCAGGTTACTACACGTAGTCCAGTTTAGACTTTAGTGAACAAGCCACGCCCCTTCATATCTAATCTTTTGTTTTTTGGGGTAAATTTATTACCAAATAAATATATCAATGCTGTTACCAGACTGTAGAGGTAGTGTGTGCTGTTTGATGTCTTAATAGAAAATAATTAAATCAACATCAACGTGAGTCGTAACCATCGTTGTCGTTGACGTTGTCATGTCAATTCAGTCACGTTACACGTCGTCGTACGTACCGCTGAAGTACTAAGTACTAGTAGTGAAGACTGATCTACTCCCCTCAAGCATATCAGTATTTCCACATATTTAGCTTATCGATCAGATGCATAGGGAACTCATACGAAATGCACAACACGATATGAACTACTGCTAGATTGACTGCGATGAGAATGAAATCACGTCAAAGTAACAGTGTCTGTAAATCGAATGCTTGTCACGATGTCAGTCGTGAACTGTCAAGACGGTTTGGTCTCAGATTGCATGCGTTATTTTATGGTCATGTGCATTGGTGTGCAATGAATGACAGCGCACTTCACATCATCAGCAAGGTGACACATTGTTTATAGTCTAGATTCAATTACACCTACCGTAAATCAGTCGTAAACGCCTTTCATTCACATCCACATGGCTACGAGCCGACATTTTGGACTAAATCCCGACTAGATTCAATCTCTAAACACAAGTTTGGTTACCATTATCTTATTGTTACGAATATGACCAATAATCCGCTTGGAGTGAATACAAGTTATCGCGATAAAACGCGCGACACAACGATATTTAGAACTGCGGAGGAATTTGTGTCTGTTTGAGGTCGTAATGAATATGCGACCCAATAAGAAAGATTGCAATATAATGAATCATTGAATGTGCATTCAGTTTAATAAAGTGACGTGCACATAGCATGCTCACATTTCTTTTGGGGACTCTTTATAACCTCACCGGAAGCGCGCATCTGTCTGCTTCAAGGTGTTGCAGGTCACTTCCGGCACCAGAGCCACCACGTCCTTTGCTTTAAATATTGTTAGTTACTAGTTGGCTGAGTATTGTTGCAGCAGTACATGCTCATGATCTAACGTGCGATTCTGCAGGCTGAGTTAACACAATACACGACTTGTGTGTTCCTGTAACTACAGCAGTAAAAACATGAAAACGTCCAATGTTATGATCACTGTCTCTGTTGTGGTTGGGGCAGTGGCCGTTTTCCTTACTGCTGATATTTGCAAACCGTATCTTAATCATGTCAGACACAGTGTTCCTCCTGAAGTTCGAGTTGTTATGGACAATATATCGTTGACCATTGCAAAAACTGTTGATGGTATATTCGGAGATTTAAATGTACCAACATCTACAAAATCAAAAGCTAATGTACGGGTCTTTACTACATCTGAACTGAAACAATTTGATGGAAGTGACGAAAGCAAGCCAATTTATCTGGCAATGCTTGGCCGTGTATTTGATGTTACTAAAGGAAGACGTCATTATGGTCCTGGTGGTGGATATAGCTTCTTTTCAGGTAAGACATGGCATAAATGATACAGATTACAGTAATAAATAATACACGTTTCCCTTGTTTCAGTGTTTATTAAAATTCATCATTCCATGATCCATCGGCATTGACATTGTCTAACTAGGTACATCAAATTGTAAAAATTGTGCACAGTACTCAGGGATGAAAGTCTAAAGATCTCCGCGATTTCACGGATTTCCGGGATTTTTCCTGTAGCTATAAGTGTATACTAATACTTTGCGTCAGTCCTGATATGACCTTAGATGTTGCCAGGACGTAAAATTCAAACAACCAGCCAACCAATTTGTTGTTTCACGCTGCAGCACCATCAGCGTATACTAATAGTAATACGTGCTTCAAATGCCACAGCACTATCAGCGTATACTACTAAAATGTGCTTCAAATGGCGCAGCACTATCAGTGTATACTAATACGTGCTTCAAATGCTGCAGCACTATCAGCGTATACTACTAAAATGTGCTTCAAATGGCGCAGCACTATCAGCGTATACTAATACGTGCTTCAAACGGTGCAGCACTATCAGCGTATACTAATTCGTGCATCAAACACCGCAGCACTAGCAGCGTATACTACTAATATGTATATATGTGCTTCAAATGCCGCAACATCACAAATGACTGACTTCCGGGAATTTTCCGCGATTCCCTGACAATGCTAAGCCTATGGAAGAATATCAGCATTTCCGCTTTTTTTCCCAGAGATCACTTTCATCCCTGACAGTACTGCAAATCGGTAGAAATCAACATTTTGTCCTATTGGTTATAGCTAATAAGTTGTGACCATTTGTGTTCCAGGATAGGTACATTTCTTTGTAGTTTCTTTATTAATGATCAGATCCTGATCAAACTTCACACCAAGGTTCCTCTTTGTATGGCAAATCACCCGGGCTTATCAAAACTGATCCCACAAAATTAGATCACAGAAAAATGGTAGGTTTCCATGGCAACCGTAATACAATCACTCCCACCTACAATATGAGTCAACTGTAACTGTTTTTTTAAAGAATGGTCAGATCCTGATGAAATTACAGATCAAGGTTCTTGTTGGTATGGCAAATCACCCCAGCTTATCAAAACTGATGGAAAAAAATTAGATTACAGAAAAATGTAGGTTTCCATGGGAACCGTAATACAATCATGCCCACCTACAATATGACAACTGCAGTTTCTTTATTAATGGTTTGATCCTGATCAAACTTGATACAAATGTTCTTCTTGCTATGGGAAATCACCTCAGCTTATCAAAGCTGATATAAACTAATTATATCACAGAAAAATGTGGGTTTCCATGGCAACTGTAAATTCAAACATAAAAAAAAAATGTATGCGCAATGAAAATGGTGGGAAATCGGCGTGAGCATCTACTGCCGCGGTGATTCCGCCGATGCACACACAAATTTTGATGACTTTTTCAACAGTGGTTGACTTCAACAGCTTGTAAAACCATGAGAGGTGTCCCCTAATACGCTAGAAATTTTCCCAGATGTAAATAAGGTTGTGATTGGTCAATTCTGATGACATCCTGTACGGCAAGTCATTTGCATAGTATTTGTGAATGGGTTTTACAGACCACCTCCGAATATAGGCATATAGAAACCAGGTCACAGAGTTCAGCTGCTGTAGCGGAGACAGCTATACCACAGCACCCCAAGCGGGATTTGATACATGTACCTACTAACTGTTAGGCCCTATTAGTATTAAAGGTATGAGACAAAAAAAAGAAGTTTTCGGTATAGAAATGAAACTCATACCAATGTAAAGAGCAAAAGATATGCTTTTAAATGAGACCAAGTCCAAGATCATGCATATTGGTCTAATATTAAGAAAGTTATTGTTATTTCTTTAAAATCGCATGTTTTTTTACCATGTAATTAAACTACAACAAAGGAAATGGGTGTGACCATAAAAAATACAAACTGAATGAAAAAGTGCATAACTTTGTTAGTTTTCATGATATTTGGGTTGTTCTCAGAAACTATCTACCAATTGAGGTAGTCTACTTGAAATGCCTATTTCAAAGAAACCCATTATTGGAGTGTCAATATTTAGATTTGATCATTTAGCCCAATAATGTGGGAGATATTTTAGATCAAAAGTAAATGTTAATATTGTATATTATGTATCTTATTGGGATGGATGTAGCTAAATAAATAGAAAATTACATCACTAATTTGTGACATTGTCAACAGCATTGAAAATAAAGTGTCACAAACTTAATGAAAACCTCTAAACAACAGCACATTTCACTTCAAATGGTATATAAAATGTCTTCATTAAGTTGAAGACATTCATTTCTAAAAAAACTTATAACAATTATGAAATAGTTACCCTTTTCTGGAGTCATTAACATCGTAACATTTCGTTTCCACTTGCAAGTACTATGAAACTCTCTATAAAACACTGAGTACAGATACAGTGCAGGAACACTTTTCACCATTTGACACTAATGCATGGACCCAGTTATGGTATAGTAAAAGATCACTCCTGAAATTGCCCCTAAACATTCAAATTTGAGCCGAACATTTGACAGCTTTAATTTTCCTCGTCCAAACTTTCTGACTTCTTGGCATCGAATGAAAATAATTTTAAAACGAGGGTATTGTGTAAACTAAGTCACTGATACTTGTACTGTACATTATCACTCACACTATTTCATGACATTGTTTTCACCGACCCCGTTTCGGCAATGCTCAGCGCTGAATCACGGGAATCCGCCAAAAGCTCAGCGGCATTTTAAGCGAGTTTGTCACGTACCTACCTATTATGCTATGCATTTCAAACTGCCATCTACTAAGTCTAAGACTACTATACCTATGATCTAGTTATTCCCACAAGTTAGGCGTCATCATTTCATGTCATGCATGGACACAATGTCTGCGACAATAGACTGCTAGATGTAAAACAACAACAAACAAGCAATAGACTAGTATATAACGCAATCTACCATCGAGGCTAGCACAAGTCGGTACCCATCCTGATATGACCTAAGATGTTGAGCTCTGTTATAATAGCGACACTGTATACCGTTGACTTGTTTCGTTTAGCACTGCATTTTTAGGAACGCAGATCTAGAGTGCTAAGCTGGGCGTACCTGTAATTCATTTATCATCCAGCTTCAACTGTTAGCAATTTATCATTATGTTAACGAACAAATCTTAAATGTAGCAAACTCAGAAACTGGTTTATCTTCTTTTTCGCAGATCTAGAGTGCTAAGTTAGGCGTACCTGTAATTCATTTATCATCCCGCTACAACTGTAAGGGGTAGGGGGAGTGATGTCATGTGAAGTTGTCAACCGATACCATGAACTATTATTAGTACTGTAGATCTAAAGTTAGAGGCGCGTGCCTTAATTGAGATCTACAACTGAGCCATGTCCGTCTTTCAACAGGGCGTGATGCGACCCGTGCGTTTGTAACCGGTCAGTTTGATGAGACTGGGCTCGTACAAGAGGTGGATGGTTTGTCAAACGGGGAAATCGGTGATATCATCGACTGGATGGGGTTTTACGAAAAGGACTACACTTTTGCAGGTAATGATTTTTTTAAACATATGTCTTATGTTTTTATTGAAAGTTTTGTTTTTCGTCTCACATCAAGCACTGTTTCAGTGTTAGTGTTACCGAAGACACTGTACAATGTGCCACTCAGCATTTTCATGTAAGAAATAAATCATGCGGTGCTGTCACCCAGCGGCAAACAAGGCAATTGGACAGGCCCCCTAGCCCAACTTGATTGCTGTACCATTGAAATAGGAGGACATTTTCGCTAGCGCACCCTGACTGTTGTATCATCAAAGACAACATGCACAAATTATTGTCAATTGTCATTCAAGTATATAATATGTAATTATTATTCAATTGTAGAAACAATTATAGCAGGAGGTATACTGTGTAAATATAATATTTTAATTCCTATTTAATGCGCATCTATATTTCAGTTGAAAGCGCTGAGTCTTGTCATACATTCTCTTTGACGTTACCTTTCTGACTGCGTTGTTTTTTGGGGGGGATTGAAGGAGAGGGTCGACAAGTCAAATCGGTTTTTAATTTTACTACAAAGTTATAACCTAGAAGCAACCTCATTTAGGGGCATTTGCATAAAGCAAAGATATTAGTGTTTATTGAAGTAACGAATAAAATAATAGTATTATTAAGATGTAAATATATATACCATGGTCGAAATCCATAGATAATTATCTTGTCGCGTAGGGAATGAACATTTTTGGTATGTTTGTTTCTGGAACCTGGCGAATCTTCAGTGATAAAACTATTTAAAAAACTTAGTTCGATGAAAACAAACAATTTTCGAAACCCAAAGCTCCTACCTATATTTGATCCTAAATATTCAACTTATGGATACTGACCGGTGCAAATTATTATATGGTTCTTACTGCATGGAAGGACATACTTAATCAATTTAGTAGTTCACCTGTTTCTGCTTAGGTCTACTGGAGAACCATTTAGACACGAATCTCACAAATATTTTTGCATGTGTTCACTACAAATATAGACAAATCTAGTCATTTATAGTGAAAGTTACTTTTTTTTAAACTAAAGTAAAATTTATGGTAGACTCTTCGACTTGGCCTGAGCATATAGCTCAAACACTCTAATCTAATCTAATAACGAGGGTATGGACCAACCTCTCTCTCTCTCCCCCTCTCTCTCTCTCCCCCCTCTCTCTCTCTCCCTCTCTCTCTCCCTCTCTCCCCTCCCTCCCTCCCTCTCTCTCTCCACCTCTCTCCCTCTCTCTCTCCCCCTCTACCTCTCTCCCTCTCTCTCTCTCCCCCTATATTTATATATATATATGCCAAGTATATACTAAGGTATATGCCGATGTAAGAAATCGCATGGTGCTGCCCCTCGCGGCGTTTCGTGGAGCCAGGCGGGGGGTTGCCGGCTATTCCGCTAGTCGGGGCGACATATACACTACGGAGCATGCGCCCACTGCGTCAGTCTGTCAGTCTACACATCGCCATAAGAACTCACTGCACTTTAATTATATTTTTTTTTATGTGATTCGGTAGGGCATTTGTCAGCCCAGCCAGATACTATCGATATATATATTTACTATACAATGATGTCAAATAAAGATTGTATCATCCTCTCCGATCTTCCTCGTAATGCCTACGTTACATATATATATATATATATATATATATATATATATATATATATATATATATATATATATATATATATATATATATAAGTTTAGCATATATTATATGTTATATTTGGACGCTTCTCACCCTGTAGGTGTTCTGCAGGGCCTGTACTACGACTCGGATGGAGAGTCGACAGCAGCTTTGCAGGCTGTGCTGGAGAGTGCGGCGCAGGCTAAGTTAGAGAAGCAGGAGGAGGACGACGACAAACAGCGCTTTCCACCATGCAACTCTGAGTGGAGTTCAGCCGCCGGCAGCAGGCTCTGGTGTTCCGATAAAAGGTCAGTTACCTCCATTAGACGAAATATTTGTTAAAGTTGGTGATCGTCCTTTTGAAATCAAAATCAGGGTCGGCGGGCGGTTTTTATTTGTTATCTTTCTCTCAGTCACTGGTCTCCTCGCCCTCCCCCTGTCCCTCCATTCTCTCCGCCACCCTCATTGAACTTCATTTGCACCATTTCAAGGCTTTGAAAACCTGTGAACCTATTTTGGGTAATTAATCTTGAAAAGTCTTGAATTCCATTAAACTCTCCCCACTGATCTAAAATAGTCCGAAATTGCCATTCGCCATTGTTTTTTCTCCGAAATCCAAATGAAAATAGTCTTGAATTCCTATCAAGAAAAGCCTTGAAATAGCCTTTAAATTCAATATTTTCACATGTGTATGGACTCTGATGAGTGAGCGCCGCCAGATAAGTTACATCGTTTGAAGCCTAGGGGGGGGGGGACACAATTGGCCCGGTTGCATAATAGATGAACAATTTAATAACAGATCAGTATAGTAGATGACTTAGAATATAATAAGTTGTGAAATCTTCCGATTAATTATTCTTGTATAATGGTTATGCGTCACATATACATATATTTGAAGTATAAGCATTATACAAATATAAATGTACAAAGGAATAGTTTATTTATTATTCGATTATATATTATTACTATTGTATTTCATTAATCCCGTGCCAACCCGTTCCGCGCTGGTAATTTGCGGCTTTCCAAGTCGGACGGTTGCGACACCGGTGATTAAACCGCCAGCGATCTCTTTCATTCCTTGTTACACACACATAGGTCTACGCTCATTAATTCTGCGAGTGTTTGCCCACAGCGGCGGCATTGAACGTGACTGGATCGGGGTGCCTCGCGTCTACAAGAAGGTCGGGCGTGGTGAGACGCGGTGCGCATGCGTGCGCACTTTCGGGGCGCCCTCTGACGGATCAAACCCGGCGGGCACGCGCGGAGACATGGACGACCCGCACTTCAAGGAGTATGAGGGGTGCGATCCAGACACGCCGTCTTGTCGGATCGGCCCGGACAAAAATGTGTAATTTATATTTGTCTATATTAAAAACTATTCTTATAAATAGGTTTGTCTGTCTGTCTCTCTGTGTCTGTTTCTCTGTCAGGTTTCTCATCTTATGAGAAGATTTCTTTCCAAATGAATGTCTTCTTTTTTAATTGTATATATGTCTATGTATAATATCAGTATATGTACATGAGTGGATATATATATATATATCTATATTAGGAATGAGAGATCTCCACGATTTTGCGGATTTTCGCGATTTTTTAACGTTCAACAAAATACTATGGACTCGGGATGTATATGACAAAATTGGTTGGTTCGAAAACCTGTTCTATAACCTGAGATGATGCTAGAACATAAAACCACACCAAGAATGAGTTACGTATGGACGATAATATAGCCACAACAAGGATAGTTGAAACCGGACTTCCAGCATTTTCCCGCGATTCCCTGACAGTACTAATCCTATTGCGGGTTGGGGGGGGGGGGGTGATCCGCGTTTTCGTGGAAATCCTCCGTCAGTGTAATAATCCGGGTTTGCTTTCCGCATTATTTTGCCGGAGGGAGATCACTTTCATCCCCTATATATATATATCTATGCATATATACACACTTAAAACTACTGGTATTCTGGTCTTTACAAGAATAGTGCATTGAGCTGAGATTATGAGCTGCTGTTATGTGCAAGGATGAAAGTTCTCCGCAATTTCGCGGATTTCCGCTTTTTTTTATATTTACCGATTAAGGTTAAATAAAATGCCAATGAATCAGGATATATGTGACAACACTTGGGTAGTTCGAATCATGTTCTTATATGACCTTGGGTGTGGCTAGAAGGTAAAACCCAAACAAGAACAAGTTAGATATGGCGGATAGTAGAGTCACAACAGGGATAGTAGAAACCTGACTTCCGGTATTTTTCCGCGATTCCTTAACAGTGCTAATCCTATGGGAGGAAATCCGCATTTTCACAGAAAGTTGTAGCTTTCCTGTTTGTACTTAATTATTTGGAAACAAGATGTATTTGTACGATGTGTTTTATTGGGAACCAGTAATACTATGAATATTTAAAGTTGCATGGTTTTGAGTTTGTCGTTCACCCCGACTCTGGGTAGAGGGAAATTCTTATCTACAGAATATGCATCTTTAAAATATTGGTTAGAACAAATGGCTGTGATTAGCTGTAGACGTTATGCACCTCGAAAGTGCGTTTAAATTATCGCCTTAAAGTTGCATAGTCTGATGACGTTCAAATTTTTGCACAATGATTTAGATAAATATATCAGGTTGACTATTATGCCCTACTATTCATTATTCCGGAGTCATCTGCATGAAAAAATGGCTATTTTTCTTTTTAGCAATTTGAGCTGAAAGAATCGAAAATCATTTCAGCCAGCTTGTCAAAAGTTCATGTTTTAGTTGTGGCCTGAATCTGGGCCACAACTAAAACAAGTTGTGGCCCAGATTCACATCTCGTGATGGTCACGTGATGAGGAATGACCTATTAATGTGGAGGTAATCTGGAACCTGACTGATACGATATATGGTATTGGGAATGAGGGCAACATTAATAAGGGCACGAGATTGACCTAATTGGTTTGTGGCCTCCCTGCCTAATGGCTGCTTCAAAGGAGGTGTCCAAAGGGATAGGGTCATAAATTTACTGATTATTCTGTATATGCTGCCCCAAAGCCTTAGTTAATGCATCAATACCTAAGTTGGATATATAGAATCAAATGTAGGTAAGTGTTTTGGTTTTGAAAAAATATGTTTCATCGGACCATGCAACTGGACTATGGGTTCATGCTGGCGGCTGGTTCAAGAGGTCCCTGCTAGGGGGCGCCACCACCGTCCTGGTTTGGAACTAGTACGCTGAGTACCCACCAAGCGGCACTGTCACATAATAGCAGAAAGCATTCCAAATAATATCACATTCCATATTCATATGAAGGTTTATATATTGTGAATATATATCAGAGTTGAAATGTTGTTTTTTCACTTTTTTATGTTAATCTCACACATTGAGAAAGCCGTTAAAATTAACCACCTAACATCTATCCATAACATCATTGTAACACAGAACAAGTTCATACAGTATTTGATTTATTACAGTTCTGCGAAAAAACTAGATTTTGTCTTAGAAGAAGAAAGGTTCTTGGGTAGATGCATGGTGTCGGTATGCAAATTTTCACTTTAGCACAAAATCATGTTAATATATTTTGGATACATTTTGTGGGATGGATTAAGTACATATAGTCTTGCTAGCATACTTAATATACAGACTCAACAATAACTATATGACTTACTACCACAAAAACAAGACTGTCATTAACAATGTAACATGGAAAGCAAATATCTGGGACCCCTCTCCAGAATGTGTTGGATGTCAGTCACCACTAACACGTGTTGATTTTATGATCTTGTGCCAACAACTTTACATGGCAAATACTGTGTATGATCTGTTTACTAATGTCAAACAAGAACAAATTGTAGCTATCTTGAGGGCAGCAGGCCTGTACCACCTCAGATAGTTTATTAAATGGATCTTTACCAATTTATTAAGAATTACTTTTAGTTTTACCTGGAATTTAATTTTCCTCGACCACCATTTTTATAATTGTGAGCTTTTTAAATTCATGTTTCTTTTGACAAATATTTGTTTGTGTGCTTCTACACCCTGTGTAAAGGTGATGGTTAAACAAAAATGGACAGAATACAAAGTTAAACCCTTCTCGTCGTGAATATGGCCTTTGTTGCCGAGATGGCCTAGAACAACCACCAATCAATCGATCATCAAATTATTACTTTCGATGGCTGGCCACAGGCCACAGGTTTGATATTTATTTGATAGATACACATGACATTTCCAGTTTAATCCTAATAATGTCTTTTAGATCTTTATTAAAATCATGTGTATGCTATGTTTAAGTGGATTGGATGAAGTCAATTTACTCAAACTTGCTATTGCTGAAGCCTATGGCGTCAGAATCTTTACGTATTTATCTAAATTAATTTGACATGTTTTCACTTCAGATTTCTCCAAAGGTAACCATTTATAATTGAGAAATTACCACAAACTGAAATAATGTCGATTATAAAAATCTCGCTAAACCATCCGACTGCAATTTAATTAAACAAAAGTCACAAGACGTAATGCCTTTGTAAACAATTGAGTGAAGACAACTAAGGGCTGGTTTTTGATCAAATGTAATCAGGTCTCTACTTTACTGGTGGAACTAATACCCCTGTCACACTACGACATAATGAGCGAACATGAGCCTAACGTGGTGATTTTTCGTCATTACGTTGATGTACGTTGGATTACGTTATGATGACATAATAATGACGTTAGACTGACGTCGAGCTATGTCACATTATGACGTGTTACGTCGAGGTTTTGGACATGTTCAAAAATGTTGACGTAGATCGAATGTAAGGGTTTACGTTCGCCATACGTTCTGTTCACGTTCAGCGAACGTCAATGACGTTAAACGGACGTTAGGCAAACGCTGCTCACTACGTTCCACGACGTTGACCCACATTAAACCAGATGGAAATGCCCACGTGGTGTAATGGGAACATCAGGAGAACGTACATTCACCGTACGTTCAATGTCTCATGACGTATGTAACGTCACGTAACGTTCTTCTGGCGATGGAATAACGTTCCGTGAGCGTAATGGCATTGTCCTCTCTCGTTGAATGACGGTATCACTATGCTTTACCGACGTTACGCTCTCGTCCACTACGCTGCATCCACGTTCAACTTGTGCCCAAATTTGCATACTACGCCGAGAAGTTCAACGTTCTTCATGTTCTCCCTATGTTGACGTCATTACGTCGTAGTGTGACAGGGCCATTAGATTGCCGTGAAAGCCTTGTCGTGTGAGACTGCAATTTGGTTCTATTTAACGACATTCCATGCATTCCTTCTATTTACATATGAAGGGTTCATTCGCAAAAACCGACAAATCCATTTTATTTCAGTAAAAATAGAATTTATTGCTGTGTTTTCCAGTTAATGTCTATCAATTTGATATTGATTAGGATATTATATAGGGGATGTGGCAGCTTCTGCCGCCCCCCACCCCCCCGATTTGATTATCGGAATAATAGCAGCTTAAGCTTTAATGTACTGGTAGTCATTCTTTCATTTCAGCCCATATAACTTTTGCCGTTTTTTTTGCGCCTGAACCCGTCATATAAACGATTTTACTTCCTTGTACGCATAACTGAAATGTATAATTGTACATGTATCTATATACAGATGACCCTCGATCCAACAGACTAATAGGGGGGAGCAGTTGTCCGTTAAAGCCGTTTGTCCTTTGCAGTGACAACATTTTCCGGGGGCTCTACCCCACGCACATTCACCTTTACTTTACTCTGGGGATCTTTCATATGCCTCCGTACATGAATGACCCCCTTCTTATCCTTACTAGAGTCAACATTAAACTCTACAGCATATTTTCTAAGCTTGTCCTTAGCCTTACGGATATCACTCGGGAGTTTTAAACGTTCGGACCAGATATTCAATCTAGCTGATTGGATCCGGAATCCGTTGCAACGGTGTCCGTTGGATCGAGGTTCATCTGTAGGATGCATGTTTTGCATCGCCATGCTGAAAGGGAAATATATATATATATTTATATGTATATATATTAATATAGTTTAATATAATTTGACAAATAAAGGAAAGTAATACGTCATTATGAAGCCTTTGTCATATTTGGAATCCTTAATTCCATAAGCCATCCCAGCAGTCTTAATCAATTTGTAATTAATTCCCTTGCCTCTCAGATAGAAGTGTGTGTGTAGTGTAATGGGGGAGGATATCTAAGATAAATATGGCTAAAACATGTTCAATGAACGCCTCTCATTTCTAATGTAGACTTCGAGAGTGACATCTTCCATCTCAGTGTTGTCTCTTGTCAATTTGTTGCTTTGCGTCCTAGGAGCATCTAAGGTCATCTCAGGATGGGCACCGACTTGTGACAGTGCGCACTCACGGCGACTTTATAATGCCCCATTGGAAGTCAAGGCTGCTGGCACCATGACCTAATATCTCACTCAGTCACATTATCCTGATAATGTGCTAACCAGTCCTTGCCCTACCCTAGTAATGTTGAGTGCCAGACTAGGTAGCAACGTGTATCAATTTGATAAGTTATTGGTTTGCCTCGGCTAGGATTCGAACTCTCGACCTTCTGCATGGGAAGCCTGCACTCTACCGATTCGGCCAACGCATCCTGTCTCCTGTCAATGTTTTTGCTGGATGGCCGAATGAGTTAAGCGTCAGGTTCCCATATTGGTAGATCGTGGAATTCTAACCCATGAGTTTGAAACCTGGTCGAGTCAAACCAATGACTTAAAAGTTGAGACTTGTTGCTTCCTAGCCAGGCGATTGGCAATATTAAGATAGGGCAAGGACAGGTTGGCTCAGTGTCAGAATAATATGACTGACCATATCGGGGCATGTTTGCACAGCTGTAAGTAGGGTGAGATGGACTGAAGCTGCACCTGGCGTGTTTGCACAACTGTAAGTACGGTGACATGGACTGAAGCTGGCACCTGGCATGTTTGCACAGCTGTAAGTAGGGTGAGATGGACTGAAGCTGGCATCTGGCGTGTTTGCACAACTGTAAGTAGGGTGACATGAACTGAAGCTGGCACCTGGTGTGTTTGCACAGCTGTAAGTAGGGTGAGATGGACTGAAGCTGGCATCTGGCATGTTTGCAGAACTGTAAGTAGGGTGAGATGAACTGAAGCTGGCATCTGGCATGTTTGCAGAACTGTAAGTAGGGTGAGATGGACTGAAGCTGGCATCTGGCATGTTTGCACAACTGTAAGTAGGGTGAGATGGACTGAAGCTGGTACCATGCATGTTTGCACAGCTGTAAGTAGGGTGAGATGGACTGAAGCTGGCACCTGGCTTGTTTTCACCACTGTAAGTAGGGTGAGATGGACTGATGCTGCCACCATGCATGTTTGCACAACTGTAAGGGGGCTGATTGTCCCTCCCATTCATATCCTTCTCCAGCATTCAACCCTATATTATAAACGGATTTTTAACCCATAAACGCGTGGCTTCTGATGACCAAACATGTCAGCCTTACATTTGTTTCTGAATTCAAGTTTTTTTGGGGGTACATTAGTTGATTAAACAAAGAAAACTTCAAATGTGAAGAATTGATCTTCCTCACTCCACTGCTTCTTGCCGCATCGTGGCAATGCCGAGCGCCAGACTAGGTAGTGACAAGTATACATTTTTAAGTCATTGGTTTGACTCCACTAGGGTTCAAATCCTATGACCTATCAAAACAGGGGTTAGATGCTCAACTCATTCACCCATCCCATTTGGTATGCAGTGAAATTGTGCTAACAAACTATTCAGCATATAATACATATCCCACTTCCGGTATGCACGTGTATCAGTTTATCAGTGCACCAGTTCGCTTTATTTAAAGCTGCATAGCCTGATATAGCGAATGGTAGACAGGAAGTGTGAACACTTATTTGTCTCTCTTTTTTTTTTTTTTTTTTGGGTACATTAGTTTTCCCAAGCAGGGGAAATCCCAGTCACAGACGACTGGTCTTCCCCACTCCACTGCTGGTCGATAGAAAGCCTGAGCCTACACTTTTACCGACCCAAGGGATTTTTAACCTCCCACACCACATAGACATGGTATGAGAGCAACCGGCCTTTGATGACGCTGTAAGTTATACACAGCGGTGGAAATCCAAATTGGCAGAGCTGGGGGCATGGGGAATCGAACCACCGACCCTCAGATTAGGAGTTTGACCTAGAAAAAAGTCAGACACTCTAACCACTCCGCCACAGAGAACCCACTCCGCCACAGAGAAGCTTCAAATTTTCAAAACCCAAGCACTCACCTAGTTTTGCTTACTAATTCTGCATGCCCAACTTAGGTACTGAAACACTTATTAAGCATTTGTTGTCACATAGAAGGGCATACTGAGTCAATTTAATAGAACCTGTTACTGCATAAGCATATGGGGTCAGTGTTTTGCCAAAGTTAATTTTTCTTGTTTGTACTTCAAATATTCCCAAAGTTATCCATTGAAAATAAAAGTTAATGCAAAGTAAAGTAAAGTAGATTATGATAATCAATTTAAGATATTTATCTCAGAAAAATTGTCCATTTTAACGGAGTGCATTGTCTATATGAAACATGTGCCTGGAGAGTGACTGAGCTCCTAAAGTCCTCTCAATGTTCTATGGTGAACTGTTAGCAAACAGCAATGAGTGGTGACCTGCAGATAAGCAGACATACCGCCAGGCAACCAGGCAGGTATGAAGTCATACAGGCAGTCATATAGTCAGGCAGGCAGTCAGTGTAGAGAAGGCTTCCTTTCCTTGAAGATTTATACTGCCTATTATGGATAAGTCTGAATAGACTTGTTTTCACCATAAGACAGTTTGTCGAAAGAAAGCCTGAGCCTACACTTTTACCGACCCAAGGGATTTTTAACCTCCCACACCACATAGACATAGTATGAGAGCAACCGGCCTTTGATGACGCTGTAAGTTATACACAGCGGTGGAAATCCAAATTGGCAGAGCTGGGGGCATGGGGAATCGAACCACCGACCCTCAGATTAGGAGTTTGACCTAGAAAAAAGTCAGACACTCTAACCACTCCGCCACAGAGAACCCACTCCGCCACAGAGAAGCTTCAAATTTTCAAAACCCAAGCACTCACCTAGTTTTGCTTACTAATTCTGCATGCCCAACTTAGGTACTGAAACACTTATTAAGCATTTGTTGTCACATAGAAGGGCATACTGAGTCAATTTAATAGAACCTGTTACTGCATAAGCATATGGGGTCAGTGTTTTGCCAAAGTTAATTTTTCTTGTTTGTACTTCAAATATTCCCAAAGTTATCCATTGAAAATAAAAGTTAACGCAAAGTAAAGTAAAGTAGATTATGATAATCAATTTAAGATATTTATCTCAGAAAAGTTGGCCGAAACTCAAAACCATTGGCCTATGCAGCTTTAACCCCAGCCTTGTTTCAACTCATGGTACCAGAACTGTGCTCCACTCTCCAGCACTGTTTTAACGGAGTGCATTGCCTATATGAAACATGTGCCTGGAGAGTGACTGAGCTCCTAAAGTCCTATCAATGTTCTATTGTGAACTGTTAGCAAACAGCAATTAGTGGTGACCTGCAGATAAACAGACATACCGCCAGGCAATCAGGCAGGTATGCAGTCATACAGGCATTGGTTGGTTGGTTGTTGGAGTTTTATGTCCTGGCAACATCTATCGTCATGTCAGGACGGGTACCAACTTATGACAGTGGACAGTCATAGCGACTTTATAGTGCTGCCCCACTGGGAGACCAGGCTACCAGCACCATGACCTGATATCCCACTCAGTCACATTATCCTGACACTGAGCCAACCAGTCTTTGCCCTATCCTAATAATGAATGCCAAGTGCCTGGCTAGGAAGCGACAACTATCAATTTTTAGGTAATTGGTTTGACTCGACCACAGTTCGAACCCATGGGTTCGAATCCCATGATCTACCAAAACGGGAGACAGATGCTCAACTCATTCGGCCATATCGTTGGAATGAATAGAACAGAACACACCTGGATTAGTGTAGCGCATATTTATTCAATCATGACATAAATTAAGTTATTACTGTATTTACATTGGTCTACTTATGCTAAGGCATTTCGCACAACACACAACACTCTGTTGCATATGTACACGCATCAAATTGTGTATATATATATGTATATATGCATGTATATATACATGCATATAAATGTATATATGTATATGTATATATGTTTATTTATGCATATATATGTATATGTGATGTATAAAACTTATGTGAGTATAAAGGTGCATAAGGGAATATTCATTATTTGGCCACCCTTATGTTGTGTACTACTTTATGGGTGACCCCCCTCTTCACGGTCGGTCATGTGGCACCACCACCCCTCACCGCTACCAGTGCGCAAATACTGTCAGTCGTGCACTGGAAATGTATATATATATATATATGTATGTATATGTATCTTTGTGTATATGCATAATTCTATATACATATGTATATGTATATATAATATATGTATGTATGCCATAGTATGTATATATACATATACATATATATTAGGTATATTTGTAAATACACATAGATATGTACACATACATATACAAGACGCTGGTTAAAAACTATAAAAGTTGATACTTATGCAGGACATTCCAAGTATCGCGCATGCTCGTATACATCATAATTCCTTACTCCTTTTCCTCCTCTTTTCTTGTTTAAATTCAAGCTGCTAAATTGATGTATAGCCGGCCATTTTATATTAATGAAAGTCATGAATAACAATTAAACCATTTCCAAAGAACAAACAGAGCAACCTTAATGTTCTGTCAATGTCTTATACCACGCTTTCAGGAGGTGCATTGTTTTAACCGCATTGGATTACATCCCACGGTGTATCACACGTTTGTACACTTTGCCGTCAAATGGCTTTGCAACAAGATCCAACCAGTACACACCAATCAGATATATTTTGTTATGTTCCGCCATCAATATTTAAAAAAAGTTATAGGCTGTGACAGCTCACCTCTATTTGTTTCCATATGAAAACTGGCTAGGTTTTTCAATACGCCTTGAGAAACTGAGACTGCTTGAAAACACTGTGCTGGCTCCTACCTGCCAATACTCAAATACTTAGACAATACACGATCCAGAGGGGTTTAATTACACCTGAACTCTACATATTGTATGCGAATCACTAAATCAGATATATATATAGGCCTAATAAAATTTTCTTGAAGTAAATGTACTTATAGCCTGTGTACAAACATAAAATTGCGAATATAGAATGATAACCAACAGAATATATTATATTCCTGAATGCATACGACATATTAGCCTATAATTGGGAAATAAACTACACTAGCATTGTGAACTCCCATCTAGTTTTCTTTGATGACATGGGTTCATATCCTGATATTTATTTATAAATGGTGACAAGTCGATGATCTTTTATAAATACCATTAAATAAAAGATCACGCGTGATCGATATCTATTTTTGTTGTTTGCTAAGAGTAAGACTGGTCATTTTTCTACTTATTTAAAGGTCTCCAAGCACCAAATGTCGAACACTGTCATGTTATACGTAGCAGACGACATTTAATGGTGATAAGCGACATGAATGAGAGATCAGCAGGTGCAGAACTGGGTAGAAATACCCGTTTCAACATAAATCATCTAGTGCCGTCTTCTCCACCAGGTGGCGAATCGAGTGTAGACAGAAATGAGGTAACTTGATATTCCGCTAGGTGGCGCAATAGTATCGGGGTGATTCACAAGTTCTCCCCGGTAAAGCTAGGCCCATAGTACAGCAGTCATTTCGGTATGTTTTCTATTTGTAATACTGCTTAGGTAGGTTTACACCTGAAGAAAGCCTGCATAAAAAACACGTAGCTCCAAATGTGATCTGTTATTTATCTGTGTCAGTGTCGGTTAAACATAAAGGCAGTATGTGCGCATATATACATATATATGTATATTTACATATTATGTGTATATATATACATATATGTGTATATAGGCTATAGAATTGTCTTCATATACATGCCAATGCATTATATGTGCATAAACGTATATATATATATATGTTTATAAATTATATGCATGCATATATGTATAAATGAGTATAATGTTATATATGGCAGAACAACCTATAAATACGAGCAAAGACGAATTATATATGCATACATACAAATATATGTATGCATACATGTATATATATGTGTATGTTTATATATACATATATTTCTATATGGCAGGAAAATCTCTATACATATGAGCGAAACCTAATTATATATATATGTAAATATACACGTATATATAATTAGTATAATTATAAATATATATAAATATTTATATAAATATATATAATACTATATATAAATATATATATAATATATATATAAATATCCATAGAAGTATATATCTATTATATATATGTAAATATACATAAAGATATATAAATATATGTAATATATAAATATACATAAATATACGTAGATATATATATAAATATATATATAAATATATATAAATATGTAGAAATATATATTAATATATAAAAATATATATTTATATATAAATATATATGAATATATATACATATATGAACATATATCAATATATAGGGATATATATATATGGATATATATGTAAATACGTTTTGTTGTTGGGGGTGATCACTAATAGAGGTAGTAGGTTTGTTGTTGCTATTTGTTGAGGCTTTATATCTTAGCAACATCTCAGGACATCTCAGAACAGGAACCGACTTGCGATACCGCCCACTCATGGTGATATTTAGTGTTACCCTACTTAGACACCGAGCTTATGGCACCATGTACTGTACCAGTATCCCATTGTCACATTACCCGGATACTGAGGCAACCAGTCCTTGGCCTCTGCTATTATTAATGCCGAGCTCCAGGATAGCAAAGACCCTATAATACTAAGACGGCTCACTTAGCCTGTAATGTGTAATCAAAATGATCAAACTCACCACTTGGTGTGCTGGCTGTTCTCTTGGTTAAACAGGTGCTATATTATATGTATAAATGTATATATGAATGTGAAAGATGTGTGATGATGGTGATGCTGATGATGATGCTAATGATGATGGGTATTTGTTCATAGCAATTTCATATTGATGTGTATTCATACGTACCTGTCTCATGTATAATATAATTGTATGTGTTTACATGTGAAACACCAACCAGCAGGCGGCTGATCAAACCCACCAGAAGGTGGCACTGCAAAATTTACATTACCATTCGAAAGATATGGAGTGAGCCATCTTAGTATTATAGGGTCTTTGAGGATAGGTTGCTAAAAGTATCAATTTTGTTAACTCGGTCGTGTTTCGAGCCCTCTACCTACCGCCTCGAAGATACACTAATCATGACAAAATATAATTATAATAAATGACCTCGCAAACTTGAGAAATTAATTATGTGTAATTCACAGCGCAAGTGTATAAAGAGAAATAAACATAAATATAAATGAATGTTTCCTGCCGACTGCCGTAAGCACACTATTTGCTAGATTCAGAACACGAGATTGAGACATAAGCCGTGTTCACGCGTTCATAGTTAAACCAGTTTAGTTAAACCGGTTTAGCTAATCCACCTCACAAACTGGTTCACATGAAGCATACTGATTGAGTAAACTTTGCGCTAAACCGATTTAGTGCTGTGTTCACACACTTTTTAAACCAGCATAGTTAAGCTGGTTTAGTTAAACCGGGTCAGCATGTATGTGTGAACGGGGCTATTCGGGTCGTTCTCAGAAACTGTGTACCACTTGAGGTAGTCTACTAGAAATGTATATTTCAAAGAAACCCTTTATTGGAGTGTCAATATTTAGATTTCATCAGTTAGCCAAATAATGTGGGAGATAGTTTAGATCAAAAGTAAATGTTAATATTGTGTATTATGTATCTTATTGGGATGGATGTAGCTAAATACATAGAAAATTACATCACTAATTTATGACATTGTCAACAGCATTGAAAATAAAGTGTCACAAACTTAATGAAAACCTCTGAACAACAGCTCATTTCACTTCAAATGGTCATATACAATGTCTTCATTAAGTTGAAGACATTTATTTCTAAAAAAATTTTTTTAATTATGAAATAGTTAACATTTTCTGGAGTCATTAACATCGTAACATTTCGTTTCCACTTGCAAGTACTATGAAACTCTGTATCAAACACTGAGTACAGATACAGTACAGGAACTATTTTCACCATTTGACACTATGCATGGACCCAGTTATGGTATAGTAAAAGATAAATCCTGAAATTGCCCCTAAACATTGAAATTTGAGGCGACCATTTGTGTAAAATTGTTGTTTCCACTTTGTTACTCTGCTAATCTGTTACTCTGCTAATATTTTCTTGCTTTTCTCTTTAATATTCACAAATAAGACAAAACCATAGCAATGAGGTTTCAAATTATTATTACTACTGTTTATAAAGCAAGTGGCATGTGAAATGTCCTAAAAATGTCAAGTTTTGTGTGGAAAATATTTGATTTTGGAGTCAGATTGGTTTCCATGCTATACTGCTATTTATTGGATGTGAGCATCATTTGACCTACTTAAAAATGCCAGAATATGTTTATTTTCAATTATTCAGATGCAAAAGGACATACACATTGAGGAAACTTGCTTATAGGACTTTGGCAGCATTTTGATTTTCTGGTACTGATGCCACACTATTGGTACACAACTTCTGAGAACAACCCATATAGGTAAGTAAGGTAGGAATATCCGTGTAGCTATAAGTATAACTATGGTACTGCCATCTCTAAGGAAATTAATAATTATAGACCTCATGTTTATCAGTAAATTCCCTTCACTGTTCGGAAAAATCCTTTTATTTGTCAATACCTCTCGTTCATATGTAGGCCTAAGTACATTTCCATAATTTGTCAATACCTCCCGTTCATATCTAAGTACATTTCGATAATTGTTCAGTACCCCCCGTTTATGTCATTACTTTCCCATCATATGTAAGTACATTTCCATCATTTGTCAGTAGGCCTACCTCCCGTTCATATGTCAATACCTTTCCAACATTTGTCAATACCTTCCCCTCATTTGTCATTGTTTCCTATTATTTGTCAGTACATTGTCATGATTAGTCAGCACATTTTCATCACTTGCCAGTACCTTCTCACCATTTGTAAGTACCTCTCAATTACTTGTCAGTATATTCCGTTAATTTGTTAATACCTTCGCATCATTTGTCAGTACATTTCAGTCATTTGTCAGTACATTTCTACCATTTGTCTGTACAATGGCATCAGTTGTCAGTACCTTCCCACCGTTCGTAAGTATCTTCCAATCATTTGTAAGTACCGTTCCATCATTTGTCAGCACATTCTCATCAACTGCCAGAACCTTTCCAACATTTTATGAGACCCTTAACATTATCTGTCAGAACCTTCTCATTATTTGTCGGAACCTTCGCATCATTTGTCAGAACTTTCTCACATTTTGTCAGCACATTTTCATCATTTGTCAGACCGTTCCCATCATTATGTCAGTCCCATAGCATTATTTGTCAGAACCTTCATATTATTTGTCAGTACCTTCCTATAATTTGTCAAACCGGCATACATTTTGTCAATACCTTCCTAATATTTATCGGTACCATCCCATTTTCTTTTCATCCCTTCCCATAATTTGTATAGTACCTTCCGATCATTTCTCAGTACCTTCACATCATTTGTCAGAACTGTCCAATCATTTGTCAGAACCTTCCAATCATTTGTCAGAACTGTCTCATTATTTCTCAGTACTTTCTCATCATCCCCCAGTACCTTCTCATCATTTGTCAGTACCTTCCCATCCTTTGTCAGTACCTTCCCATCATTCCTTAGTACCTTCCGAACATTTCTCAGTACCTTCCCATCATTTCTCAGTACCTTCTCATCATTTCTCAGTACCTTCCCATCATTTCTCAGTACCTTTCCATAATTTCTCAGTACCTTCCCATCATTTCTTAGTACCTTCCGAACATTTCTCAGTACCTTCCCATCATTTCTTCAGTACCTTCCCATCATTTCTCAGTACATTCCGAACATTTCTCAGTACCTTCCTATCATTCCTCAATACCATCCCATAATTTGTCAGTACCTCCTCTTCACTTCTTGGAGCTCGCCCTTCACTGGTAAGTACACACAATTCATTGGGCAGCATACACGCATTTCCTGTTCCGGTATCCGGCGTCCAGGCGTGAATATTGATGCCTCATGTGTCAATTACCCGGCTTTCATTTGTCATCGCGA
Organism: Branchipolynoe longqiensis; assembly: GCA_030323885.1. NCBI lineage: Eukaryota > Metazoa > Annelida > Polychaeta > Phyllodocida > Polynoidae > Branchipolynoe > Branchipolynoe longqiensis. The sequence goes on from CM059195.1 coordinate 38,728,145, forward strand.
ATTCCCTTCATTTGCCAGTGCCCGGGCATGTGACCCTAATTGGACATGTTAGCCATGACATGAACAATTCACAGGCGCGGAAGTGTGACTGCTATATGATAAGATAAGATTGGAGACTGTGGCGCCACCTATATTATACCCACACTGTCAGCGGCCACCCCGCCATGGTGGAACCACCTTGCGGCAACTCTGTGAACTACAACTAACACACTGGGCGGCACCACCCGCCAAACGGGTCACATGACCGCCTCGCGAGCAAGTCGTCAATGCAGACCCGACTAGACGTATCCAGCTTCACCCACCCACACCTCTGCATAGTCCGATGAAAACATAAACTTTTCAAAACCAAAACACTCACCTATATTTGTTTCTACATAATCTAACTTTGATACTGGTGGACTTATTAAGCATTTGTTGCCACATAGAAGGGCATGCTGAGTCAATTTAATAGAACTCGTTTCTGCATAAGCCTGTGGTGTCAGAATTTTGGCATGCTTGCCAAAATTAACCTCAAATATCTCCAAGGTTAGCCATTTAAAGTCAAAGTTACTGCAAACTAATGTAAGATAGATTATAACAATCAATTTAATATATTTATCTCAGAAAAATGGCCAAAGCTCAAAAGCATCGGAATATGCTATTTTAAGGAAGAGGTGGGAAGCATTGAGGGTTCGGGGCCGGCAAATTAGGACACGCTCCCTATATTGCTGGCAGGGTTCTGTAAGGGCGTGTGAAAAGGGGGAGGCTGGCTTGAGACCAGCACCCCAAACAATGGACAGACAACCAGAGACAAAAAGAAACATCAAAACAATAGACTAGATAACGAGACATAATAAAAAGATAACAATAAAATAAACTGCGTTATTCCAGTCATGCCTCCGCCTCAGTGAAATAACAGTCAGAAGTTTTCGATGTTCTACAGACTCGTCCCAGAACTCCCAGACTGGGCTTGCGAACAAGTGCAGGTGCCCAGGGTGCCCGGGTTGCCCTTCGACTGCCAGTACCGGGTACCAACTTCTAGATGACACATTAATCAACGAACCTCCCCAGTAGAAGGGCCAACCAACAACAAAAAGAAAAGCACAACTAGGTATTTTACTTGTTGTACAGCATGAACACAGACAGCGTAGGGATATATATATATACATATATATATATATATATTTATATTCATATATATATATATGCATATATACACATATGTATATACATATATACACAGATATAGATATATATATATACATATATATACATATATATATACATATATATACATATATACATATATACATACATGTATACATACATATATACATATATATGCATATAGATACATATATATATATATATACATATATATACATATATACATACATGTATACATACATATATACATATATATGCATATAGATACATATATATTCACAGTAAACCCTCTCTAACCGACCACCTCCACAGATCGACCATTCCCCTCTATTGATCACTTTATTTGGATCTCAAAGGATGGTTTGTTTGTTTGTTTGTTTGTTGTTGTTTTACGTCCTAGCAACATCGAAGGTCATATCAGGACGGGTACCGACTTGTGACAGTGCGCACTCATGGCAACTTTATAGTGCTGTCCCACGGGGAAACCAGGCCGCCGGCACCATGACCTTGTATCCCACTCAGTCACATTATCCTGACACTGAGCACACCAGTCCTTGCCCTATCCTAATAATGCCGAGCGCCTGGCTAGGAAGCGACAAGTATCAATTTTAAAGTCATTGGTTTGACTCGACCGGGACTCGAACCCACGACCCCACTCAAAGGATGGAGCATACAATACTATTGTAACAATAAAAAAAACTCCCTAATCCGAAAACCTCCCTAAATGGACCATTTAAAGTCGGTCCCGTGGTAGCTCGATTTAGAGAGGTTTTGTTGTATGCATATATATATTTATGTATATATGAAAATATGTATATTTGTATATATGTATATGTGTATATATATATGAGACTGTCTCAAAAGGTGCTAAGCAATATGGGACAAAACTGTGTCCATAGTACCGATCAACACACTATCTACTCATGCATTTGCTCAGGATAAACTGATTTGTTTTTTACATGGTGTTTCATAATCCCAATAGAATACATATTGATTTGAAGCAAATGTCCTTGTGTTTTCAGTGTAACCATTTCTGTGCTGTTTAGTATCAATCATTACTAGGGACAAAAAAACGAAGAGCTAGCACCTTTTGAGACAGGCTCATATACAGTAAAACCTCTCTAACAGACGACCTCCACAAATCGACCACTCCCTTATATCAATCGCTTTATTTGGGTCCCAACAATAACCATTGTAACCATATTCAAACTCCGTAAAACAATTACCTCCCTAAATGGACCACTTAAAGTCGGTCCCAAGGTCGGTTCATTTAGAGAGGTTTGACTGTATATCTAGACCTACGCTGGTATATACATAGCTGCTGTATACTAGGGTATATGCATACCCTCTCCCGGCCGCTTTACTGTACAGCTTCATTGATTTGTCAAGAACCAGCGCAAGCACACCGCTCTCCAAGTTCCAAGCGATATGCATTGATTCATCTAGTGTATGGATTTGTCACACAGTTAGTGAGGGTAGGCAGCGATTGGCCAGCTATTCGGGAAAATATATCACGATACGGAACTGAGGCTGGGTGCCAGAAGCAGTGGCTTTTCTGTGTGAAGATGGCGGTGAATTCACACTTCCGGTAGGTAGTGTGATCCATATATATATGTATGTGTATATATTGTATGTATATATCTGTATATTATATGTATGTATATATAGGTATATCTATCTATACATCTGTATATTATTTGTATATATGCATATGTATGTATGTATGTATGTATGTATGTACATAGATATATATATATGTGTATTATAATGAATTATAATAATATAAATAACGAAGCTGAATCCAAGGTTTAATTATTATTATTGTATTATTGTGCTATTGATATTGTATGTATTCGGAGTCGCCTGCCCCGTGATCGGTGCGCGCGAATGGGGCGCTATCTACGTAGCGCGAAAAATAACCAAAACGGTCTCACTTCGACTACAATTTTCCTTTTTAGGTGGAGCATATTTAGTCTCCGCCAGAGAAATAATAAATAGAACTCAGGCCAACTCTGTATTTGTCTATTCTTATTTTGACGTAGTGGCTTATATGTATATATGTATGTATATATTTATTATGTATATGTGTATATGTGTTAATATGTAAATATGTATGCGATTATGTGTGTATATATGTATATATGTGTGTATATGGATATATATATAGATAGATATAAATATATATGAATATATATGAATATGTATGTATATATATATGAATATATATATGAGTGTATATGAATATATATGAATATATATGAATATACAGTAAAACCTCTCTAACCGACCACCTCCACAGATCAACCACCCCCTGTATCGGTCGCTTTATTTGAGTCCCAACAATACCATTGCAACCATATTCTAACTCGCTAAACCAACCACCTTCCTAAATGGACCACTTAAAGTCGGTTCCAAGGTCGGTCGATTTAGAGAGGTTTTACTGTATATGTATATATATGCATATATATGAATATATATGTATGAATATATATGAATTCATATATATATATGAATATATATTCATATATATCAACATATATATTCATATATATGAACATATTCATATATATGCATATATATGCATATGTATGCATATATATGCATATATATGAATATATATGAAGATATATATGTATGAATATATATGAATTCATATATAGATATATGAATATATATGAATATATATGAACATATATATGAACATATTCATATATATTCATATATATATATGTATACATATGAAATCATATATACATATATGTTAAAATATGAACACTGATCGAAACGATGCATATGCCTGGTACGTGCTCGTGAAGAGAGTCAGGCTAATATTTGGAACTACAGCGAATCAATGCAGGTTCAACTGACATAGCGGTCAACCCGCTATTAAGCTAGGATTCCTTACACGCGGTATGCGGTATGCGAATGTGAATGCGAATGTGGCAAAAAATCAAAAAGCATCTAAGTCAATGGGGGTGATTCCTTACACGCGGTATGCGGCATGCGGCATGCGAATACTGAATCAGTCCATGTAGCGATCGGTGTGGCATGCGAATGCGAATGCCCATAGACAACAGTCTTAGAGAAACCTGACACTATGTGTGTGGGTGTGGGTGAAAGGACCCAAACCGTTCACATACCGCATGCCACATGCCGCATGCTGCATGCCGCATACCGAGTGTAAGGAATCCTAGCTTTATGGCCACTTTAGTTCACTTTCTGATCTGGCCACAATTGGACCGGTGTCGCAGTTTCAGTTCCCAGCAGTTGAAGTTCCCACAATTGCTTCTGGGCATGCGTCAACATCTAACGGCATCGTCTGCGCATTGTCAATGGTCGTGAGCAATCATCACACATAAAAAGTGAAATATCTCTAAAACCAAACCACCTAGAAACAAATACCTTGGTACACATATAGAAAACATGTTTACCAACACGATTATATTAAATTGATATGGTTAGGGTTCTGGATTTCTATTAATTTTGAATAATGTTTTGCACTGCGCGTACCACCAAACTCAACGCATTGTCAATGGTCGTGAGCAATCTTCATGCAGAAAAAGTGAAATATCTCTAAAACCACACCACCTAGAAACAAATCGCTTGGTACACATATAGAAAACATATTTACCGAAAAGATTATATTAAATTTATAAGGTTAGTCACACTGACACTATAGTGACAGCGATTTGCGGTGATCGCCGATGGTTTAAATCGGGCTAATGTTGACACATGCGCAGACAATGCTTTGACGCATGCGCAGATGCTTTGACGCATGCGCAGATGCTTTGACGCATGCGCAGAAGCAATTGTGGGAACTTCAACTGCTGGGATCTAAAACTGCGACACCGGCATGGCCATCCACAACGCTATAGTTATTAAGTACCAAAGGTTACCATGGTAACGAGGGTTTCCCTGTAGGTTCACCTGTCTATATATGTGTGGATATATATCGGTGTAAAACGTCTATAAGTGGTCTATTTAATATGTACAGATTTATGCATTTCATGCGAGTTTTCTATGTGTATACATATATGTACATGTATAGGTATTTTGTTGTCTATCAGCTGCAGCTGTGCTTCAGTTGTGACTTTGGAACGACTTCAACTGTTTTTTTCCTTATATTTAAAACAGGGCCTTTATACATATATAAATACATACCTTTATACATAATATATACACATATATGTACATAATATATACACATAGGTACATAATATATATGTACATATATATATGCATATTTTCATATTTTCATAGATTCATATATACATTATATGTGTTATATAATATGCCTATGTGTATTTATGCATACACCTACATACATTTACACATATATGGGACATATGAATTTAGATATATATATATATGTATTTTCTCATATGTGCATAAAATGCATGCATTTGTATATGTATATTTCTATGTTTGCATATATACACATGTTTATATATATTTTATGCATATATATATATAGGCCCCTACTTAACAATGTCTTTCCACTATTATAATTCCAGGACACTTATCACAAATTAATATCAAACTAAGCATAGCTACATAGCAGCAAAGTCTAATTTGATATTGATCTGCAAGAACTACTTTCTCGTCCATTTCTGTTATTGTTTCTTGTTCCAACTGGCCTAAATTGAAAGTAGTGCTGGTGAAATGGGACGATTATCATTAGAAGAGCACGACTAATCACCTCTTACGGAACCGGAAACGAAGCCATTCCGCTTTGGTGGCATAATAAATGTCTGTACATATGTATATATATATATATTCATTCAATTACACTATATATATATATATATTTAAATATGTATGTATATAAGTACATATGCCTATATATGAATAGTCATATAATTATATATATATATATATAAGTAGATATGCATATATATGTATATAATATATATGCCTATATATGTATAGGCATATAATTATATATATTTATATATATATATATAAGTAAATATGCATATATGTATATAAGTACATAGGCCTATATATTTATAGTATATACATGAGTGCATATATATGAACCATCATAGATACAAGATTCACCCCATACTTGCAGTAGAGGGGTGAACGACAACGTAGTCTAAAATACTGGTGAAAATAGCTTTAGTATGGAACAGTAAGTAGAATCCCTAGCTCCAGTATCAAATGGCTACTTCTATTGGCACAGAGTTGGTGAATTGAGAGAGAATGCAAAAAGACAAAATGGCGGCGATAGCATGCCACCGATTTCACTTTTAATGTTCCTTAAACCACATGTTTTATTATATTCGTTGACTCAAACGTAGCAGGTAAATATGAAGATGTATTTGTAGAATAATCATTTTATTTTGCTTCTTAAATTAATAATTTATCAGCTCAGTTCATTTCCACACCATGTCGAAATTTGTCGGCAGTTTTTCTAATGCGTTGGTCTTCACCCCTACTACAAGTATGTGGTGAATGTTTCATCTAAGTATGGAGTGATCTTTTATCTAGAGCCATCATTGACAGCGCTACACCATCAGACAATATGTTATAACAATGCGCTATCACCTATTAGCTCCATAGCTGACACCGCTTCTACAGAACTACACCTCACCTATAATCCAGGTATGATTGATTACAGGACCCATACAACTAAACTGTACACAGAAAAGTAGAAAATGCATCCCCATACTCGCTGACACCTATTTGTCATTTCTATTTTTGAAACTGACACGAAGCCTATTTGCCATTATTTTCTATTTTTGAAACTGACACAATTATGTACACGCATCCACATTAAACACGTACAAAGCTTGCTCACCTTGACTGTAAAGAACACACAACGCTGGCAAAGATTGCAGCCATTTATAAAAAAACACACAAAAAAACCCTTACATTTGCTTATAACAGTAGTGGTTTAGTTATATAATGTACGGGTATTTATCATTATACCAGTGACTTGATATGGATTTGTGTGTATCACATTAACTGTATACTGATAACCAGAAGCGCACCTTACAGGCATGTGTGTATGTTTGTATTTGTATATACTGAAATGTACGAAATTCTAGCCCAGACAGAGATGTACACAATGTGCGGTTTGTGAGCCTATGTAGATTTCACAAACGGTTATAGCGGATAGACTCAATCGAAATATATTTAACTTTTCAGAGCCAAACTTGGCCGCATCGCTGCAATCAAAGCATAACACCAAGAATAACACCCACACATATATAATATATATCCAAATATAACACTAAAAGGAATATATATATATATATATATATATGTATACAGATATATATCCGAGTGGGGTGTCTTAGTTTTTACTCTCCGTATTATGACTATATATATATATATATATATATATATATATATATATATATATGATGTATACCGCATTATACGAGTATAAATGCAAGGGGAACATATACTGTATATATCTATTCCTCCTTGGCACATTGGTGGTGCCCCCCTCCCAGATGTTGGGGTAATTACTAGGCAGGACCCCCCTCGAACCACACACACTGGAGGAATAATTGGAATGGAGTCTTACGCTTGGTGATAGACATACTACTATATATATATATTCGAAGGGTATATCATACTCTCTGTGTTATGCTTAAATATGTATATATATGTACAAATATGTGTATATATGTTATGTGTATGTGCATAACTATATGTATACATGTATATGTATATATATATGTATATATATGTATATATATGTATATATGTGCGATATAGCCCATTAGGGGAATATAAACAAGGACACTTCCACCACCATTTCCTCGTCTCCTTATAGCTGTGTTGCAATACACTTTTTATGCATCACACCAGGGCATAGTTCCCGCTTCAGCCACGGTGGCGCCACATGCGAGTAGTCAATATCACCATCTGAACTACACATCTGACCAGATATATATATATATATATATATATATATATACATACATTGTAACGGCTATTCCCGCCACGAGAGGGCGCGCCAAACTCTGCTTCCAACTTAGTAGGTGGCAATACTCAGTGTATTATAACAGCTCGGTGGGTTAAGCATTTATTTTAGGGAGCGCCACGACTTACTCTAATTCAAAGTCTTTGCTTTGAGTACCGCGCCGTAAGTACATTCATACTTCTTACTTCTTACACAGCTCATCACAACACAGCTATGAGCTATACCAAAATGGGCATATATATATATATATATATATATATATATATATTCATATTCATATATATATATGTATATATCTGTATATACATATATATATATATGCACATTATATAATATATAACACTAATCCAAACAGGAATTGAGGGGTATATCTAGACCTACGTGTGTGTGTGTGGGGGGGGGGGGGGGTGCTCAAGTGCTAAATAGCTTAAATAGTCACAATTAAACACACAAATAAGGAGAATATTCACAACGCTGAAAAATCTGCGTCAATTATGGACTCGGATATATACAACAACAACGACAACAACAACATCGAATGCTACCTGTAATTGCTATGTGAGATTATAGAGAAGTTTCTGCAGTGACTAGTAGAGTAGCACAACCTAGCATAGGCCTAGTGAATACAGCGCACGTCGAAGTCAATGGCAAGGACACGGATCTGCATCACTTATTTCGTATGTGCTCTTTCTCTCAATGCACTCACTGATATATATATATATATATATATATATATATATATGTGATGCATAAAAGTTATGCGAGTATAAAGGCGCATAGGGGAAGATTCGCTATGTTGGTCACCCATATGTTGTGTACTACTTTATGGGTGACCCCCTTTTCACGGTGGGATAGGTGGCACCACCACCCCCCACCACTACACCCCACCACTACCAGTGCTGCGAATACTGTCACTCGCACACTGAAATATATATATATATATATAGATATATATATAATACCGAAAGGTGGTTAAGTTTTAGGGTCGTTCTGATCACTACTCCTCTGTTAATGCCAACCCGCATCATCGTACTCTGCTGATGCTTCGCCATGTATGGGTTGTTAATAGCATGTATTTTTGTGTGCCTATCATACACATTTTATTATTAATTTTGAATTATAAAGAAAATTGAATTTCATATTAATTTTAATGTTTGTTTACTAACTTTGGTCACTTCGACCATACTGACATCCATATTGGAATGCTCTCCCAGAGGGCGCGTTTTAACTTTTACATAGCTTTTTACATAGCTTTAAATCCTAGCTTTAAATCCTAGCTTTAAAGATCAGCTTTAAAGCCTAGCTTTAAAGCCTAGCTTTGAAGCCTATCTTTAAAGCCTAGCTTTGAAGCCTAGCTTTAAATCCTAGCTTTAAAGATCAGCTTCAAAGCCTAGCTTTAAAGCCTACCTTTAAAGCCTAGCTTTAAAGCCTAGCTTTGAAGCCTAGCTTTGAAGCCTAGCTTTAAATCCTAGCTTTAAAGCCTAGCTTTAAAGCTCAGCTTTAAGGCCTAGCTTTAAAGTCTAGCTTTAAAGCCTAGCTTTAAGCCAAGCTTTAAAGCCTAGCTTTAACCAGTGCCCATCAAGGTTAGCTACTATACAATATATATATAGTATATGTATATAGTATAAGTATATAGTATAAGCTATATATAGTATATATATAGTATAAGCTATATAGTATATAGCTATATAGTATATAGCATATATTAGTATATAGCATAAGCTAAATAGTATATAGTATATAATATAAACTAGTATATAATAACCTGGTTCACTAAATGCCTGCATGGTGTTACTAATATATTGTGTATGGAATATGGATTGGTAGTTGCACCCACTTTGATCATTCACAGTGTAAAACCGGCTCACTCCGATATAACCTCCGTAGTCTTTACTTAAAGTAGCACAGTCCGATGGTTTTGAGGTTCTGTCATTTTCTCAGCTAAATATACATGTATTAGGTTGATCGGTATAATCTACCTTTCTTTAGTTTGAAGTAACTTTACTTTAAAATGACAAACTTATGAGATAGTTTAAGTGTAAACATGACAAATTAATTTTGGCATGCTTTCCAAAACTCTGACTCCTTGGCCGTAATCGATTAACACGACCCAAGCGACTCGGGTCACCCAAGTCGTCAGAATTTCAAATCGAACACCGCGAGTGGAGTCGACAAATACACGTGCCATGTGCAAAACGATCTGAACCAAGTAACCCACCTTGTAGCTGGGGTTGGCTTCGAGTGATGACGTCACATTGTGCTGGTACTGTCCTGCAGGGTAACAGCTACCAATACCAGTCATACATGTTTTTTTTAAAGAATAACTTAGATTAATGAAATGGAAATATAGCTAAACTAGGCCATCATAAAATACTTTAAATCCTATTTTGCTGTAATTTTATCGGTTATTAAAAAAAAAAAAAATGTTTTCCACCCCGAGTGCGGAGAAGCGTATTCGATTATTCGACCTGAGTCTGTAGGATGTGCGCATGCGCCAAAAAGTGGCTCGGGTGACCCGAGTTGATTAATCGATTATGCCCCTTAGGATTCAGCAGTAAAAGGTTCTGTTAAATTGACTTAGTATTCCATTCTATGCAGCAACCAACACTTAATAAATGCACCACTGTCTAAGTTGGATATGTAGGTTAAAATATCTAAATAAGTGGTTTGCTTTTGAAAATATGATGTTTTCATCGGATTGTCCAACTTTGTACTTACATAGTCCGATCGCTTTGGAAGTTTTGCAATAGTTTTCAGATGAATGGATCGAGTTGACCATTGTAATCTCCTCTTCATTAGTATATGATGAAAAATGGCTAAGTTTGAAGCTATTTGAAATGAAGGCACCCATAATAATTTTGGAAAGCACACCAAAACCCTTGCAGTTGTGACCTAGATTCTCATCTGGTAAAGGCCATGTAATATGCTGACCTAGCGTTTCTCAAGTAGTTTGTACAAAGGCCTGGTCTAATAAATCCAGGAATTATTCCAGTTATGTTCCCCCAAATTATTAGTTAATACACCAGTATCTATGTCGGAGGTATAGGAGACGTGAATGGTGACCTTTACTTGCTCTGGCTGTTCCATTCACATCACCACCCCCCGCCCCCCATCTAACTTTAAAAAAAATGATACCATTATATTTGAACTTGTATCTTCCGAATACATGCCAAATAAAAGCTCACGAGAGAAGCACGCTAGAAATGGCTGCCAAGGTGTGGAATGCCCAAACAGTAAAGGAACGACAAATTCCTGACCTAAAAACATACAAAAAATATCTGTGCAAAATAAGGTTAGGAAACCCCCACTAAGCTGCACCGCAAAGGGGCATGTGATATGTCACGGCCCACCAGCGGGACGCCCAATGGAAGGTAACCATGACAAAAGTAGCCAGATAACACACCACACAGCTACGTACAAGCCTATGATATGTAAATAGGAGTAGGCTAGTCTAGTAATAAGAGTAGAAAAAATAAAACACATATATGCCAAGAAAATCCAAAAAAAATAACATAGGCTACTAGAACCATACCAACCAACTATCTATCTGCTACTGAAATGCAGGCAATCAAATACCTTATCAGCAACTACTGTGTGATAAGATAACACCAACACTACAGCTGGCCAGCATTGAAAACAAGCCTGAATACCCAGGCTTATATGCTATGGACAGTATAAATACAGCCTCAATAAAAATAAAAAAAATAAATAAAAAAAGGGTGAAATGTAGGATAGTGTTGAGATTCTGAATAAAGAATGCTTCATCGGACAATGCCACTTTAATTGACCAAAAACACAGGCGTATCTTGATTCAGTCTGAATCTAAATCGCTGAGGTCTGCCACTGAATGTTTCTCTTACATACCTGCCCGATTGCTCGTGTGTTCTGTCTTTGGTGGGTTCAAGTCCCATGTGAAAGAAAATACATCACCCAAAACTCTATTTATCATGGCTCATACGAAAGCTACAGACACTCGGGCCTCACAGCTCATAGCAGGCAATAAGGGCTTAATATTGCCATTCTGGTTGAATGTCTTTTGAATCCAGTTCGCGTCAAATGACTTTAGTATTCTCACTTCAGCATGGGCACGCGTATTACAGTGCCATACTAATAATATCACTCAATTCATATAATTAAAAGTACTGTTCTCTGTGCTGGAGTGGTTAGAGTGTCTGACTTTTTTTCTAGGTCAGACTAGTAATCTGAAGGTCGATGGTTCGATTCCCCATGCCCCCATCTCTGGCAATTTGGATTTTCACCACTGTGTATAACTTACAGCATCATCAAAGGCCAGTTGCTATCATGCCATGTCTATGTGGTGTGGGAGGTTAAAAATCCCCTGGGTCGGTAAAAGTGTAGGCTCGGGCTTTCTATTGACAAACTGTCTAATGGTGAGAACAAGTCTATTCAGACTTATCCATGATAGGCAGTATAAATCTTCAAGAAAATAAAATAAAGAACAAAAATTGTAGTTATCATTAGCACCGTTTAGATACAAAGATCTACGGGAATTCATTTCTATCTCGCCTAAAAGCAATTTTATGCGATATTTATAGTTCACTCCAAAATGATCGGGAAATGTATGTAACACAGCGTAAATCTGGCTCTAACATTTCGTCTTTAAAGAAATACATTCATGATTTTCAAATTTATTATATGCTGTTTCTCCCAAATGGTTGGTGATAATACTTTTGTGGAAGTTGTGAAAGAGGGTTATGTTTATTTAAAGTTGCATAACCCGATGGTTATGAGTTTCTGTCATTTTTCTGAGATAGATACATTGGGGATGTTGGCCTGCTAACATCTGTAATTCGCCAACGAGACGCCAGGTGGATCCTGGGTCAAGCCGCCCCTTCCTCACTCGCCCACCGACTCCCGAGACGACAACAACTAATTTCACCCTCCCACCCACCCCAAGATAACTACTTGGAAGGTTTGAGCGCTGTTCGGGAGCTGTTCGGGTAGTTACGTACTATCTATCTCGCTAACATGTTTATTTTCAGCCTTGTATTGAACTACGAATTTTTGTGACTTAACTTGATCTATGATGACCCTGACTATGATTGAACGAATTTTACTCAAGAGGCCTCTGTCGCCGCCAAGCATTGTACACGAATGATCACGAACGATACGCAGCTCATTCATCGTGAGCATGATTCTAACATGTCTGGCCCTGTGCCTCCTAGCATCCGAGAATTGTTTAACTTGAGCAGATTCATTATTAAATCTGTCCAAATAACTTATATACTTGTGTTGTCTTGGTGTCTCGTTGGTGAATTGTATTAGGTTGATCGTTATGATCTACCTTATTCTAGTTTGAAGTAACTTTGATCTTAATGGCAAACACTTGAGATATTTTAAGTGTAAATATGTCAAATTAGTTTTAGCAAGCATGCCAAAACTCTGAACACCATAGGCTTGTGCAGTAACAGGTTCTATTAAATTGGCTTACTGTGTGTCCTTATATGTGCTGACAAATGCTTAATAAGTGCCCCAGTATCTAAGTTAGATATTTAGAATCAAATCTAGATAATTGTTTTCGTTTTGAAAATGTGATGCTTCATCGGACTATGCAGCCTTAATAATTTTTCAAATTTATTAAGTGTTTTTTCCCCCAATGGTTGGTGATATTTCTTTTGTGGGTGCTGTGACAGTTAGGTTTATTTAAAGCTGCATAGTCCGATGAAATATCAAATTTTCAAAACCAAACCAATTATCTAGATTTGATTTTACATATCTAACTTTGATACTGATGTACTTATTAAGCATTTGTTTCTGCATAGAAGGCAGTAATGAGTCAATTTAACATAGCCTGTTATGGCAGAAGTCTATGGTGTCAGCTTGCCAAAACTAATTTTCCATGTTTGGACTCAAAATATCTCAAAAGCTTACCATTTAAAATAAAGTAACTTTGAACTAATGTAAAGTAGATAATAGTGATTGATCTAATATATTTATCTCAGTAAAAATACAGAAATTCAAAACCACCGGACTATGAAACTATAAGTTTCAAGGAAGAACTCACTCAAATTTTCATGAATATGGCAAGCAACCAGCTAAAGACCCTCACACACAACACATATGTACATAATATACACATGTATACAACTATATAATAGATGCATATGTATGTGTATCTCTTATATATTAGTATGTCTTTATATGAAATAGCACACATACACATAAGTATACACACATCATACAATTATACGATAGCTACATATTCATGTATATATTAATATATATATATATATACGTGTCTATGAATTAACATAGACACGTCCACACCCACAAGCATTTATATGCACACACATATGCTTATATAATATATACATATCGATGTGTCTATTACATATTTATATGTGTTTATATGAATTAACCTACATACATTTATGTATTTTTGTGTACACATTCAACCAATTACATAATACTACACATAATTGTATCGATTATATATTTGCTCATGTGCGTCTATATGAGTCGCGTGCACAATCGTATATATACACATGCCTGTGTATATATTAAGTGCATATATACATCAGTTTTATACAAACACATCCAGTTATAGCATCGTGTTTAGGTAATATGCACACATATGCTGTTTGTTTGTTTGTTGTTGTTTTACGTCCTAGCAACATCTAGGGTCATATCAGGACGGGTACCGACTTGTGACAGTGTGCACTCATGGCGACTTTATAGTGCTGTCCCACTGGGAAACCAGGCCGCCGGCACCATGACCTGATATCCCACTCAGTCACATTATCCTGACACTGAGCACACCAGTCCTTGCCCTATCCTAATAATGCCGAGCGCCTGGCTAGGAAGCGACATGTATCAATTTTAAAGTCATTGGTTTGACTCGACCGGGACTCGAACCCACGACCCCACGATCTACCAGCACGGGAGACGGACGCTCCAACCCACTCGGCCACCCCGTCTGGTCCACACACATATGCTAAAGTTGCTGCTAAAGTATATATATACATGCATGTATCTATGTATATATGTGTATACATATACTAGTTGTAAACATTCACATCCAATTATAACATCGTGCTTATGTAACATTCACACATATATACAATGATATATATACACACATGTTTATATACATGTATGGGCATGTATATACATTTGGTTTATACATGCCCATTAAGTTAAAGAATTGTGCTTATGCAACATACACACATACGGATGAATAGCTATACATGTGTGCATCTATAAAGGTATGTGTATATATACACATTAATTCCACGTCCAGTTCAAACATGCGTATGCAACATATACAGATCTATGCACAGATATTTAGCTGTACATGTGTGTATTTATACATTAGCTTTATACATCGTGCTGATACAAGATACACACATACATGGATAGGTATACCTATGTTTATCTATACATGTACATCCAGTTATACATGTGTGTGCACATACACAATAGCATTATACATGTACATCCAGTTATACATGTGTGTGGATATACACATTAGCATTATACATGTACATCCAGTTATACATGTATGTGCATGTACACATTAGCGTTATACATGTACATCAAGTTGTACATGTATGTGCATATACACATTAGTATTATACATGTACATCCAGTTATACATGTGTGTGGATATACACATTAGCATTATACATGTACATCCAGTTATACATGTGTGTGCACATACACATTAGCATTATACATGTACATCCAGTTATACATGTGTGTGCACATACACATTAGCATTATACATGTACATCCAGTTATACATGTATGTGCATATACACATTAGCATTATACATGTACATCCAGTTATACAGGTATGTGCATATACACGTTAGTGTTATACATGTACATCCAGTTATACATGTGTGTGCACATACACATTCGTATTATACATGTACATCCAGTTATACATGTATGTGCATATACACATTAGCATTATACATGTACATCCAGTTATACATGTATGTGCATATACACGTTAGTGTTATACATGTACATCCAGTTATACATGTGTGTGCACATACACATTAGCATTATACATGTACATCCAGTTATACATGTATGTGCATATACACATTAGCATTATACATGTACATCCAGTTATACATGTGTGTGCACATACACATTAGCATTATACATGTACATCCAGTTATACATGTATGTGCATATACACGTTAGTGTTATACATGTACATCCAGTTATACATGTATGTGCATATACACATTAGCGTTATACATGTACATCCAGTTATATATGTATGTGCATATACACATTAGCGTTATACATGTACATCCAGTTATACATGTATGTGCATATACACATTAGTGTTATACATGTACATCCAGTTATACATGTATGTGCATATACATGTTAGTGTTATACATGTACATCCAGTTATACATGTATGTGCATATACACATTAGCATTGGTCATGTTGCTACGGCAAGGTGGCTAATTCGGGACCGAGACAGGACAGATATCGCTCCCCCATTTTGACCCCGACACTACCCCACCATACCACGCCCCCTTTTATTAATAGGCCCCAAACTCAACTAACTCCTGGTGGTGACACCGGCACATGCGCCGGTGGCCGCCACCTGTACCCGGTGACCAATCTCTGATGTCACTTCCGCCCCTCCTGACGCACCAATGGCACTCACCACCCAGACGCCAGACCGACGACACCACACACCTTTTCTCACTGCCCCACACAACCCTACTATAAACATTTTGACTCGTAAGGGTTGAGTGCCGGGTCATGCAGAAATTCAAACCTTATACCTGAAACCTTACATGACATTTGAACTTGACCTGATGCACCTTGAACTTACACTAATAATATTACCCATTCTATGTAGTCATGCAGAAATTCAAACCTTATACCTGAAACCTTACATGACATTTGAACTTGACCTGATGCACCTTGAACTTACATTAATAATATTACCCATTCTATGTAGTCATGCAGAAATTCAAACCTTATACCTGAAACATTACATGACATTTGAACTTGACCTGATGCACCTTGAACTTACACTAATAATATTACCCATGCTATGTAGTTCCGTCTCGTGTCCTGAATTATACATGTACATCCAATTATACATGTGTGTGCATATTCACATTAGTGTTATACATGTACATCCAGTTATACATGTGCGTGCATATACAAATTAGCAGTATACGTGTACATCAAGTTATACATGTCTGTAGATATATACATTAGCATTATACATGCATATCCAGTTATACATGTGTGTGCATATAATGATATACACATTGGTGTTATACATGTACATCCAGTTATACATGTGTATGCATATACACATAGCATTATACACGTACATCCAGTTATACATGTGTGTGCATATACACATTAGCATTATACATGTACATCCAGTTATACATGTGTGTGCATATACACATTAGCATTATACATGTACATCAAGTTATACATGTCTGTAGATATATACATTAACATTATACATGCATATCCAGTTATACTTGTGTGTGCATATAATGATATACACGTTGGCATTATATATGTACATCCAGTTATACATGTGTATGCATATACACATAGCATTATACATGTACATCCAGTTATACATGTGTGTGCATATACACATTAGCATTATACACGTACATCCAGTTATACATGTATGTGCATATACACATTAGCATTATACATGTACATCAAGTTATACATGTCTGTAGATATATACATTAGCATTATACATGCATATCCAGTTATACATGTGTGTGCATATAATGATATACACGTTGGCATTATACATGTACATCCAGTTATACATGTGTATGCATATACACATAGCATTATACACGTACATCCAGTTATACATCTGTGTGCATATATACATTAGTGTTTTACATGTACATCCAGTTATACATGTGTGTGCATATACACATTAGCATTATACATGTACATCAAGTTATACATGTCTGTGGATATATACATTAACATTATACATGCATATCCAGTTATACATGTGTGTGCATATAATGATATACACATTGGCGCTATACATGTACATCCAGTTATATATGTGTGTGCATATACACATCAGTGTTATACATCTACATCCAGTTATACATGTGTGTGCATATACACATTAGTGTTATACATGTACATCCAGTTATACATGAAGAGTTCAGGCGCAAAACCACGTGAATGCCAATCCAAAAATGGGGATAAACATTGGAATTCAATCCTCGAAACGTTTTAAAATCTTTTTTATTCCTTCTTTTGTTCATTGCTCCACAACCATGTGATCATATGAAAAGTGGAATTAATGAGAATTAAAATTATTTTTAGGTACAAATCTTTTATTTAAACTACATTTTTTGATTGGCGGTTACATGGTTTTGCTCCTGAACTCTTCACATCTGTGTGCATATACACATTAACTTTATCTATGCACATCCAGTTATAATATGGTGTTTATATAGCCTCTCAATACACAGGGTATCACAATAAGATGATGTTTTCAGGGTAATCTGCCCTGCTCTACCGACTTCAATGCTACTAATACTATGTACAAGCCCGGGTACATTACATGTATGTTCACCCCTACCGGCACTACTTAGTACTTGTGCCCCCCCCCCCCCCCCACCCAGTCCCGCTCCATGACAACCAGGGGTACTCCGGTTAATGCAATGCAAACCCTATCCAGGAAAAATTCATGTGAATATTAAACTAATTCAGCCCGAGTAACCCCCCCCCCCCCCACCCCCAACCCCCCAACCCCCCCCAAACCCCCCAACCCACCCCAACCCCCAACCCCCCCAACCCCACCCACATTGATTGATATTAGTCACATGTGGCCGAGTAAACAATGTAATCTTCCACTTTTTCATAAAATATTGGCTGATTCAATTTCAGAACAGTGGAATTGTTTACAATGCTTCAGAAGCAATGCCATTGTCTGTATGTGTATACTTATATGTATATATGCATGTGTATATATACATATATATGTATATATGTGTGTATATACATATATATATGTGTGTATATACATATGAATATATATATGTATATATATGTATATATATGTATATGTATATGCATATATTATATGTATATATATGTATATGTGTATATGTATATACTTATGTATGTATATATGTATATGTATATATATTTGTATATATGTATATATATATGTATATATGCATATATACATCTATATATATGTCTATATATATATATCTTAAAATAGCTGTATATATGCATGCATATAGTACCAGTTCAGCTTTACATATACATAGGCCTATCGATATACATATGTGCGTACATGTATATATTTACGCATGCGCATGAACATATGCATGCATATATATATATATATATATATATATACACATATTTCAGATATTATGTTGTAGCAAATAATAACAGTTTTGTTACGACAAACACACAGGATAACGTTTACATTCCCGTTGGTAACATTCTGACCCAACTGTCAAGGATTGCAATGATACTAGGCATTTAGCAATATATAATGAATGCTTAACGGAGAACTAATATTTACATATATATATTTATATATTTAGATATATATATATGTATATGTAGATATATAGGCCTAGATATATATATATATATATATATATATATACATAAACAGACATATATATACATTTATATACTATATATACTATATATATATACATATATATCCATATATATACTTATACATACATATATATATATATATATATATATTCAGCACACCGGCACGACATTATGTAACTGGCGTGTGGGTGTATGATATTATTGAATACCATAGTCGCCATGGTGACATTATTGAATACCATAGTCGCGATGATGACATTATTGAATACCATAGTCACCGTGGTGACATTATTGAATACCATAGTCGCCATAGTGACATTATTGAATACCATAGTCGCCATAGTGACATTATTGAATACCATAGTCACCATGATGACATTATTGAATACCATAGTCACCATGGTGACATTATTGAATACCATATTCGCCATGATGACATTATTAAATACCATAGTCACTATGATGACATTATTGAAAACCATAGTGACCATGATGACATTATTGAATACCATAGTCGCCATGGATACAAAAGATAGCGTCTACAGCACTGAAAGGTCGTGCTTGTACCACCAGTGGAAAGATGATGTTGCCTCGTCAGTGCTGTTTTCTTCTTTCGGCCCTCCCAGATGAAACTTAAGGCACTTGTCTTAAACATTTTCATCAAAGTTACCACCTTCTTCTTCTTTAACTTCTTCCGGTAACCTTTATTCACATTCAAAACGGGTAGTGGTGGAAGGGAATGGGTGTGTGGGTGTGTGGGTGTAGGGGAAATAAGGGTTGTTGCGATCATTGCTCGCAAAACCGACCTCAATATCATATCTTCGTAGAATGTGAGATAAAATTAGGTAACAAAATCAATTTCCGGCCGAAAGGATACCTGATAGCGACCGCGCCGCCCGAAGTCGCCTCACCCGGGCTGTCGTGCGGCACGGGCCACCCCAGCCGGGTGAGTCCAGGCGGCACAGCGCCCACCAGCCATACACTGGCAGGTGATATTAAGCCCTGCAGCCTAAATAATATGGGCATAACTCGTTATACAATACAAATTTAGATTATTTTATTTGATAAAACAACAACAAAAATCCCAAAATCCCAAAATAAAAACTCACGGAAAATTGATTTTGTTACCTAATTTTATCTCACATGTCTGTCTGTCTCTCTCTCCCTAATCTTCCAAATCAGCAATGGGTATGAAAGTGATCTATTTATCTTGATATTCGATCAAAAACAAAAAGAATTTAGTCTGCTAGCTCACAGATTAGATTATACATGTAATACTGGCTGATATCCAGTTTTTGGTATTGCCGTTGTTTTTTTTT
The DNA here is from genome assembly GCA_030323885.1 of Branchipolynoe longqiensis. NCBI lineage: Eukaryota > Metazoa > Annelida > Polychaeta > Phyllodocida > Polynoidae > Branchipolynoe > Branchipolynoe longqiensis. Next base: position 38,749,149 of record CM059195.1, read on the forward strand.
AACTCACCAAAAAAACACCCCAAGACCAAACTTGCCGTTATTTATATAAAAAGAACATAAAATTATAAAACCCCACAAAAAACCCACTCCAATACTAAATACATTTAACTTTCAGTGTACGCTATTCAAGATAATTACATTCTGAAATTAAAGGTAATTTAGTGAACTCAATTTCGCCATTATATGGGTGTTGAGTCCCTAGGACCTCAGCTACGACCTGGTCAACACACTCCCAGAGACCTTCACAATAACTGCCTAATATACAAATTTATATATAGTAGTCCCTGTAAGCAGCAGCACCTGTGATCAGCGGACGATTGTCATGTGCGGACATTTTTTTTTTCAGTGCACAAATTGTCTTTAGTTTCATTTGACTCCCCCTCCCCCCTCATACACATATCAATGATATGACATCTGCTATATCAAGACAGCATTGGTTGGGATGCAGAGTTGTCCGTTGAGGATGGGTTCTACTGTAATTTTATATTTGATTGAGTCGCAGGCCAGGTGCAATCGGGAGCTACTTCCGGTTTCATTCTGTGCGATGTGCTGGCTATCAAAACACTGAAGTGAGTACTCAAGAATTTTCAGATTTTCTTACATTTTCTTAGATTTTCTTACATTGTCTCATATTTTCTTACATTTTCTTACATTTTCTTACACTATTCACGTGGCCTCTTTCTGGATCGAAAACTATTCTAAAATGCGACACCATCCACCTTTGGCCATTCCATTTTACTGATAGCGATACAATCAACCACTAGGCAACATCCTGTCCCAACGGGATCTCGATAACGCTGCGCTTCAGTTGGAGGGTTGTTTCTTATAGCACACACCAGTGTCAATTCTTTGCCGATATGAAAAGGTGTGAGTCATCTCGAGAGCTACACTTGCGGTGTTGATATATTGTTCTTGAGAAGAAGTGATTTAAGCGAAGCAGAGTTGTAGCAACTATATATATTTATATATATATATAGATCTATATATATAATTATCTCTCTCTCTCTATATATATATATATACATATATACATATACACAAAAAGGGATGTGTTTATATATACATAGTGAAATCTTCAGTTTTCAAACAGTTTGCTTTTCTAAGAAATCAGCCGCGTTATAAGCTCAAGCCCCTTGTGCTCCCAAGGTAGGTCCTTTGATCAGGAGCTAAGGGTGAGGTAACCCTAACAGAAAACCTCGAGTGCTGAAGTCGGAGGTAGCAGGCTGCAAGTCGCACCCTAACAAACCATGGTACCACGCATACACAGCCATATGACACTTGGAGACAAATTCAACAGAACTGGGCTCCAAGTGTAATTGAAGGCGAACGAAAAGAAGAAGAAGTTCACAAACATATGTTTTCAACAAAAGTGCATCGGTTTCCGAACGCATTCTCAGTTCATGAACAACTGTTACTGAGTTGAGTACTGCAAAGAAACAGAAAACAGAAATAAACTGAGATGTTAGAGAAAAAAATCCAGAATTTCAGTTACTTGATGTTCTTATGGAGGGGGACAACCAGTAACCCCCCCCCCCCCCCCCACCCACACCCACACCCCACACCTCTTCCTTCCTCAAAATCGGTTTCGGTTTACAAACAAATCGGGTTATGAACAACATTTTGGCTGGTTGGTTGGCTGGTTGTTGGAGTTTTACGTCCTGGTAACATATAAGGTCATATCAACATTTAGGAAGGAATTATGTTCGAAAACCGAGGTTTCACTGTGTCTGTATATATACATGTATATATATATATAGATATATATATATATATATATAGATATATATATATATATTATATATATATATATATATATAGTTTATATACACATCTAACCAATGCACCAATCATTTCTCCTTTTGGATAAATGAAAACCGATATGGGTTAGCAATATATAATCATTCTCATAAACAGACCCGTGAAACAATGTACGGACAGTGTCTTTCCCTTTCTTTGACTCAGTTTCCATAGCATTAGCAACCGTGTACAGATGCTGCAGTAGCACTGACTATTTCCAACTACCAAAATAGCATTGCAAAATAATTAATCGACTGCTTATTCCTACAAATAAGACATGATTATATATATGTAATCACTATCCGTGTAGATATATATATATATATATATATATATATATATATATATATATATACAATATAGTATATATATACATACAATATATATATATAGTATATATATACGTGGGTGATCCGCAAAAGAAGTCTATGCACAAATTCTACAAAAATAAATCTACGAATTGATTATAAATATATGCTATGGACAGTATAAATACAGCCTCAATAACAATTTAAAAAATGCTACTCTTAATTTCAACACTTATGTATCGTCGACATAGACACACAAAGATATGTTTTCAAATAGACGCCTAGGTAAATGTGAGTTTAGCAGATCTGCACAGTAATGGCTACCTATGAAACACGATGGGTTATCTGCAAACCTTCGTGTGGATCTTTGTAATAACTCGGTCGCATGCGATTTAATTATTTAAGCTTGCATAGTCCGATGGTCTAGAGTTTCTGCCATTTTCTGAGATAAATACATTAGATTGATCATTTTTTATTTATTTTTCTTGAAGATTTATACTGCCTATCATGGATAAGCCTGAGTAGGCTTGTTTTCACCATTAGACAGTTTGTCGATAGAAAGCCCGAGCCTACACTTTTACCGACCCAAGGGATTTTTAACCTCCCACACCACATAGACATGATATGTGGTGTGGGAGGTTAAATATTATAATCTACATTACTTCAATTTGAAGCAACTTTTATTCTAAATGGCTAACTTTGGAGATATTTGGAGTGAAACCATGTGACATTATTTGTTGTCAAGCATGTCAATACTCTGACAGCATAGGCTTCATTAGGTACAAGATTCACCCCGTACTGCTGCAGTAGGGGTGCAAACCAGCCTTATGTAAAAGGTGGCGAAAAAACGGGTCAAAGAATTGAGAGCCTAATTTAACAAACTAACAAGCAACATTTATTCTTTACCTATATCTTATTATTTACCCGCTACTTTTGAGTTTAAAAATATAATATAATATCTAGTTTAATAAGATTTAAAAGTGAAATCGACGGCGTTCTGCGGCCGCCATCTTGTCTTTTTGCATTCTCGCCCAGTTCACCAACTCTGCGCCTATAGAAGTATTCATTTGATACTGGAGCCACATATGGAGCCTCACTTTCATACTGTAGCCTCACTTTCATATTAATGCTATTTTCCCCCGTATTTACATAAGGCTGGTCTTCACCCGTGTACTACAACGGGTGAATCTTTTATCTAAGGCTTCATCAGTAATGGGTTATATTAAATTAGCTGAGCACCACCTCATGTGCGGACTGAATGCTTAATACATGCACCAGCATCTACGTTTCATATGCAGGATCAAATTTAGGTAAGTGTTTTTTTTTTTATAGAAAATGTTATGCTTTCATCGGACTATGCAACTTTAAAATGATGTAACTGACTCTGACATCCTAAGTGTTTGTAGATGAACCTGTTTGATATTTCTCGCTCTTGCTTCTTAACACGCAACAGTTAATTAAGGAATGTGGGTGTTTTGAGTTCCGCTGGTCCCTCAGAAAGTACCGAAGCTGGAACCCAGCACGCCAGGTCACAGCTCTAGTTTACACACGGGAAGTTGGGGGTTGGTGTCCATCCCAGCCCTATCCTTCGCTATAGGCCCTATGCAGTAAACTCACTTTGCACCGATAACCACATGCCTCCTGATGACCAATCTAGGTATGTAGGGTTGTTGCCATAGATTTCTTTCTAATGTACATTGCAGTGAAATTTTCCAAGGAAATATTTAAAATTAAATAAAATGCTGCGTCATAGCTTCAGTTTACATGGCGGAAAGTGAATGAGGTGGTGAATACACACAAAGTGTTAGAGTGTCTGACTTTTTTCTAGGTCGGACTCCTAATCTGAAGGTCAGTGGTTCGATTCTCTGTGCCCTCACCTCTGCCAATTTGGATTTCCACCGCTGTGTATAACTTACAGCGTCATCAAAGGCCAGTTGCTCTCATACCATGTCTATGTGGTGTGGGAGGTTAAAAATCCCTTGGGTCGGTAAAGGTGTAGGCTTGGGCTTTCTATCGACAAACTGTCTAATGGTGAAAACAAGCCTATTCAGGCTTATCCGTGATAGGCAGTATAAATCTTCAAGAACAAGAAGTGTGGTTTATCTCATGTAAAATACTTGCTAAGACAATGTCACTGCAATCTACATTACGTACAAGCCTATGATATAAGATAACACCAACACTACAGCTGGCCAGCATTGCAAACAAGCCTGAATACCCAGGCTTATATGCTATGGACAGTATAAATACAGCCACAATAAAAAAAAGAAACACACAAAAAAACTCAAAACATTAGAAACAAAATACATGTATAGAACCATACCAAGTTTTGTCATCAGTAGGCATGTAGTTATTGGTGAAAAGTGATAGACACAAGGTGTGGTTTATCTAATGTAAAATATTTGCTAGGACAATGTCACTGCAATATACATTACGTACAAGCCTATAATATAAGATAACACCAACACTACAGCTGGCCAGCATTGACAACAAGCCTGAATACCCAGGCTTATATGCTATGGACAGTATAAATACAGCCACAATAAAAAAAACACACACACACAAAAAAACTCAAAACATTAGAAACAAAATACATGTATAGAACCATATCAAGTTTTGTCATCAGTAGGCATGTGGTTATTGGTGAAAAGTGATACACACAAAGTGTGGTTTATCTAATGTAAAATACTTGCTAAGACAATGTCACTGCAATCTACATTACGTACAAGCCTATGATATAAGATAACACCAACACTACAGCTGGCCAGCATTGAAAACAAGCCTGAATACACAGGCTTATATGCTATGGAAAGTATAAATACAGCCACAATAAAAAAAAACACACAAAAAACCCCTCAAAACATTAGAAACAAAATACATGTATAGAACCATATCAAGTTTTGTCATCAGTAGGCATGTGGTTATCGGTGAAAAGTGCATTTGAAGTATAGAGGCTATGGTGAGGGATCGGGTTGGGAGGCGGTGCCAACCCCAACTTCCAGTATGTAAGCTGAAGCTGTGACCTGACAATATGGGTCACAGCTTCAGTCCTTCTTCAGGAACCAGCGGAAATTAGAATACCCATATTCTGGCATACACTGGCAGGACCAGAACTGTGTATCGATAAAATAAAATTTTCACCCACAGGGATGAAAATGGTCTCTGACAAAAAATGTGGAAAACTTAGTGACAATCGCGAATTTCAAGAAAACATGGATTTCCCCCCCTAGGATTAGCATTGTCAGGGAATCATGGGAGAAAATGCCAGAAGTCAGGTTTCAACTGTCCTAGTGACTATATTATCACCCATACCTAACCCTTTCTTGCTTGGTTTTTATGTCCGAACAACATCTAAGGTCATAAGAATGAGATTCAGACAAATCAATAACTGTCATATATATTATATATATATATAATATATTGAGATTTTGTTTAACGTTAATCAGTAAATATAAAAAATCGCGGAAATCCGCGAAATCGCGGAGATCTTTCATCCCTGAGCACGGCATTGAACGAGTCCTCTATTTAGCATTATGTATCCAAACTTATGCTTGGAGAGTGTCAAGGGCTGCAAAATACCCTCGGAATGTTGGCTAACAATCTTAGCTACAAGGTTCTTTTTGTTGTTGGTAGATTAATTGATTAAATAGGGGAAATTTCAACTGCTCCTTTCCCTATCCTAATAATGCCGAGCGCCAGGCTAGGAAGCGATCAGTATACATTTTTAAGTCATTCGGTTTGTTTGTTTTGTTTTACGTCCTAGCAACATCTAAGGTCATATCAAAACGGGTACCGACTTGTGACAGGGCGCACTCATGACAACTTTATAGTGCTGCTCCACTGGGAAACCAGGCCGCCAGCACCATGACCTGATATCCCTCTCAGTCACGTTATTCAGGCAATTTTGTGGTTGATCAGCAATTGTTTGCAATGCAGTAAATTCCATTATCGCTCAAATGTGAATTTTTCATCCTCGCATCCCTGTATTTGTATGTTGTAGTAAACACGTCTGATTTTTCTCAAAGGTTTTTTATTGGAAATATACTTGATTTATATACACATAATAAATTATATAGCACATATTTAAATTGATATGTGTTGCATTCGACACCTGCTATTCTACATAGATATATTTGCTTACAAAACAAAGAACTCAACGCAAGCCTGGACTGTGGAGCCTTTGTTGGAGGGTAGTTCTGGTCCCACCAGTCTATACGGTGCCCCTTTAACTTTTTAACCCCAAATATTAACGATTTGACCTTGTCAATTCTGCATGGTTGGAGGTCTGAATATGCCTCAACAATCCCAAACCTAGGAGTCCTTTCAAACCAATATATAAATGTTATATATGCATATATCTATACACATGCTATATATATGTATATATGCATACATATGTATATATATGTTCATATACGTATATATATGTGTATATATGTATACATAAGTATATATATGTATATATATATGTATATATATGCATATAATAGTGTGCATTCTATATCCAATACCTATATATATATGTATATGCATGTATACATGTAGGTGTATGCATCCATATGGATATATGTGTATATTATGTATATATATGTATATATGTGTATGTATACATATGTATATATATGTACATATGCATATATATGTACATATGCATATATATGTATACATATGTACATATGCATATATATGTACATATGCATATATATGTATACATATGTATGTATATATGTATATATATGTATATATGATACATATATATACATGTATATATAAGTATATATATATGTATATATGTATACATATGTGTATATGTATATATGTATATATATGTTTATATATATGTATATATATATTTTTTAAGTACTTCATATCGCCATGAATTAATTTAATTAGCCTGAGGTGAACTTTGTAAAGCATTGTACTACTCATTACAAAATGGGAAAAATATATGCTATAGTAGTTGTGTATAATTATCTATAACCACATAACACACAATGCTACATGAAGCAAGCATTATACTAGTCTGTTACCTAGTCCTGATACATGCAATCAAGGATCAATATCGCCACTAACCCGCATTAAGCCAATTCATACAGGTATTCTGAATTCCACTGATCTATCAGGAAGGACCGAAACTGCGACCCAGCATACCGAGCCACAGCTTTAGCTTACAGACTGGAACATTAGTGCACCCAACCCTATCCTTCGCTAAACGCCCAACACTTTAAAACCAATTTTCACCTAAAACCACATGCCTCCTGATGACTAATCTTTGTGGCGTTCTTGCAATAAATCTGTTTCTAATGTAGATTGCTGCGATTTTATCTGAACAATATTTTACATTGGATAAAACCACATACCATGTGTGTGTATTCAGCACCTCCCCAACCTTCTACTGTGTGAGCTGTAACTGTGACCCTGCGTGCTGGGTCTCATTGTCAGTCCTTCCTGAGGAACCAGCGGAACTTAGAATTTACCCATATTTGTTTTACTCCTCACTATATAATATACTAACTAGTAACACTCATGGCACAGACAAAGCTTCAACAAAATAATACATGTGTGCATTTCTGGATATAATAATCATATAATAATATATGTCTCATAGTTTTCTTGCAAAATCCTATTAAATAATAGCAAATGTCAACTTCTATTAGATCTTAAAGTAGCCTATACTGCTTATCCGACAAAGGAAAGGGTCTTAATCTTTTTGCACCAGTTAGGGTATATATATATATATATATATATGATACAATATCTAGACTCACTCATCATATTAGAACTATGAGAGGCGTATTAATTCTGAGTTATGTATTCTCACCAAAATCAAATCTCATATCTCAGTTTGATAGAGCAAATATCACATGGGCTCACAATTGTGGTTTCATAACAACCATATTTTAAAAATCCACCATGAGTATATTGACAAAGCTTGAATTACAAAACTGACCCTTAAAACAGACATTGGTTACTTATGAAAAAAGTAAAAAGATGACATTCTCAGCAACTTATGGCCTTAAAGTAAAAGGATTCCAACCATATCAGTAGGTATGCAGTTTCAATTAAATTAAATTTAAATATAATGGCTAACACATTGTATCATCAGTGCCTGCCGAAGATTCTGATCAGCTTTGATTTTTAAAGATATGTGAACTTTGAACTTCCTTAACTTCCCCAATTTCGGCAGACCGGAAGTTGCTGAAAATATCACAAATGCAGCATTGACCCCACATGAGTATCTTATCATTAAGCACTTCCTGTGATTCCATCTAGCAGTAACTCTTCCTCTTAGACGGCTAAATAGAGGAAAACCTTATAAAGATGCAAACAAGTGCAAAGTACTACCTGACTAACTGAGCTATCAAACCCGGCCATCCACGATAGCAATGCTTGGAGTAACTTTTCTAAACTGAGCAGTAAGAATTGTAAATTGAATGATGAAGCAGCTTCGAGCAATTAATTACGTAAAAATTCCCCACCAATTTACATGCAGTGTGCCTGCCTTACAGCAAAAGTAGAATTACTGCCAGATAATGAATGGCACTGCTAAACTAAAGTGTATTCAACTACATGCGCGATAAGAGGAGCTGGCGGGCGATAATGGGAGAATGGTGGGCGATAATAAGGGCTTATAGTGATAATAGCAGCTGATGGGCGATAATAGGGCATAGGCGGCAAGTGGGCGATAATAGGGTATTAGCGGCTGGTGGGCGATAATAGGGCGGACCCTAGCTTAGAGCTTGTTCTGGTAGTGGACAACACTGCTTCAGTAATCGCTCTGACTCTTCAGCACTACAAGCCTCCAAGTCAGTTATCCCCATATTTGTGAGATGGTCTGCACCCGTCTTCACATCATCCGGAGGGTTTCGTCGACAGATGTATTCGCAGCCACATGTGCTGTAAACCAGGAAGCCGAGCCCGATGAAGATGACAGTGAGAGCGGCTGGCCATGCGAGGAGGTGAACGTTGCGGAGTTCGCTTGTCGGAAGATGTTCGATGACTTCGGTGGAGCCTTTCTTCGGGTTGAAGTAGCAAGCGAAGGTCTGTCCCACCATGCCGAAGTCATGCTTGTACATGCGCACTTGGTCCTTGTTCCGCCATTCGTCAGGTGTGCACACCGCTGTTATGGTGCACTGTGGGATATGAAGTTATAATTGATCATTTGCAAATTAACCACACAAAAAAGAACCAGTCACACTTCAAGATAAATAAACAAGAAGAAAAACTATATTATCCGGACGTAAAACTTAGGAATCAGCATGGGATACGATGGATATGATAATACAATTTATTTTCGTATTATATTTTCCTAGATGATCTTAATTATTTAATGACATAACTGTGGAACACTTGTGAACATCATTATCATAGTTATACTATTAAAAATGTTTTTTTGCACCATATCATGTTAATGCCGAGCACCAGTCTAGGTAGCGACGAGTATCAATTTGATAAGTCATTGGTTTGACGCGGCCTGTGTTCGAACCCATGACCACCTGCATGGGAAGCAAGATGGGAAGCCCACCTCGTCATATCGATCGGTCGCAAACCAGTCGCCGACCAATACCCGAGCACTCACCGACAGATCACCAACCGATCGGTTGCCAACCGATTCCCATCCTTGCCGATGTCAACCCTTTTTTTCCTGCATTTAATTTGTGCTTTGATCGCAATGAGATTGGTGACTTAGGTGGTTTTGCTTTGTTTGGTCGCAAGAGGTTGCAAAGTGGTCGCAAGCCTAGTATAACTGTGGCCTGAATTCTGTCGTCAAAATGCTGCTTATTTTGCCACATTCAACCGGCACTATACTTCCGATGCAAAATTTTGATCGTTTTGCAACATCTAAGTTCTAGCAGATGCCAGGCTTCTGATGTTTAAATTTTAGATCACATTTCAACGCTTAATCAGTACCAGTTTTTTGTGTCAAATGTCCGATTATCTTTTAAGATCTAACTGATGTCAGGCTTCCTACCTAAAGTTCCCACCGATTTTGTAACATCTAAGAGTCATTCTCTGATACTGGGCACTAAAGTGTGCCATGGAAAGCAAAAGTGAAAACCTTCCAAATAATAGCCAAAAACATTCCACCCCTCCCTATCACCTCTCACCTCTCCACACTCCTCCCTCTCCCCTGTCCCCCCCTCTCCCCTTCCCCTCTCCCCCTCCCTCCCCCCCTTCCTCCTTCTCTCCCCTGTCCCCCTCCCTCCCTCCTCCCTCCCCCCTCCCCCTCCTCCCTTCTCCTCCCCCCTCCCCTCCCCCTCCCCCTCCCCCTCTCCTCTCCTCCCCTCCCCTCCTCTCCTCCCCCCTTCCCCCTCTCCCCCCTTCTCCTCCTCCCCCTCGTCCCCCCCTCCCCCTCCCCCGTCCCCCCTCCCCTCCCTCCTCCCCCCTCCTCTCCCCCTCCCCCCCCTCCCCCTCTCTCCCTCCCCCTTCTCCCCCTCTCCCCCCTCTCCCCACCTCCTTCTCCCCTCCCACCTCCCCTCTCCCCATCCCCCCTCTCCCCTCCTCCCTTCCCCCCTCCCCTCTCCCCACTCCCCCCTCCCCACTCCTCCCTCCCCTCACTCCCCCCTCCCCCCTCCTCCCTCCCTCCCCTCCCTCACCCTCTCCCCCCTCCCCCTCTCCCCACTCCCTCTCTCTCCCCTCCCCTCTTCCCCTCCCACTTCCCCTCTCCCCTCCCCTCTCCCTCCTCCCCCCTCTCCCCTCTGCCCACTTCTCCCCCTCCCCCTCCCTCCCCTTCCCCACTGCTCCCTCCCCATCCTCGTCCCCACCTTCTCCCCCTCCACTCCTCCCCACCCTCCCCTCCTCCCCTCCCCCCCTGTCCCCTCCCCCTTCCCCTCCCCCCCTCCACCCCCCTCCCACCTTCCCCCCTCCTCCCTCCCCTGTCCCCACTCCCTCTCCCCACTCCCCTCTCCCCCCTCCCCCTCCCCTGTCCCTCCCACTCCTCCCCCTCTCCCCTGTCCCTCACCCTCCCTCTCCCTCTCCTCCCTCTCCCCCTCCCCCCTCTCCCCTCGCCCTCCTCCCCTTTCCCCCCTCCCCATCTCCTCCTCCTCCCCCCTGTCCCACTTCCTCCCTCCCCACTCCTCCACTCTCCCCGCTTCTGCCCTCCCCTTCCCCCACTTCCCCTCTCCCCCCCCCCCCTGCACCTCCTCCCCCTCTCCCCCTCCCCCCCCCCTCTCCCCTCCCCCCACTCCCTCCCCCCCCCCCCCTTCTCCCTCTCCCCACCCCTCCGCCCCTCCTCCCCTATCCCCTGCCCCCCCTTCCTTCCCCTCCCCCCCCCCCCTCTCCCCTCTCCCCGTCCCCACTTTCCTCCTCTCCCGTCCTCCCTGCCACCCTCCCCTCCCTCCACCTTCCCTCCTCCCCTCTCCCTCTCCCCACTCTCCTCTCCCCACGTCCCCACTTCTCCCCTCTCCCGTCCCCTCGCCACACTCCTCCTCACTTCACCGTCCCCCTACCCTCCCTCCCACCGTCCCCACCCTCCCTCCCCCGCCCTCACTTCCCCTCTCCCGTCCCTCTGCTCACTCCTCCTCCTCCCTATCCACCTTGTCCCTCCTCCTCCTCTCCCCTGTCACCACTCCCTCCCTCTCCCCCTGTCCCACTTTCCCCTCCCCGTCCCCTCTCGCCCACTCCTCTCTATCACCCTGTCCCCACTTCCTCCCTCTCCACTGTCCCCCACTTCTCCCTCCTTCCCTGTCCCCCCACCCCTTGTCCCCTCCCTTCCCCTCCCACCCCTCTCCCTATCCCTGCTCCACTCCTCCCTCTCCACTCCCCTGTCCCCACTGCCTCCCCTCCCCACGTGCCCACCCTCGCTCATCCCACCCCTGTCCCTCCCCACCTCCCCACTTCCTCCATCCCTCTCCCGTCCCCCTGCCCACTCTCTCCTCCCTCTCACCTGTCCCCATTCTCCCCTCTCCCCACTCTCCCCACTTCTCCTCCCTCCCTGTCCCACTCTCCCTCTCCTCCCTGTCCTCCCCTCTCCCCACTCCTCCTCCCTACACCTGTCCCCACTCTCGCTCTCCACTCTCCACCCCTCCCAGTCCTCTCTCCCTGTCCCCACTTGTCCCTCTCTCCCGTCCCCTCTGCACACTCCTCCTCCCTCTCCCCGGTCCCCACTTCTCCCTCTCCACTCTCCCCACTTCTCCCTCTCCCCAGTCCCCACTTCTCCCTCTCCCGTCCCCTCTGCACACTCCTCCTCCCTATCACCTGTCCCTACTCCTCCCTCTCCACTCTCCCCACTTCTCCCTCTCCCCTGTCCCCACTTCTCCCTCTCCCGTCCCCTCTGCACACTCCTCCTCCTATCACTGTCCCTACTCTCCCTCTCCACTTCCCACTTCTCCCTCTCCCATCCCCACTTCTCCCTCTCCCGTCCCCTCTGCACACTCCTCCTCCCTATCACCTGTCCCTACTCCTCCCTCTCACCTGTCCCCACTCCTCCCTCTCCCCTGTCCCCACTTCTCCCTCTCCCGTCCCCTCTGCACACTCCTCCTCCCTATCACCTGTCCCTACTCCTCCCTCTCCTCTGTCCCCACTTCTGCCTCTCCCCTGTCCCCACTTGTCCCTCTCCCCTGTCCCCTCTGCACACTCCTCCTCCCTATCACCTGTCCCTACTCCTCCCTCTCACCTGTCCCCACTCCTCCCTCTCCCACGTGCCCACTCGTCACCCTCCCCTGTCCCCTATCCCCACTCCTACTCCCTATCACCTGTCCCCACTTCTCCCTCTCCACTCTCCCCACTTCTCCCTCTCCAATGTCCCCACTTCTCCTCTCTCCGTCCCCTTCTGCACACTCCTCCTCCCTAACACCTGTCACTACTCCTCCCTCTCATCTGTCCCCCCCTCCCCGTTCCTCTCACCTTTCCCCCACTCCTCACCCTCCCCTGTCCCCACTTCCGCCCTCTCCACCTCTCTCCCTCTCCCCCGTCGCCCTGTCCCCGCTCCCCACTCCTCTCTCTCTTCCCCGTCCCCGTCTTCCCCACCCCCTCCTCCCTCACCCCCATTCCCTTTCCCCCTCCCCTCACCCCAATCTCGCCCCCCCCCCCCCCCTCTCCCCATCCCCTCTCCCACTTCCTCTCCCTGTCCCATTTCCCCCTTTGCAACGAACAACTTAATCAGCCTTATGACAGCGACCTTTTCATTCATGACATTTCTCTGTCAAGGAAACCGGAAGTTGCTGGGAATGCCACATAAATGGTTTCTTTTCTGCTACAATCCCAAACATTTCGCTAATAGTGGACACCATCGTTAGTCGTACACGAATTTTTACTCGGCAACTTTTATGGGACGAGACGGGATGGCCGAATGAGTTGAGCGTCCGTGTCCCGTTTTGGTAAATCGTAGGGATTCGAACCCACGGGTTCGAACCCTGATCACGTTAAACCAATGACCTAAAAATTGGTACTTGGTGCTTCCTAGCCAGACGCTCGGTATAACTAGGATATGGCAAGGACTGGTTGCACAGTACTCATAAAATTAACATTGTGCTAATGAAATGAAGGCGCTGCTCATGAAATTAACACCCGGCTCATGAAATTAACATTCTGCTCATTAAATTAACACCTTGATCATGAAATTAACACACTACTCATGAAATTAACACACTGCTCATGAGTTTAACACACTGCTCATGAAGTTAACACTTTGCTCATGAAATTAAGACTCTGGTAATGAAATTAACACACTACTCATGAAATTAACACACTGCTCATGAAATTAACACTTTGCTCATGAAATTAACATACTACTCATGAAAGTAGCCCACTACTCATGAGCTTAACACACTGCTAATGAAATTAACACACTGCTCATGAAATTAACCCACTACTCATGAATTAACACACTGCTCATGAAATTAACACACTGCTCATGAAATTAGCATGCTGCTTATGCAATTAACACACTGCTCATGAAATTAACACACTGCTCATGAATTAACACACTGCTCATAAAAGTAACACACTGCTAATGAAATTAACCCACTACTCATGAAATTAACACACTGCTCATGAAATTAACACCTTGCTCATTAAATTAACACACTACTCATGAAAGTAACCCATTACTCATGAGTTTAGCACACTGCTCATGAAATTAAGACACTGCTCATGAAATTAACACCTTGCTCATGAAATTAACACACTACTCATGAAAGTACCCCACTACTCATGAGTTTAACATACTGGTCATGAAATTAACCCACTACTCATGAAATTAACACACTGCTCATGTAATTAACCCACTACTCATGAAGTAACACACTGCTCATGAAATTAACACACTGCTCATGAAATTAGCATGCTGCTTATGCAATTAACACACTGCTCATGAAATTAACACACTGCTCATGAATTAACACACTGCTCATAAAAGTAACACACTGCTAATGAAATTAACCCACTACTCATGAAATTAACACACTGCTCATGAAATTAACACCTTGCTCATGAAATTAACACACTACTCATGAAAGTAACCCACTACTCATGAGTTTAGCACACTGCTCATGAAATTAACACACTGCTCATGAAATTAACACCTTGCTCATGAAATTAACACACTACTCATGAAAGTAACCCACTGCTCATGAAATTAACACACTGCTCATGAAATTAGCATGCTGCTTATGCAATTAACACACTGCTCATGAAATTAACACACTGCTCATGAATTAACACACTGCTCATAAAAGTAACACACGCTGCAATGAAATTAACCCACTACTCATGAAATTAACACACTGCTCATGAAATTAACACCTTGCTCATGAAATTAACACACTACTCATGAAAGTAACCCACTACTCATGAGTTTAGCACACTGCTCATGAAATTAACACACTGCTCATGAAATTAACACCTTGCTCATGAAATTAACACACTACTCATGAAAGTAACCCACTACTCATGAGTTTAACACACTGCTCATGTAATTAACCCACTACTCATGAATTAACACACTGCTCATGAAATTAACACAGTGCTCATGAAATTAACATGCTGCTTTCGAAATTAACATACTGCTTATGAAATTAACACCAAGAACCGACTCAGTACCAACTAATGCCTAGCCAGTTGTTATTAAACCACCACTGCCTCGACTGCGTGTTGCTGTGGTAACGAGTATACTCACTGGTCCGGCGATTTCGGTTGCATGTAGTAACGATCGGATTTCTTGTCCATCATGTCTTCTGTACTTCACCCAGATCTTCAGGCATGGGTAGTACGAGTTGCACGACCCTGCAACGCGTCGGGAAGCATACACACATATAGTGGACGTTGTCCTGGGACCAGTGTTATCATCGGACATATGGGGAATGGGGGACATCCGGGGTAGTTCATTTGTTGACACTAGATGGCGCATCGGTACCAGTGGTCCTAAACGGCCATTGACAATGCACTGAGTTCGCCGGTACGCGAGAGTGCAAAACGTTTACTTTATTCAAAATTAATAGAAATACAGAACCCTAACCATATAAATTTAATATAGTCTATTCGTTGTATGTTTTCTATATGTATACCAAGCGGTTTGTCTCTAGGTGTTGTGGCTTTAGAGATATTTGACTTCTTCTGTATGAAGTTTGTTCACGGCCATTGACAATGCACTGAGTTTGGCGGTACGCCCAGTGCAAAACGTTTACTTTATTCAAAATTAATAGAAATACAGAACCCTAACCTTATAAAATTAATATTATCTATTCGTTGTATGTTTTCTATATGTATACCAAGCGGTTTGTCTGTAGGTGTTGTGGTTTTAAAGATATTTGACTTCTTCTGTATGAAGATTGCTCATAGCCATTGGGTTTGCAGTGTGACAGTGTGCCGAATAGGCCCACTCGTTCAGTGGAGACGCGAACGGCAGGAATTTGAACTAAAAAGTCGGAGGTCCCCCATTGTATGGAAATCATTGTTTTTTGTTTACATTTACGTGACAGAGTAACAACCTAAAGCCCCGTTCACACGCAGGCCTTAAGTCGCCTCAACTAGTTTGCTTCATCTAAGTCGACTCAGATCACATGTGTTAACGGTCCTCTCAGGTGAATTAGAGCTGAGTCAACTCAAATAGTTCGCCTCAAGTAAACCGCTTCACGAGGTAGATTAGATGAGGCAAACTAGCTTGAGTCGGCCTAAGTGGCATGTGTGAATGTAACTGGTTTAGTTGAGGCAGCTTAAACACATGGATCGAGGGTGCTTTCTAACAGGTAGTTGCTTTCATAGTGGTTAGAACACATGTTTGGACCGTCCTACATGTTTGGACCATCCCATTTCTTCATATATCATATGGAGACTGCTTCCTAACAGGTAGTTGCTTTTGATAGTGGTTTGAGCACATGTTTGGACCGTCCTACTCTTCCCATCTCTTCATTAGGTATGTTGTTTGCATGTATGTACATGTGGATGTATGTATGGTGTGTGGATGTACCTGTGGATGTATGTGTCGATGTATGTATGAGTGGATACCCATCCTGATATGACCTTAGATGTTGCTAGGATGTAAAACAACAACAAACAAACATCGATCTGAGCCAGTTTAATGCACGTGTCTGAACGAGACACACTTTGAAAACTCTGTATGTGTGAACACGCCGCTAGTTCGACTCTTGCAGTTCGCCTCATCTAAGTCGGCCTAACACTGTACGTGTGAACACAGCTTAAGACAAGTATTTGCAAGAATGACATTAAAGTCTCAATGTATATCTATCTATACTTGATATACAAATATGGAATTCACTTCATAATAATAGTAAATGGTCAAAAAACATCTCCAGTAAAACCTCTCTAACCGACCACCTCCACAGATCGACCACTCGCCTATATCGACTGCCTCCCTAAATGGAGCACGTCGAGTCGCTCCCAAGGTCGGTCGATTTAGAGAGTTTTTACTCTATATGTTTCAAGGAATGTTTACAAAGAAAATATTTAAGCCTTAGCAGAGTGAAAATACATAGTATATAAACAATGAGATATCATTTACAGCATAACAGGTAATGTTAATACACTTTTTACTTTCATTTTTGTAATTTATTATTTTTATAGTATTAGTTCTGTTTGTTTGTTGGTGTTTTATGTCCTATCAACATCTAAGATCATATCAGGACGGGCATATAGTATTAGTAATCTATATGTTATTTTTAACAAGGGAAAAGCCTCATAAGTATTGTACTTCTGCTTTCTCCTTTTTCATGTGAAATATTATTGATATACATATCAGCGTGCATGTACAATGATCAAGTGGAAATAAATATATTATTATTATGTTAATGTACATAATTCAGTGTACAAGGATACAAGAACGAGCTGCGCATGCGCAATATTCACGTTGATTATTAAAGTTGCATAGTCCGATGGTTTTGAATTTCTGCCATTTTTCTGAGATAAATATATTTAATAGGTTGTTATAACCTACCTTACTTTAGTTTGAAGTAACTTTCATTTTGAATGGCTAACTTTAGAGATATTTGAAGTGCAAACATCCTGAATTGATTTTCGCAAGCATGCCAAAACTCTAACACCATAGGCTTATGCAGTAACAGGTTCTGTTAAATTGACTCAGTATGCCCTTTTATGTGGCAACAAATGTTTAATATGTGCACCGATATCTAAGTTAGATATAGTGAATGGTAGACAGGAAGTGTGAACACTTATATGTAGAATAAAATCTAGTTGAGTGTTTTGGTTTTGAAATTTTGATGCTTCATCGGACTCATGCAGCTTTAATTAATTAGAGTTGCCTAGTTACACGTGGTTCTGTACACCTACCTATAGCCGTGGTCCCACAGCCGCAGGGGATCTTGTTCTCTGCGTTGTACTCCACTTCCACGTTGAGGCACACCGTCCTTAGGAACCCCACCGAGTGTTTGTACGGCGCCACGATGCCCACCCCGAACGCTGCACACACAGGAGCAAGTTTGTATAGTGTGAGGTGTAATATGCAGCATGTGGTAGCGAATATGTACCAACTACCATCTAATATGTATTATATGATGTATATGTAATGTAATATATATAATAACAATATATGGAATATATCTAATATATCTAATATATATATATAATATATAAAATATATATAATATATATCATATATATATAATATACATAGTATATGCAATATACTATGTATATTATATACTAGCATGAGCAGCATGGATGTTCCAGGCCATCCGCAATATAAGGCTTCATATAATATATATCATATATATATAATATACATAGTATATGCAATATCATTCATCATCATTATGCTGTCGGTCGCACTGCGACAAAGACTGCTTTTATTTCTTAAGTGCCGCTATTTTGTGCGGTTGTGCACTTCATAAAAGCTGCTTGCAAAGTGTTGAAGTGCTGCTGGCTTTTGCAAGTTACTAGCAGCACTCTTTTGGGGAGCAAATAGAGGTCTCACACCGGCAAGAGCGCATCAAGACAGGCGCAAACTATTTGTCCCTGCAGTGGCTGGCTGGGAGATGTTGGGAATTCCATTCATCACCGCCCTTAATGCTGCCACGGAAGCATGGTTTTCTGTTAGGGTTTGCTCCCTTAGCCTTTGGTTCTATCAAGAACCTGTACACCACAAAGCAGTTTTTTATAACTTTATGCAATATATATCATCATCATCATCATGCTGTCAGTCGCGATGCGACAAAGACTGCTTTCATTCTTGACTGCCGCTCTCCATTTAGCTACATTTCATGAAAGCTGCCTGCAAAAGTGTTGAAGTGCTGCTGGCTTTTGCAAGTTACCAGCGACACTCTCTCGGGGAGCAAATAGAGGTTTCACACCGGCAAGAACATGTCAAGACAGGCACAAAACTATTTGCCCCTGCAGTGCCTGGTCGGGAGATGTTGGGAGTTCCATACATCAACCACCCTTAATGGTGCCACAGTGACATGGTTTTCTGTTTAGGGTTTGCTCCCTTAGCCTTCAGTTCTGTCAAGAACCTGTACCACAAGGCAGTGGGTTACAACTCTGCAGAGCAGGGGCGTCAAACTCCCTGAAGTATTGTTATACATGCAATACCTGCATACATTAGCATGAGGGCCTCCTGGAGGGCCACCATTCAGACGTCCATGTGGGTGTCCATGCTGGCCTCCATTTCTTTCAATATATATAATATATATATAATACATATAATATATATATTATATAAAATATATATAATATATATATATAATGGTGTTGAATGAGCATATGCTCATTCGGGGTCATTGCAGGGTGCACGGGAAGCGAAGCCCCCCCCCCGCCCCGCCCTCTAGGGAAGGGGTGGGCGGGGGTGGCGGGATGGGGGGCGGAACCATAATACACTCACATGTCAATCACCCACTCAGGCCCCTCCTACTCACCTCTCCATGCCCTCTCACCTCCACAACAGCCAATCACAACATTCCCCCAGCTGAGCTCCTCAGCTGCAAACCCCTTGATGGTCACTCTGCTCCCAACCACAGGACTGACCACAACAACCTTTATTGGCCATCGGATACATTCACCAACAATGCCAATGGAACACACAATGCCGAGGAATGGATCATCAGGCAAAAGGAGGAAGGCCAGTAGGCCCCCATGCGCTAAGAACAATGGCATGGGGAGTGCCAGCACAGCCAAGGTGGGTGACAGCATGGACACTCAGAGCAGAATGCCTCAAGGGGCCGACATGCCCTGCTCGGCCCTGCTGCCTGGCTCAGCACCAGCTCCCCTGGTGGCACACCCGCCGGTGACATCGACCGAAAGATGAAAGAAATGGACGCCCCCATGGACGCCCGCATGGACGCCTGAATAGCGGCCCTCCAGGAGGCCCTCATGCAGATCACCGAGATGAGTGCAGCCTGGGGGCAGCAGCACGACCCCGCCCCTGCCACGCCCGCGGCAGTGCAACCCCCGGGCCCACCGGCCCCCCAGGCCAGAGGCCGCCCCGGCCCGTCACCGACTCCGGTCACTGTCACTTGGATACAACCCGAGGAGGAAGATGCATTGGAGTGATAACTCCGACATGAAGCATGAACATCTCACATACTACACTGGTATGCCCACCCCAGAGGACAGGGCGGCCAGGCACGCGGGCAAAGACAAGAACAAGCAGGCACATGACCGCATCGAGTTTGAGGCGCCAGAGCACCCCTGCATGGCCTACACCTCAGCCCGCCGCTGCAACCTCCCGCAGTGCCACCATGACGGACTGGATGATGTGGCGCGCACTGCTTCAAAACAACTCAGATCGGATTAGATCATTCTGAGCAACAATGTAGGTGCAAGGCATGTGACAATACAAAAAACTGATGGATGGGGAGGGCACGGCTTGCCACGCTTCCCCACCACACAAACAAACCCGACCCCAACACCACCACACCCCCACCTCCCACCCCTCCGCCACCCCTGGCGGCTATAGAGAAGACCATCCCGACAGCCCACCAAAAAAAAAACCGACGCCGACGGCCGTCACGCCCCCCACGGGCCTCTCGGGGCAGATGATGACGCAACCCCAAGTGCCCACCTCGGACACTCAACTGACACCGCCAGCAGCGTCGCCCCCCCCCCCCCCCCCCCTCCGCTCCCGCCCTCGGCGGCAGCCATGCACTACGCCGCGGCTCATGTGACACTGACGCCCCTCATCTCGGCTCAGGTGATCATGCCACCCAGGAACCCGCTGCCTGCACCCTCCGGGGGGGGGGGGGGGGGGGTGCGACCACAATGGCAACGACACACTGCACCGCCCAATGGCCAGCCAGCAAAGATGTAACCACTTACGCAGCCCTGGTGACCAAGCACCCGACACTGCAGCCCCCCACTGCTCATGCCGACAATGGGGCCCACAGTGACCGCCCCGCGCGCCTCGAGGCCCGCAACCAACAAAAAGGCCGCCATGGTGCTGGCCACGAACACAGCAGCAGTGCCACCCTCCTGAGGGGGCCTCTACACAACCCCACACGGGTTACAATGACAGCAGCGCCGATGCTGCCCATACCAGGGCCCGTATGCAGGAGTCAGTGTTAGCGGGGTTTGGTGTTAGAGCCTATTACCGTTTAGCTATCGACGACGTCGGGAACTGTGTCAAGTGGTATGCAGGAGCGCGTAACACTTTCATTATAGCTAAACGTGAACTTATTTATAGATTTGGGAAATCCCTCTGCATCTGTACCCATATATTAAGCTTAAATATATTAAATGCTGTCATATTTAACAGAATTAGATATGCAATAAGTGAAATTTGATGAAATTAACCCTAAATTCGAAGCAATATTAACGCTGCCACCATAATGGGGGCGATATTAATATTTCTATTTTCGAATCGACGAACGTAAAGTAAACAAACCGCCGCCGCCGCCAGTATGGAAAGCGACGTCGATGCGGCGGCGGCGATTTGCTTACTTTACGTTCGTCGATTCGAAAATATAACTATTAATATCGCCGCCAATGCTGCGGTAGCCTTAATAACGCTCCGAATTTAGGGTTAAATTGATAAAATTTCACTTATTGCGTATGTAATTCTGCTAAATATGACAGCATTGAATAGATTTGGGCCTAATGAACTCGCTAAACCTAATATTTTTCAGGGTAACGTAACACCGGTTAAGCTTTTGGTGTTAGGCCTAACACTGACTCGTGCATACCATTTTTCGCCGCTAAACCGGAATTCCCGCCAAACACCGTTTTGCCTCGCTAACACTGACTCCTGCATACGGCCCCTGGCCAATTGTCTTTAAACGCATAAGGCTCCATTGTGCCCACGACTCCGCCAGCCTGCCCGGAAGTAACATTGATACCAGCCCTCACGCACTCAGCGCACACCGCACACCACCGACACAACTGGGCCGCCCCTGCCGACCAACTCCGTCATGACATAGCTGATATATACAGCCATGTCCGTGACACCAGACTCCCCCACACCATCTCAGCACGGGTGCCCATACCAAGCGGCATCCACGGCGACAGGTGGCGCGCCCACCTCACCAGATCCAACAATCACTGACAGCTGATCGACTTTCTAAAATTTGGCTTCCCACTTGGCTACATGGGCCCAACATCTGGCACACGAGGAGTCACCAACCACCCCAGTGCCAACCAACACCCCGCAGCGGTCAACAAATATATTCACAAAGAAATCGAGTGTGGGGCACTATGCAGCCCCCAAAGTGCCCCACCCCTTCACCCCAAGGTTCCACGCCTCGCTCATCATGACACAACAAATGCAGGGTCATCACTGATCTCTCATTCCTTGCCGCTACTTCAGTCAACGCATATATCATGAAGAACACTGCCCTCGGCCACACCCGGGACACTGCCTCCCCACCGTCGAAGGCTTCACACATGAACTCAGGGCCAGTGGCCCCGGCAGTTACATGTTCACTATGGACATAAGTCAAGCCTATAAAAACTACCGATCATGCCCACTCAACTGGCCACTACTTGGGGCCCACTGCGGAGGACACTTCTACCTTGACACCTCTGTCCCATTTAGCGCCCGTGGCTCCAGCTGCCATGTCCAGCGGGTTGCCGAGGGCATCACATACATACTTGGGGGGCGTCGTATAGCCACCACCATGTACCTGAACGACTTAATAGTCGCCGCCCCCGATAAACCAACAACAGACAGTCACTTCACCATCGCCCGTGACATCTTTGATGAGCTCGGCCTACCCGAGGCCAAGGAGAAGACCCATCCCCCAGCCCGATCAGTCAGGTAGCTGGGCATCCTTATAGATGCCACCACAATGACCCCCACCATGCCGCTCGACAAGGTCAAGGCAACCATAAAGCTCATCCAAACTACAGCCGCCAGGACACACATAACAAGGAAGCAGCTCCAATCCCTTCTCGGAAAGCTCCTCCATCTCTCCAAGTGTGTCCACCCCGCCTGCCTATTCATCAGTCGCCTCCTCCACGCACTCAGAGGACTAACCGTCCCCCCGCCGCCATAGCCGATGATAAGAGGGCCGACCTTGCCTGGTTCCCTGCCTTCGCCAGTGGCTGGAACGGGTCAGCAATAATACCACCGAACGACCCTGGCAGAGAGATAGTCATTGACGCGTGCCTCGGTGGCATTGGGGGTGGAGACGACAAGAGGGCATACTCCATGCCCCTCCTTGAAGGATACCACCAGGATGATGACAGCATCACACAGATCGAGGCACTTAACATCCTCATAGCCCTGCACACTCTCGCCCGCGATGACAGCGAGGGCGGCCACATAGCAATACGATGCAACAACCTGGCGGCACCACCGGAAAAGGACATAACCCCCGCCTTCTCAGTATAGCATGAGTAGCATGGATGTTCCAGGCCATCCGCAATATAAGGCTAACATACTGTCACATCCCCGGAGATTAGAATGTGGTCGCCGATCCCCTCAGCAGGGCCCATATTAACCCACATTACCAATAACTAGCCATTGACATATGCCAACATAAACGCCTCACCCCAATACAACCAGCCCTCCTCGACTATAGCCCATTGAAACCTCTCTCTATTCACAGGGGCGGAGTACAGGACTCTCCAGAGGGCAGTGGAGGCGAGGCAGGTGGATGCCAGGGCACCGGGATTCTGGGCCAATTACAATGCCACAGTCAGGAATTACGTGGCCCAGTGTGACAAGTATGACTTGAACACACTACATCCCACACCACTCCAGCTGAGGTGCTGGATAGAAGAGCGTGCGGCCCAGTTCTGCCCATCATCTGTGGCAAACTCGGTGTCACACATCAGGCTCTACCTAAAAATCAAGGAGGCCCCGATGACACCACTCGACCACATCACCATCACATTGGCACTCGATGCCCTCAAGCAGTCCAAAGACCAAACAACAGACACACGCACCAGTGACGGTCATACGTCAGGCGGTCATCGACCTCGCCTCCTCAACACAGGGCAAGGTGGTGGTGTTTGCCATACTGGTCACACAGGGCCCGCCAATCCGAGGTGGCCCCACGATCCGCAGTAACCTTCGACTCGACACGCTATGCTACCGGGGCAGACGTCTGGGACCAGGACGGGTCCCTGCACATTGTCCAGAAATGGTAGAAAAATATGCAGGCAAACAACCAGTCATGCAGACTCCGCCTGGCACCCAGCCCAGACCCGCGATTCTGCCCAGTGACCGCCTACCAGCACATGAGCGTCCCATCGGACAGGCAGCCAATGACAATACCATACATTGCTAAGGCATGGCGGGAGGCCCAAAACACCCGGCCGCCCGCCCAACCATTCACCCTCCACGCCATCCGGAGGGCAGCTGTGACCGTTGCCTACTCATCCGGCAGCACTGACTTGGAGGTCCAACATTTTGGCGGGTGGGCCTCAGACACACACAAGAGATACATTAACACCAATGACTCTAACAGAGTCAACTTTGCCCTCGTCAATGCCATAATACGGCAATAACTCAACTACAGACCAACTATTGGCTTGGCCGACTTAATTATAGCATTATACACCAGTGAATGCCATGTAGCCAATACACCTACCTATACCCCACGACATACATGTAGCCAATGCACCTATCCATGACCAGTGAATACCATGTAGCCAATACACCTACCCATGACCAGTGAATGCCATTTAGCGAATACACCCACCCATGACCAGCGAAACCATGTAGCCAATACACCTACCTATGACCAATGACAGACATGTAGCCATACACCTACCTATATATGACCAGTGACAGACATGTAGCCGATACACCTACCTATGACCAGCGACAGACATGTAGCCATACACCTATCTGTGACCAGCAAAACCAAGTAGCCAATACACCTACCGATGACCAGCGACAGACATGTAGCCATACACCTACCTATATATGACCAGTGACAGACATGTAGCTGATACACCTACCTATGACCAGCAACAGATATGTGTAGCCATACACCTACCTGTGACCAGCAAAACCATGTAGCCGATACACCTACCCATGACCAGTGACAGACATGTAGCCATACACCTACTTATGACCAGTGACAGACATGTAGCCGATACACCTAGCTATGACCAGCGACAGACATGTAGCCATACACCTACCTGTGACCAGCTAAACCATGTAGCCAATACACCTACCGATGACCATCGAATGCCATGTAGCCAATACACCTACCTATAACCAGTGACAGACATAGAGCCAATACACCTACCTGTGAACAGCGACAGACATGTAACCAATACACCCACATATGAATGGCGACATATAATATAGCCAATACACCTACCTGTGAACAGCAACAGACACATAACCAATACACCCACCTATGACCGGCGACATATAATATAGCCAATACACCTACCTATGACCAACGACAGGCACGTAAGTCCGAACGCCGTCACCATGATGTACCAGCTGACGACGTGCATCCGCTTGCACCAGCACGCCGGGCACCTCTTGCAGGCGCGTCCCACGGGGGTCTGTAGCGCGTCCCGGCGCACCTGTAGCCGCAAGCCGACCGGAAGTAGATCACAGACGGGTTACACAAGCCAGCACATCACGTCGGACGACCAGACAGGATGGCTGAATGAGTTGAGCATCCGTCTTGTTTTGGTAGATTGTTGGATTTGAATCCACGGGTTCGAATCCTGGTCGAGTCAAACCAATGACTTATAAATTGATACTTGTCCCTTCCTAGCCTGGCACTCTACATTATTAGAATAGGGCAAGGACTGGTTGGCCCGGTGTCAGGATAATGTGACTGAGTGGGAAATCGGGTCATGGTGCTAGCAGCCTGGTCTCCCAGTGGAGCAGCACTATATAGTTGCCATGAGTGTGCACTGTCACAAGTCAGTACCCATCCTGATATGACCTTAGATGTTGCCAGGACATAAAACTCCAACAAGCAACCAATCTTGTTGGAACGCCGATTCTCATCTGACACCCAAGTTAAGCAACGTTTGTGAGTCTCGTCAGTACTCGGGCGGGTGACCACCTGGGAATGCTGTACGACAAGGTGCCGTAGACATCCTGATACAGGCGGTTAGCTTATCAAATCAGTGCCGGATAAGTCGGCGAAGATGGGAAAGAACCAGATGTGATCTATTTATGACAAAGGTGATTTCAGGGACTATGCGTAGGAATGACGACGACACCAAAGTCGTTGTTCAAAGAGCCTTAAATTTGCATAGTCCAATGGTTTTGAGTTTCCGCCATTTTCTGAGATAATTACAATAGTTTGATCATTATAATCTACTTTGCTTTAGCTTGAAGTAACTTTTATTTTAAGCGGCTAACTTTCGAGATAGTTTAAGTGAAAACTAAATTAATTTGGCAAGCACGTCAAAATTCTGACACCATTGGTTTGACACGGCTGGGGCTCGAATTCCCGACCTTCCGCAAGTGAAGCCTGCACTCTTACCGATTCGACCCACGCGTCCGGTCTCGGGTGATTAGGTGACTAGGCGGTTAAGCGGACAGTGGGGACAGGTGGTTGGATGGGTGGGAGGTTACTCTGGTTACTAATTAGATAAGGGTGCGGATACTCTGCAGCTCGGCTTTCAAGGTTTGAAGAACAGCTGAATTGGCTCAGTACCTACTTCGATGCTGGACCGGGCGCGGTGGCCGAATCGGTAGAGGACAGGCGTCGCATGCGGAAGATCGGGAGTTCACGAGTTTGGTTCCCGGTCCAGTCAAAGCAATGACTTAAAAATTGATACTTGTCACTTCCTAGCCTGGTACTCGGCATTATTAATATTAGGATAGGGCAAGGGCTGGTTAGCTCGGTGTCAGGATAATGTGACTGAATGGGATAGTGGGTCATGGTGCCAGTGGCCTGATTTCCCAGTGGGGCAGCACTATAAAATCAGCATGAGTGCGTACTGTCACAAGTCGCTACCCGTCCTGATATGACCTTAGATGTTGCTAGGACATAAAACAACAACAAACAATCAAACCTTCTATGCTGCAACCAAAGTTTAATAAGTATACTATTACGAGTATCTAAGTTGAGTATGTACGATAAAATTATGTAAATCTCCCTATTTACAATGTAATGTAAACAGCTGGAAGACCAGTGCCTCGGTGCTGAAACAATGTATATTCTGATGAATAAACTGTTTTACCAACAACAAAATCCCATAGATTTAGAAAACGATGCTTTCATCAATGACTTATAAAATTGATACTTGTCGTTTCCTAGCCAGGCGCTCAGAATTAATAGGATAGGGCAAGGACTGGCTAGCTCAGTGTCAGGATAATGTGACTAAGTCGGATATCAGGTCATGGTGTCGGCGGCTTGATTTCCCAGTGGGGCTGCACTACAAAGTTGCCATGGTTGCACACTGTCACAATTCGGTACCCATCCTGATATGACATTAGGTGTTTCTAGGATGTAAAACAACAACAAACAAACTACAACATGTAGGCTCTAATCTAAAAATAAAGACAGAAACTGGAATCTCTTGGGACAGTCAACTTTAGACAGGATGGATTGTGTGATCTCCTCACATGACCCGGATTCAAGTGAAACTGTTCGCTGTCATGGCGGTGTGGCGTGCTCAGCCGTGTCCCGTGCTCAGCCGTGTACCTATACTCAAACTCAAGGCATTGTCAATGGTCGTAAGTCACTAACCTTATAAATTTAATATAATGCTTTTGGTAAAGATGTTTTCTAAATGTGTACCAAGCGATTTGTTTCTAGGTGGTGTGGTTTTAGAGATATTTCACTTTTCCTGGATTTTCTGTATGAAGATTGCTCACCACCATTGACAATGCCTTGAGTTTGACGGTACGCGCAGTGCAAAACATTAGTTTTAATCAAAATTAATAGAGATCAAGAACCCTAACCTTATAAATTTAATATAATCTTTTTGGTGAAGATGTTTTCTATATGTGTACCAAACGATTTGTTAATAGGTGGTGTAGTTTTAGAGATATTTCACTTGTTCTGTATTTTCTGTAGGAAAATTACTCACGACCATTGACAATGCCTTGAGTTTGAGTATAGGTACACGTCTGAGCACGGGACACGGCTGAGCACGCCACAGCGGGATTGGCACCATTTTCGAACTGGCGGAATAATCTCCCCACTGCGCGTTCTAATTACGGTATCCATGGCAATTTGGCGAAGCTTATTCTAGCGGAGCTACGCGGACGCGCTGAATGGTCTGAAAAGCCTGCCGTACATTCTACGACAATATATTGTGAACCCTGATCTTCTTCAGTGCACAAAATACCGGGTACGGTGGAGGAATCGGTAGAGCGCGGGCCTCGCGTGCGGGAGATCGGGAGTTCGGTTCCCGGTCGGGTCAAACCAAGGACTTATCAAATTGATTCTTGTCGCTTCCTAGCTTGACGGTCGGCATTAATAGGATAGGGTAAGGACTGGTTGGCTCAGTGTCAGGATAATGTGACTGAGTGGGATATCAGGTCATGGTGCCAGCAGCCTGATTTCCCAATGGGGCAGCACTATAAATTCGCCATGAGTGTGCACTGTCGCAAGTGGGTACCCAACTTCATATGACCTTAGATATTGCCAGGACGTAAAACTCCAACAACCAACCAAATCAATGCACAAACCGCATTTGTTTCGTCTGTGCGTGTATGTGGGGGATGGGGGGGGGGTCCTCTGACATCCGCTATGACAGGACAACATTGGTCTGGATCCGGAGTTGTCCGTTGAAGACGAGGCACTCATAAGTTCTGCTACCGGAAGTAGCAACGAACTCATTTGGCGCGTCCAACCAAACAGGCCTCATCAATGTCGTCTGCACGATTCACTAATTCGCCTGAAGCTAATTGGAGGAGAGCGAACTGAACTGACTCTGCTGGTTCCCGGTTCTTTGATAGTCTGCATGCCACGCACACATGGACTCAGATACCTGGTCTGCTTGCCTGCCTACCTGCTTGCCTGCCTATCTGCTTGCCTCCCTATCTGCCGGCCTCCGTATCTGCATGTCTACCTGCCTGCCTGTTTGCCTGCCTGCCTGCCTGTCTGCTTCCCTGCCTGCCTATTTGCCTCCCTGCCTATCTGCAAGTCTATCTACCTGCCTGCCTGCCTATCTGCCTGCCTACCTACCTGCTTGCCTGCCTATCTGCCTACCTGCTTGCCTGCCTATCTGCCTGCCTCCCTACCTGCTTGCCTGCCTATCTGCTTGCCTGCCTATCTGCATGCCTGCCTATCTGCAAGTCTACCTGCCTGCCTGCCTCTCTGCCTGCTTTCCTGCCTGTTTGCCTTTTTGACTGCCTGCCTGCTTGCCAGCCTATCTGCCTGCCTGTTTGCATGCTTATCTTCCTGCCTGCTTATCTGGCTGTTTGTCTGCCTGCCTGCTTGCCTGCCTGCTTGACTATATGTGTGCATGACTGCAAACCTGACTGCTTACCTAACTGCCTGCCTGTTTGCCTGACTGTTTGCCTGCTGGCTCGTCTGCCAGATTGCCTGCATATCTGCCTGCTTGTCCGTTTGTCTGCCTGCTCACCTGCCTGCCTATCTGCCTGCTTGCCTGCCTGTTGGACTGCCTGCCTGCCTGCTTGCTTTTCTATCTACCTGCTGGCCTGCATGCCTGCATGTTTGCCTGCCTGCTTGACTGCCTGCCTGTCTACCTACTTGCCTGCATGTCTGCTTTCCTGCACACCTGACTATCTGCCTGCTTGCCTGCCTGATTTACTGCCTGCCTGCCTGTCAGCCTGCCTGCTTGGATGCCTGTCTATCTACCTGCCGGCCTGCTTTCCTGCATGTCTGCCTGCCCTCCTGTCTGCTTGCTTGCCTGTCTGCCTGCCTGCATATGTGCTTGACTGCCTGCCTGTCTGCGTGCTTGCCTGCTTTCCTGCACACACCTGCCTGCCTGTTTTCCTGTCTACCTCCTGCATGCCTGCTTTAATATCAAATATTTCCAAAAATTTCAAATTAAAGTAAAGTAGTTCATAACGATCAAATTAATGTATTTATCTTAGAAAATAGCAGAAACTCAAACCCACTCTACCTCTACATCTTCAATAGGGCATACATACAGGTCTTAGTGGAGATATTATGTTCCTGCCTGTACACCCAACATGAATGTCTACAAACTAATAAGAGCTAACCCGTCAGCGTTGAAAATAAAATCTTGCACGTCGAGAAACGTGCAACTTTTCGGCGGTTTGGTGGAAAAGATCGGCGTCAGGGCAGCGTGTTAGTAGCGCGCGGCCAACGGGTGTCGACGCGTTGGGGAAAAAAAAAAAAAAGTTTGGCGCGACGTCTTCATCTAACCTTAAATGTTGCTAGGGTGTAAAACAAAAACGCCCCAGTTTGCCGCAACGTGTGAGCAACGACCCTCCCGCGCGCGCGCCGTCTTCCTAGCGTTCCCATAACGTTATTCCGGCGCGTCCAACGCATCGCGACGCGCGCCTAACGTCCTTACCCATATATTTGCACGCGCTGCCGGTCGTTGTTTTTTTTTTGACACGCTTAAAACGTTGGGCGACCGGCAACGCGCGCCGACGTTGTCCGCCGACCATCAACGTCAAAGATAGTGTACCGACGCGCTAACGCGCCACCAGCGCGTCCAGACTTTTCATTTATTATCGCCCAAAATCACTACACGTTGCCGTGTCGCCGGCGAGAAGCGTCGTAGTGTGACTGCACCATTAGATTACAATTCCCAGAAGGCAGGCGACGTGACCTTTGCTGTAACGTGACAACGTTAGGGGGGAGGTGTAATTGGCGACGTGACCGGGCGTTAGTGTAACGTGAGCGTAACGTCGCCGTAACGGGTGCGACGTGGACGTAACGTGACCGTAACGCCAACGTAACGTGACCGTAACGTGACCGTAACGTGACCGTAACGTGACTGTAACCGTGACCGTAACGTGACCGTAACGTGACCGTAACGTGACCATAACGTGACCGTAACGTGCAAAAAGCTGCCCACACCTTGCTCCCACCCAGGCCGTCGGTCTGACGTGACATAACGTGACTCTAACGTCATTTACGCTGCTATAACGATCGCGGAACGTCTACCTAGCGTCATTGTCACGTCATCCCGACGTGACGGCTTCACGTTGAGATACGTCGAAAGTTTTGAACAGGTTCAAAACCTTGACGCGCGCCGACGTAACACGACGTAATATGACGTAGCTCGACGTCACTCTAACGCATTATGACGTCATAACGTACCCAAGTAGCAACGTAAGACGAAACGTCACTAGGCTCACGTTGGCCGTACGTCGAGTGGCAGGGTATAAGTTGCTCGCACCTACCCGCTTTGCTATCTGCATCTCGATGTCCCTCCAGTTCTCGACGAGGATGCCTTTACCCGCCACTGACGTCACCGCCTCACCGTTTCCGGGGGCGATGACGTCAGTATACACGTCCTGTGTCGACCCAATTTTGGAAGCGTCGCTGGAAGAGGAAGAGGAAGAGGAAGGGAAAAAAAAAGAATATTAATTTAGCACGTCTGTTTCTGCAGATTGTCCGGTAATGCTCAATTTAAGTGTTGGGCAAATGTTTGATTTAAATTTTGAATATGTTTAATTTTTAGCTTAGTGGATTTACATTTAAAATTTTTTTTTTTTTTTACTACAGAGACCTTTTGATAACTTGACTGAGTGCATCACTGTTCATTTATGCATATATTGATATATCTATTTATTCATATATGCATCCAATCATATATACATGTATACTTGTATGTACATATATACATATCTATATATATATACTTCTCTTCATATGTGCTATATAATTTATTATGTGAATATAAATAAAGAATATTCCCTAATGTTTACAGTGCTCTCTCTGTCTGGGCACCTCTCGCTTCCCAACACCCCTTATTCTCACAGCCCCCCCCCCCCCCTGTAACTGGGCACTCTCTACTTCCCCTTTCCTGGGAACCGACTCCAACGGTCTCCCGGCTCTCACTTCACATAAACTTATGTACAAAGATTGACATTCAAATGTATATATATACTATTTTAATACTATAATACCACAAGTTCAACATGCAAGATATGCACAGTTTATGGTATGTGTCAATTCTACGATAAAATTGCATCCTCAACTGCATTGAAAATATCAAGTGTATATAATTGGGTGTGTGGAAAAGCTGCTGGAGAAATCAATAAGCGTCGCATAGTTTATATTTTTGTTAAGTATTCCCTGATAAAAGAACATTTATTTCTTTGGACTCCTGCGTTTGTAGTAATCATGAAATGACCAGTATGTACTTTATCTAGGTCAGTCCTACTCTACCAGTGGACCAGACGGGAGGGATGGCCGAATGAGTTGAACACCCGTCTCCCATTTTGGTAGATCTTGGAATTCAAGCCCTGGTTGAATCAAACCAATGATTTAAAGATTGATACTTGATGCTTCCTAGCCAGGTGCTCAGCATTATTAGGATAGGGCAAGGACTGGTTGGCTCAGTATCAGGATAATGTGACTAAGTGAGATATCAGGTCATGGTGCTGGCGGCCTGGTCTCCCACTGGGGCCATGCTTTAAATTCACCATGAGTGTGCACTGTCATAAGTCAGTACCCATCCTGATATTACCTTAGATGTTGTCAGGATGCAAAACTCCAACAAACAACCAACTCCCATAGTGAACAAAGAACCTCATCTATTGTGACTATAACTTATATAAGTCATTCATGCGTAGGATCTTCAACGATATTGTATCGGCTACGGTAGAATGAACTTAAGGGGATTAAACTGCTTGTATATTGACGGTTTGTGTGTTAATGGGATATTGTATTGGTGTATTGGCGGGGTAGATTTGCCAGATCGGGCATTTATTTGGAGTTTCTCTCTCTGTGCCCATGTGTGCGTGGATTGAGGGGTATTACAATAACCCATGTCAGGATTAAGAACAAACGCACAAAATAAGGTCTTCACCACAAGCTAGTTCCTAGTTGTATAGGTTTGTTAACTATCTGTGCCAGACTGCTTCCCAAAGAGGGATAAGCATTTGAAATAGTTGAAAATGGATATAGATGTAGAATATATATACATATATACATTACATTGTATAGATGCACATACAGTATATATATATATATATATATATATATATATATATAATGAGTCAGGCTCACGAAAATAGGCCAATAGGGGAAAGTTGTCGGCATCCGGTTGTTGGATGTCAGCTTCGAATGGCATAATTATAATTTAGCATTGACAGAGAAAGTCCTTAAATGTATCCTGAATGTAAAGGTACAGAAAATAAACAACCTTATTTGTTTCTAGGATAATTTAATATAAAACAAAGAAATGCACTACACTTTAAGAATTGCGACGCCGACATCTGTTAAAGTTGTCGGCGTCGAGCAATGGATATCGGCGTTGAATGGCAGAATTATAGTTTAGCATTGACAGAGGTGTTGGAAAGTCCTTAGATTTATCCTGAATGTAAAGGTAGAGAAAATACAACAACCTTATTTGTTTCTAGGATAATTTAATATGAAACAAAGAAATGCACTACACTTTAAGAATTGCGATGCCGACATCTTAAATTAACCACCAATTGGCCCATTTTTGTGAGGCCGGCTCATATATATATATCCATATAGAGTGAAACCTCTTTAAATCGACCGACTTTGGGACCCATTTTAAATCGTCCATTTAGGGAGGTGGTCGGTTTAGGGAGTTTTTAATCGCTACAATGGTAGTCGATGGGCGATCATTTGGGACCCAAATAAAGAGATTGATATAGGGAAGTGGTCGATCTGTGGAGGTGGTCGGTTAGAGAGGTTTCACTGTATATCCATATATGCGCGTATATTCACATATACATACACATATAGATATATATGCAGATATACAATTCATTATACCGGTATAAATGCTAGGGGACACATGTACTTATTATTGTTATTCCTCCATAGGCGCCTTTGTGGACTGAACACTCCCCCCCCCCCCCCCCCCCCCCCCCCAGCTGTCGGGGTAATCTATACGGATGCCCCCCCCGCGCCCTGCACACACTGGAGGTATATATACCAGATTGGTTAAAATAATCAATAGATTATTCACATAATAACAAACTACGTTATGCTGATGGACACTCATTTATTTAGATACTTCTTACAATATTGTAGAACTTTATATCGCTTTGTTGAACTCTGCGATTACAATGAATATGAATCACAAAAAGTTTGTTTTATTCAACGATGCCGCTAGAGCACATTGATTTTAATCATCGGCTATTGGACATCAAACATATGGTCATGCTGACATATTTCTTTGGAGGAAACCTGCTGCCGCGACATAGGCTACTCTTTCCGATAAGCAGCAAGGGGTGTTTTATATGCACCTTCCCACAGATTTTGCCTGCTGCTACCAGATAGGCTACTCTTTCCGATAAGCAGCAAGGGGTCTTTTATATGCACTTTTCCACAGACAGGACAGCACATACCACAACCTTTGATGAAGCAGTCGTGGACCACTGGTTGGAATGGAAAATATCCCAAAATTTAAATGTGTCCAGTGAGTAGGAATATGAATCACATTACGAAGCCTTTCTGATTCAAACACAATAGGTATATACACTGTAAAAACAAGGTACCTCACCTTGCGGACTTAGCATTCCACGCCCCACCATTACCTAGTTTTGCAACATAGGTCAGTTGGTTTGTTGGATGTTGGAGCTTTATGTCCTAACAACATCTAAAGTCATATCATCCAGAAGGAAAACAATAGACGAACTACCTCTGGAGTCAAACCAATGACTTACTAAATTGATACTTGTCACTACCTAGGCTGGCGCTCAGCATTATTAGGATAGGACAAGAACTGGTTATCCCAGTATCATGATAATGTGACTGAATGGGTATATCACATCATGGTGCCGGCGGCCTGGTCTCCCAGTGGGGCAGCACTATACAGTTGCCATGAGTGTGCACTGTCACAAGTCGGTACCCGTTCTGATATGACCATAGATGTTTCAAGGATGTAAAACCCCAGTAAGCAATCAAACAAGTACATACAAGTGTACACAAACACACACACACACACATATATATATATATATATATATATACTATATAATTTATTATGTGGATATAAATAACGGCAGCCCCTTATATCTTTCCCACTAACCATCTTCTTCCATGCTATTTGCTGCGGAGCGGGTCATTCTCTACTCCCCCAGCCTCCTATACCGTGAGCCAACTGTCACTCTGCTCACTTTCTTCAGGCGCAAATCCACGTGAACATCAATCCAAAAATGGATATAAGAGATAAGCATTGGAATCAAACCTTCAAAAACTTTATTTTTTAATATCCTTACTCATTTGTTAATTACTCCATAACCATGTGATCATATGAAAAGTAGAATTAGTGAGCATTATTCTTAGGTAAAAGTCTTTTATTTAAACTGCACTTTTGGATTGGCGTTTACATGGTTTTGCGGCTGAACTCTTCATATATAGATAGTATATGTGTGTATATATGCATATATGTGTATATATGTACATATATATATATATATACATGCACATATATATATGTATATATATATATATATATTTATATATATACATATATATATATATATATGCATGTATGGCATACAGTAACACCTGTCCTCAGCGACTGCTGTGATCAGCGAACCCCCGCTATGTGTGGACAATTTTTCAATTATATGAATTTACATTGTCTCATTACACTGTTCATCCTTTGACAGGACACCTACTGTATCAGGACAGCATTGCAACTTAGATGTTGCCAGGATGTAAAACTCCAAGAACCCTCCTACTTTGAATGTGTATAGTAGAAGCATTCACACAACTATGAACCAATGAGAAGCGCAAAACAGAAATATCACACAGACTGTTCATTACCGTATTTACACCCATCCAAATTTAATAAGGCAGTGAAAGGCTGGTGGAGGTTTGTGGGATGTGGGGTTTGTGGGACTAGGCGCGTCTTATTTTGTCAGTTTCCAGAGATTGATTGGTGGTTTCTTTATGTTGTCTCGGCAGCATAGGCCATATTCACGGCGAATGTTTTCAGAGATGATGATGCATTATCGTACATGGCGTGCTACAGAATTATTTGCTGAGAGAACCGCCATTTCCGCCCAAAGTGCACCACTTGCCACATGAGGGGGCCGTTAATGCAGGCAGTGCGTCTGTGATGCAGAGCCTATTTTCGCACCATTTCAGGCGTACAACATTTACGACTACAACGCGCGTAATATCGGTTATGTCATTAGGCTCTTCTAGCGTACGCTCTGCATTGAATTTCAATACCGAGTCGAGGCTTTAATTTTCTCTCTTTTTTGTGATCCTCTCCGTTCTTTATTTCTTTCTTTCTTCCTTTCTTTCCTTCTTCCTTTCTTTCCTTCTTCTTTTCTTTCCTTTTCTTTCTTTCTCTTTCATTTTCTTTCTTTCTCTTTATGTTACTCTCACTCTTTCTCGGTCCCCTTCACTCCTTTTCTCCCCCCCTTTTCTTTCTCTTTCTCACTTTCTGTATCTTTCTTTTTCTAATTGTATTTGTTTCTCTTTCCGTTTCTTTCTTTCTTTCTGTCTTTCTTTCTTTCTATTTCACTCGCTCTTTCTTGATCTTTTTCTTTCTTTCTGTCTTGCTCTCTTTCTCTTTCTCAATCTTTCTCTTTCTTTATGCTCTCTTTCTTTTTTTCTTTCTCTCTATCTCTTTCCCTCTCTCTCTGATACTACAACATACTACTCTACCTGGCTCTTTCTTGATTTCTTGATTTCTCCTCGCTTTCTTTCTTTCTGTCTTTCTTTCTCTTTCTTTCCCCCTCTCTCTCTAATACCATAAGATACTACTATATCTTTCTCTTTTCTGATTTCTTGATTTCTCCTCTCTTTCTTTCTTTCTGTCTTTCTTTCTCTCTATTTCCCTCTCTCTCTAATACCATAACATACTACTCTATCTTTCTCTTTCTTGATTTCTTTCTTTCTTCCCTCTTTTTCTCTCTCCCTCTCTCTCACTTTCTCTCCATCTCTCCCCTCCCCCTCTCTCTCTCTTTGATACCATCACATCCTACACAAATACCTCTTCTGGTTGATATAGGCCCTGATATTGGGCCTCTACGCCTAGACCTAATTTTCTTTTTTTCTCTTTCCTTTTCTTTCTTTCTTTCTTTCTTTCTTTCTATTTCACTCGGTCTTTCTTGATCTTTTTCTCTCTTTCTGTCTTGCTCTCTTTCTCAATCTTTCTCTTTCTTTATGCTCTCTTTCTTTTTTTCTTTCTCACTATCTCTTTCCCTCTCTCTCTGATACTACAACATACTACTCTACCTTGCTCTTTCTTGATTTCTTGATTTCTCCTCGCTTTCTTTCTTTCTTTCTTGCTTTCTTTCTGTCTTTCTTTCTTTCTGTTTCTTTCCCTCTCTCTCTAATACCATAGCATACTACTCTATCTTTCTCTTTCCTGATTTCTTGATTTCTCCTCTCTTTCTTTCTCTTTCTCTCTTTCCCTCTCTCTCTCATACCCTAACATACTACTCTATCTTTCTCTTTCTTGATTTCTTTCTTAATCCCCTCCTTCTCTCTCTCCCTCTCTCTTTCTCTCTATCTCTCCCCTCCCCCCCACTCCCCTCTCTCTCTCTGATACCATCACATCCTACACAGATACCGCAACTGGAATCTACGTACAGCTTAACTTACACAAGTTACAGATCCTCTTCTGGCTGATCTAGGCCCTGATATTGGGTCTCTACGCCTAGACCAGCAGCCCTAAGTAACCTATATGAACATTGTTTTAAACGCAATATCACAATGCTAACCAAATCTCGCACGAATAGGGACTGGACGAGACAACAACACGAGACTTTCAAGACGAAGTAGATCGGGTGGACGCGGATCGTGATGTGGGAACACGGCTAAAATAAATTTTTAAAAAAGAAATGAAAAAAGAAATCCGACAGAGCGGGTTTGTTAATGGCCGACAAAATGGATGCTGAGTGCGGATTTGAAGCTGCCAGAAATTGTAAGGGCGGTTCCGATTGGTTGAAATTAGGTTGGCGGAAGTGAGATTAACCAATGGGGGAATCTGTAATGGTGTTTTTTTTACTCTGGCTCACTCCTCTGCACAGGAATGATGGAGTTGAACGCGACTAGAATGGCCACCAGAAAATATGATCCCTTCATTCGTAGTACAAGCTCTCAGTGTGGTTATTCTCTCCACTGGGCGCAGGTTGGCCCTAAATATGGTCTGGGGTAAAATGGAAGATTCTAATAATATTTCTACATAATAATTTATTGCATGTATCTTTGATATCATATACACATATATATATACACACACTAATACATATATATGATATATATATATAGCGCGTATACAGACCCTCTGTATATGGATGTAAGCCAGAAGGGCTCCGGCTATACTACTTCTCTGCTAATTGCCACAATGGTGGTTCCCGGGTTCGATGCCAGGGGGAAGTGCGGCGCTGCTGTCTGCGCACGCCCCACTGGGCCAAGGTGCACTGGACTGGTCATTCGCCTGCCAGCCGCACCCCGAGCAACACCTTCGTTCTGTTTTTTTTTTTTCTCTTTATTTATTATTTTTATTACGGTAGGGCAGTGGCCCAGCCAGATGTCATTTGATGTGATGATTCCAATATGTCTGGTGTATCATATTGTATAGTGCATTGATTATGACTAGATACTATTGACGACGATTGTTCATCCAAGACCATGTTATGCTATTGTCATACATTACTGATTTACTGAGAATAAATGATGTCGCCCTTATGTATAACATCACATTCGACTTCCAGCCTCCTTCGTTACATATATATATACACACAGTAAAACCTCTCTAAATCGACCGACCATGGGACCGACTTTATGTGGTCCAATTAGGGAGGTGGTCGGTTTAGAGAGTTAGAATATCCTTACAATGGTATTGTTGGGATCCAAATAGAGCGATCGATATAGGGGAGTGGTCGATCTGTGGAGGGGTCGGCCGGCATAGAGAAAATTGTGATCGGAGTTATAATGATTTGCATTAATTCCGCACCACGCAGTTGGCGCCCCATTCGCGCGTCCCGTATTGGGGTGGGCGCGCGACTCCGAATACATACAACTGATCGTACAAAAAACAATATATACAATAATATATTAATAATGGGTTCCGCTCCATTCCTTTATATTATTATAATACATTATAATACATATATATAATATATATAATATATATAATTTATATAATATATATAAGATATATAATATATATAATATATATAATATATATAATATATATATAATATATATAATATATATATAATATATACTATATATAATATATATGATATATATGATATATATGATATATATAATATATATAATATATATAATATATATTATGCATATTATATTATATATATTTATTATATTATATATATTATATATTATATATACTATATATTATAAACGTAGATAAACAATTATAGCGAGTTATACTTGTCTTGACGCGTACAAGCAACAATCAAAACTTTGTTCTTGATGCCATATAAATATCAATACACACACTTTTGTGTTATCTTAATACTATATGCATGCATGGTTCCTACTAATATGACAGATCAATACATCAGTACACATCAATATCAATACACACAATTTTGTGTTATCTTAATACTATATGCATGCATGGTTCCTACTCATATGACACATCAATACATCAGTACACATCAATATCAATACACACAATTTTGTGTTATCTTAATACTATATGCATGCATGGTTCCTACTCATATGACACATCAATACATCAGTACACATCAATATCAATACACACAATTGTGTGTTATCTTAATACTATATGCATGCATGGTTCCTACTCATATGACACATCAATACATCAATACACATCAATATCAATACACACAATTGTGTGTTATCTTAATACTATATGCATGCATGGTTCCTACTTATATGACACATTCTCGTGCTCTTTCTATATACATATGTGTATACATTTATATGTATTATCTATCTACGCACTCACTAGCCATAGATTACCTACTTTCCCAACTCACTACGACAACGCCACCTATGTGTGGAACTCTCCTCTCCTCAACATGGTAACCAGTAAGTACTCTTTGACAAATGTAGATATATATCAAATATGATTGGTTGCCATCCAAGAAGCGCACAGAATAGATAATTAGCTTTTTTTAAAGATCACACGATGCTACTCCTGCCTGAAAATAGTCACTACACCAACCACACATGCTATAATCTATTTCTCCCAAATCGCATGTGATGTAAACAAGCTACTGGAAGATACAATGGGGAGAATAAAACAGTAAACTATATAGTGATGCAGTAACCAAACTTGAAGGGACCCTAAAAATTTGTTTGGATTAACCCATCATTGGTTTAACCGAGCTTTGGCTTTGACTTTGCCATTGAGTAAGCATGTCTTGCACATGTAATATACAATGTATGTGGACACTTTGATATTCTTTTTTATGTATATATACAGTATAACCCTGTTAAACCAAGCTCGGTTAAACCAAGCGATCGATTAATCCAAACTTTTTTCGGCAGCCCAGCAAAATACTACCATTTATCATATAAAAAAGTTGGTGGAGTGTCAGATGACCTTATAACCACATGAAAGTTTGGTTTAACCATGCCGGAGTGGCCTGGGCTCCAACATTTTTGTTTGGATTAAACGATACTTTGGATTAACCAACTTTGGTATAACCAACTTTTTTTATATGATAAATGGTAGTATTTTGCCGGGCCGCCAAACAAGTTTGGATTAACCGATCGTTTGGTTTAACCGAGCTTGGTTTAACGGGGTAAATTAAGCACAAAATGAATACAGTTGCAATAAGAATAAGACTATTGGACCTCTTTCAGAGAATATGTATGCTATTATAAAGGTCAGTAAAATGGTAACATAGATGACCATTGCTCTAAGAACCATAACAATGGCATGAACTGGAATTGAGGTCAATGATTGACCTAATTAACACCTGAGTAATCTGAATCATTGTAATCTTGACACACGACTAGACCAATCAGGTTAGTGGGTCAAAAAGGTCATATATGCACATGGTATTGAATTCATACTTATACTTATACTTATTCTCTTCTGTTTATGTATTTAGGCATAATAGCCTGTTAACAGATTCGGCCTATCTATATATGACCTGTCGTAATTATAGTGGTCATGCGGTGAGGACTGACTACACCAATTTTTGTGTGTGGATTTTTGTTGTTGGTAAATATGTTTATTCTGCTGAATAAGTCTTTTGTCAGTGCTGAAGCACTGGTCTTCCAGCCATTTTTCAATTCAGGGTTATTTACACAAAAGGTATAGAATAAGGTATACAATAACTGTTGAATACACAATTTGCAGCATGTAACACAATGAAATTATGTAACCCAATACCGACAAAATGGATGTAATACAGTAATAATAACTGATACCGAGTCCAACATTTATCCAGTCTGTTTTTAAATGCACATAGTGACGGAGCTTGGACTATTTAGACTATGACATTATCCAATAACATGGCGGAAATAATGATGACTAGACATTTATTACGTGGTAAATGTGGTGCTGGTTTGTCAGTTGGCTTGTAGGGGAGGGGCGCAGACACGTTGACTACATTTTTAGTTTTTTTTGTTCTCCAGATCTGACTGCTGACAGCTTACAACCAGACATCCGGCAATCACAAACAGCAATGACGGAGTAATAACCCTGTCACATTACAACGTTTCTGCCGGCGTGCCGGCAATGCACAAAATATTTGCAACCCGTCAAGAGACGTCCAACTTTTCGGCGTTTTGGGAGAAAACTGGACGGGTTAGTAGCATGGTATTAGCGCGCAGCCAACAAGGTTCGACGCGCGGCGGACGAAAGTGTCAACGTCCCGCCAGCGGGTTCCCAGCGTCTTGTTAGCGTGTTGTCGGCGCGGAGGCAGCAAGTTGGTATCGTGTTAGTATTGTGTGGACCCGTACACACCCGCCCGCCCCCAACACGTCAGGACGCGCCGGCAGCGCATCCAGACCCGCCGCCAATGCGTCCAGGCACGCCGGCAACACGTCCAACGCGCTGAAAAACGCTGGCGGAGTGCCGACAACGCGCCGATAACATGCTGATGGCACGCTGGGAACCCGCTGGCGGGACTTTGCAGACGCGCCGACGGAACGGTCGCAGTTTGGGGGAAAAAAAGCCAACGTTGATCAACGGTCTGCCAGCGTTCACCTGGCGCGCCGCCAACAAGTATCAACGTCTTGGTAACGCGTGCGTAACGCCCCTCCAACCCGTCGGCGCGCGTTGGTCCGCGCCGAAAGTTTTGTGCAAGCACAAAACTTTCGCGGCGGAGTGACGCGCGCTGACGGCCGCCGACGTCTGCATTCACACGTTGCTATGTACCGAGGCGCCGGAAACGCGCCGGAAACGCCCCGGTAACGTACCGGTAACGTACCGGAGATGGACCGACGTTTCGCCGAAAATTGCAACACGTCAGCACGCGTTGACCCTCGTTGGGCCGAAACGTCGTAATGTGACAGGGCCATTAAGCCGAGGATCGATTAAAGGTGAGATTCCATATGCAGAGAAGCAGCATACAGCACGTTTTACGCAGATGTGATGTTGTTTGTTGTTTGTTTGTTGTTGTTTTACGTCCTAGCAACATCTAAGGTCATATCAGGACGGGTACCGACTTGTGACAGTGCGCACTCATGGCGACTT
Source organism: Branchipolynoe longqiensis (assembly GCA_030323885.1). Taxonomy (NCBI): domain Eukaryota; kingdom Metazoa; phylum Annelida; class Polychaeta; order Phyllodocida; family Polynoidae; genus Branchipolynoe; species Branchipolynoe longqiensis. Next base: position 38,791,805 of record CM059195.1, read on the forward strand.
TATAGTGCTGTCCCACTGGGAAACCAGGCCGCCGGCACCATGACCTGGTATCCCACTCAGTCACATTATCCTGACACTGAGCACACCAGTCCTTGCCCTATCCTAATAATGCCGAGTGCCTGGCTAGGAAGCGACAAGTATCAATTTTAAAGTCATTGGTTTAACTCGACCGGGACTCGAACCCACGACCCCACGATCTACCAGCACGGGAGACGGACGCTCTAACTCATTCGGCCATCCCGTCTGGTACGCAGATGTGAAGAAAAGGGGAAATGAACAGAGATGCATTAGTATGATCCCATATGTCCAGAAGTGGCTGTGGTTTTTCATACAGATGAAAGTGTGGTAAATTGAATCGGTCCATGGAGTGATCGCTGTGGCATCCGAACACAAAATCGAATTCTGCATACTGCTTCCATGTATATGGGATCTAGGATTAATATGTAGTGTGATATATGCCGTCATATCGTATTGAAACAACTATGGGTCTGTGATTTTGATTCATTTCCGGTCTCTAAATTCATGCTTGTGGTTTCACACACGGACCAAATTTAATGCGCAAAATCGAATCCGAATATGTAGCGATTTGATTGGTCTATTTTCACACACAAAAGTTGGATGGGTGTGGGGCACCATGATATAAAGCGAAAGCTAAGATTCCATAGACATGGATGTAGTAGTATGTGACTTTGTGTTCAGATGCCACATCAATTGCTCCATGGACCGTTTCAATTGATCGCACATGCTTCTGTATGAAAATCTACAGTCACATGAAAGTGGTCTCTGACATAAGATGCGGAAACCAAGACGAGACCTTGGCACCAACGCCGAATTTCGGCGAAAACGCGGAATTCCTCCCATAGGAGCACTGTCGGGGAATCGCGGGAAAATATGGGAAGCCAAGTTTCAATTATCCTTGTTGTTAATGTACGATTACGCATGCCTAACTTTCTCATTTCTTGGAAGGTCATCAATTGCTGTCATATATGAGACTGTCTCAAAAGGTGCTAAGCAATATGGGACGAAACTTTGTCCATTGTAACGATCAACATACTATGTGTTTATGCATATGCTCAGGACAAACTGATTTTTTTAAATATAGTGTTTAATAATCCCAATAGAATACTTATTGATTTGAAGCAAATGTCCTTGTGTTTTCAGTGTAACCGTTTCTGTGCTGTTTTGTGTCAATCGTTACAATGGACAAAAAAAAGAAAGAGTTAACACCTTTTGAGACAGGCTCATATATATATATTTCCATTATATATATATATTTTACATCATAGGCCAATATTATTTTCCCATTATACATATGTATCTTTCCATTTTGTGAACGATAACCAGTGAATATCAATCAACAATAGCGGAAATACTCGAAATTTGCAGACGTCTTTTATCAATGTAATATTATGATAGGGGGAAGGAGTCGCTTTATTCTGCATAATACATCTCCATATCGGGTCCACGTCCATGTCAACACTTTCTACACGGCCAACTCCCTGACCAACATCTCCAGATCAGGTCCGTGTCCAGATCAACACATTCTACATGGCCAACTCCCTGACAAACAACTCCAGATCAGGTATGTGTCCAGATCAACACACTCTACATGGCCAACTCCCTGACCAACAATTCCAGATCGGGGTATGTGTCCAGATCAACACACTCTACATGGCCAACTCCCTGACAAACAACTCCAGATCAGGTATGTGTCCAGATCAACACACTGTACATGGCCAACTCCCTGACCAACAACTCCAGATCGGGGTCTGTGTCCAGGTCAACACATTCTACATGGCCAACTCCCTGACCAACAACTCCAGATCGGGGTCTGTGTCCATGTCAACACGCTCTACACGGCCGACTCCCTGACCAACAACTCCAGATCGGGGTCTGTGTCCAGATCAACACGCTCTACATGGCCAACTCCCTGACCAACAACTCCAGATCGGGGTCTGTGTCCAAATCAACACACTCTACACGGCCGACTCCCTGACCAACATCTCCAGATCGGGGTCCGCGTCCACATCGTCGAGGTGGTCCTTGTCCAGATTCCGCAGGCCGGCGGCGAGTAGGGCAACGTCGGCCGGGGGCTTGTTCGTCTCGCAGCAGTAGCGGCGGCCGCATACGGCGCAGGCAGCCCCCAGCCCGGCGGCGGCGGCGGAGGCGGCGAGGGCCGGCCACAGGAGGAGGTGGACGGCAAGGTGCGGGGCGAGGCGCCGGGACGCCATGACGTAGTCGGACCGCGGGTCGTACAGGCAGCGAAATGGGGACCGGTGCCGGGAGCTGAAGGCCCGGACCGCCCGCTGGTTTGTGCCGTAGTCACGGCGGCACGGCGGGGTGAAGGTGCACTGGGGAGGGAGGGTGTGGAGAGGAGGTGGGAGAAGTGTTGGAGAAGAAGAGGTGAAGGAGAAAGGTTCGTGGATTAATTAGTAAATGTGTAAATTTGTGATGTTGACATGCATGCATGCATGCATGTATGCAAGCAAGCGTATATAGTATGTATTCATAATATATATTATATATTATATATAATAAATATTACATATTATTTATTATATATTATATTTAATATATGATATATATGTATATATATGAATATATATATGTACATATTCATATATTTATATTATATTAAATTAATATATAATAAATAATATATGTATATATATGTATATATAATAAATATATATATATATATGAATATATATAAACGTTCATATATATATATGAACAGTTCAGGCGTAAAAACCCGGTAAATGCCAATATATATGTTGTGGTCTGCACTGACCTCAGGCAAAGACTCACATAGACAGGTAAGCTTGAATAATGTGATTGCATCAGGGGGCCTAGGTGGTGTATTGGTTAGGATGCTAGCCGCGGACTGATAAGAAGAGTCCATTGGAATCTCATTCTAGGGGCAAGGTTCCCTTTGTTTGCACCCCCCCCCCCCCCCACGACATATATATTTATCTATATATGATGTATAACGAACGAATTGTACATGTTAGTTGTTACGTTGTAACATGGATAATTCGTCACAACAATTGATCTCTGGTGTAACCATGTTATGTGTAGCCTTAGCAAGTAATGTACCTCCTGCCCAGAACCAGTTAACGCTAGCTATCATGGTATTACATCAGATATATATCTTACTCCCCTGTCCATAGTAACTAATGCTTAAACCATAGAAACAATCATTATCTGACTAGATTATGCGTTATTCCCTCAGTCCTGCTACACATAAAGTAACCCTTACCGGGAACCGGCTAATGTCAGTTATCCTAGAAACGCGTCACAAAATACAAAAAACCTTGGTATTCGTAGTAACCTAACGCAGTCGCTGTAATAACAATTATAAATTTCATAGTAACGTAGTCGATGTGGTCTTCCCAGTGTATCAGTTAGTCAGTTATATGCTCAAGCTCAAACATATAACAGTCAACAGACAGAGAAGGGCCTAGGTGGTGTAACGGTTAGGATGCTAGCCGCGGAATGACAAGAAGAGTCCATTCGAATCACATTCTAGGGGCAAGGTTCCCTTTGTTTGCACCCCCGCCCCCATGACACATATATCTATCTATATGTGATGTATATCACATTATGCGAGTATAAAAGGCATGGAAGGGAATTATCTATTTTATTGCATCGATTATTCTATACTCCCTCCGCTGCTTGACTGTGGCGCCGCCACTGGTTCCCAGTGTTACTCGTGTATATACCCCGTATATACTATGTGTATACCAGTGTAGAGTGGACGCAGTGACTTCCCCTAGTGTAATTGGGCTAACCAGTCAGGCTCGTGGGTTCAATCCACTATTTTAGATTATGTGGATGAAGTGAGCAGCTCGTGGTGAGCAGTCTGATGCTGTGTCTAGTCAGTCTAGTTCATGCTGAAAACGCTAGGTGGCGCATATGGTAGTAACGAGTGGTTTTATGGATGAGGCTATGTGGCGCCAGGGTAGAGCATCAATGGCAATGGCGAAGTTGAGAGGGTTCGGGTTCCCACACCCCGAATTACACATGTCTGCAACTGAAATTTCTCCTGCTTACTCAATGATTGTAAACAAACAAATAGAGGGGCCAAATGTTCCGGAGGCAAACGGTCAGCTGGTGAATTGATGGGTGAAGCGGGGGGGTGGGGGGGGGGGGCGATAGGGGGTAGACCTATATGGGGAGGGGCAATTTTCAGGCTGCTTAATCATTAAGATGGCACGATTTCACCGACTAGCCACAGTACCCAAAGGTTAGGTTGGTTGGTTGTTAGAGTTTTACGTCTTGGCAACATCTAAAGTCATATCATGATGGGTACCAACTTGTGACAGTGCACTCATGGTGACTTTATAGTGCTGCCCCACTGGGAGACCAGGGCCGCATTCAGGGTGCGCCTGGGCGACGTCTCTTGGTCTATTTGCGTTCAGGGTGCGTCTCAGCGACGTCTCGGCGACGCCTCCCTTTTCTGATAGGAGACAAAAAGTGCCTCGAAAATGGCCGCCGTATCCAGTGGTTTCAGGCAATCACAGCACAGCTTTCCATTGCAAATGGCCACCGCCTATGGGGGGCGGCCATTTTAGAGACAACAAACTGCTTTTGCCATTCAGACTGGCGTGACATCAGTGGCATCTCCGAGGCGAACCCTGAACGCGGCCCAGGCTGCCAGCACCATGACCTGATATCCCACTCAGTCACATTATCCTGACTCTGAGTCAACAATTCCTTGTCCTATCCTAATAATGCCGAGCGCCTCCCAAATGTTAGTATGCTAAATAGCGAGGGCAGGAATGGAGAGGGCAAGGTGCAAGAGGGGCAAACTGGATACACACAGGGCACAAACAAACATTTCTGCGATCGCTGTGAATATTTACCTACGGCACTTGTTATGTCGCCTGGTTAACAAGGAAGCCGAGTTTGATTTATTGAACATGTCAGGCTATAATTGCACTGTGTCAGCTTTAATTACGGGCGACTGAAGCCTGTATATGGCTTCTGTGAGTGTGTGTGTGCGTGCGTGTGGAAGAGGAGTGTGTGTGTGTGGAAGAGGAGTGTGTGTGTGACAGAGGAGGGTGTGTGTGTAGAAGGGGAGGGTGTGTGTGGAAGAGGTGGGTGAGTGTGGAAGAAGAGTGTGTGTGTGTGTAAGAGGGGTGTGTGTGTGGAAGAGGGTGTGTGTGTGTGGAAGAGGAGGGTGTGTGTGTGGAAGAGGAGGGTATGTGTGTGTGGAAGAGGAGGATGGGTGTGTGGAAGAGGAGGGTGTGTGTGGAAGAGGAGGGTGTGTGTGGAAGAGGTGGGTGTGTGTGTGGAAGAGGAGGGTGTGTGTGTGGAAGAGGAGGATGTGTGTGTAGAAGGGGAGGGTGTGTGTGGAAGAGGTGGGTGAGTATGTAGAAGGGGAGGGTGTGTGTGGAAGAGGTGGGTGAGTGTGGAAGAAGAGTGTGTGTGTGTGGAAGAGGTGGGTGTGTGTGTGGAAGAGGAGTGTGTGTGGAAGAGGAGGGTGTGTGTGTGGAAGAGGTGGGTGTGTGTGTGGAAGAGGAGGGTGTGTGTGGAAGAGGAGGGTGGTGTGTGGAAGAGGGTATGTGTGTGGAAGAGGAGGGTATGTGTGTGGAAGAGGAGGATGGGTGTGTGGAAGAGGAGGGTGTGTGTGTGGAAGAGGAGGGTGAGTGTGGAAGAGGAGGGTGTGTGTGTGGAAGAGGTGTGTGTGTGTGGAAGAGGAGGGTGTGTGTGGAAGAGGAGGGTGTGTGTGTGGAAGAGGTGGGTGTGTGTGTGGAAGAGGAGGGTGTGTGTGTGGAAGAGGAGGGTGTGTGTGTGGAAGAGGAGGGTGTGTGTGTGGAGAGGTGTGTGTTTGTAGAAGACGAGGATGTGTGTGTGGAAGAGGCGGGTGTTTGGGGGGATGGGAGCGCCATAGAGAGAGGTTGGTTGGTTGTTGGAGTTTTACATCCTGGCAACATCTAAGGTCATATCTGGATGGGTACCGACTTGTGACAATGCACACTCATGGCGACATTATATAATGCTGCCCCACTGAGAAATCAGGCTGCTGGCACCATGACCTGATATCCCACTCAGTCACATTATCCTGACACTGAGCTAACCAGTCCATGCCCTATTCTATTAATGCCGAGTGCCTGGCTATGAAGTGACAAGTATCAATTTTATAAGTCATTGGTTTGATTCGACCGGGAACCGAACTCCCGATCTCCCGCAAGCGAGGCCCACCGATTAGGCAGCCACTGCGCCCAGTCCCCTAGAAAGGGAGAGCGAGAGGGGGAGAGAAAGACAGAGACAGAGAGAGAGGGTTAGAGAGACACACAGAGAGACAGAGAGAGACAGAGTGAGACACAGTGAGACAGAGAGAGACAGAGAGAGACAGCGAGAGAGCAGGGTGGTGAAAAAATCTAACTGGACAGGCAATACTAATGCACACTAACAGCCGGGCGGCGGGCGGCGGGCGGCGGGCGGCGGGCGGCGGGCGGCGGGCGGCGGGCGGCGGGCGGCGGACGGCGGGGGGTGTCGCCGACGGTTGATTGCCCGGACTTCTGTCCCGGGGACATAAAGTAAAAGCGGGGCCCCCTAATTGTGTAGTCTTAGCGGCCCTAACTCGCGACACCCAATCGTGGCAGCATTAATTATGGATGCCACTAAATCAGGACACCAACGTCGCTGGGGATTAACTGTCGGGACGGCGATGCTGGTCTGGTGATGGTGGTGGTGATGGTGCTGGTGGTGGTGGTTGTCGCGCATAGTGACGTCACAACAGACACCCTCAGTACTGTCACTTTATATATATTTTTTTAAGTATTATACTTTTGTCAAGGAAAAACTACTTTTATACCTTTTTCATACCTTTGTTTAGGTGCAAATCTAAGATTCCTTATAGTTACAAGTTTTTCCATTTTTTTGTCGCATTTGCTTTAACATACTACATATCGCGTATATGGAATCTTAGCTTAAATACCTTTTTATGATTTTTTTAATGCGAAAGAAATACCAATTTGTTGTTTGAAAACACTTCAGACTTAGAATTGAATGAGATTGAGAGATGTGCTTTGCTAGTCTCTTTGCAAGAGTGTTGTGCCAACCCACACTTCTGCTATTCAGGGGCCAGTGTCCTAACCATTAGCCCCTCTAGGTCCCCCGGTGCAATCAATTTTCCATCCTTCCTGTGTATATAATATTTCACCTGTGGGGATGAGTGCACCTCACTACACTTGCTAATCACTGCAATGTGGGCGATATCGGACGTGGAGTGGTTTGAAAATGGCTTTTTTCGCTGGTTCTACCCTTTGTCTGTTTCTGTCTCAGTGGGGTATTCTGTCTTGGCCACATCTGAAACCATATTATAATGGCTATCTACACGCAGCCGACAGTATGCTTTCATGGTGACGGGTACCGACTTGGGACAGTGCACACTCATGGCAACTATATAGTGCTGCCCCACTGAGAGACCCGGCCACCAGCACCATGACCTGATCTCCCACTCAGTTACAGTATCCTAACACTGAGCCAACCAGCCCGTGCCATATCCTAATAATGCAGAGCGGCAGGCTGTGAAGTGATAAGTATCAATCTTTAAGTCATTGCTTTGACTCGACCAGGGTTCAAACCAGTGGGTTCGAATCCAACCATCTACCAAAATGGGAAACGGACGCTCAGCTCAATTGGCCAGTTGGGTCCTTTTTTTTGGGGGGGGGGGTTGCAACCAGGGACATTAAGACACTTTACACCAGTCACGTGTCCCCATTAAGGTGCGCATGGGTACAATTAACTTAACAGGAGTTGGCTAATTCCTACTGGTTGCAGAGAAGATGAAGAGGCTGCTTTCCTCTTTAGTGACCATTAATTACATGTTACCCAGTATCTGGGTGCGTTTAATTGTGATTCCCAGGCGGAAGGAGTGGAGACAGGTGTAGTTTTACATTGCACGCGTAAGTTTTAACTTGAGTCATTTTATGTTCGTTTTTGTGTAGTCGTGATTTCAGCTCACAAATCATATTGATTATGGTGATGATCACACAAATTAGGTCTGTTCTGAAATTATCTCCTGAAGGCCCTGTCACATTACAGTGCATGTCACAAGCACGCGGCCAACGCGTAAAATCACTTTTTTATGTCGCGAAGCATCAAACTTTTCGGCGTGGGGGCAAAGTTGGACGTATAGATACAGTATACATAGCGTATGGCCATTGTATGACCAACGTACGACTAATGTGCTTCCTGGTGAAAAACGCTCGAATTACGCTCACGGTACGTCCGCAGAACGCCGGTGAATGTTATATATGTTATTCGATCGCCAGAACTATGCCTCATACATTACATACATCAAGACATCCTGGAGAAATACTAAATGTACGTTAGACATATGTTAGACATATGTTATCCATATGTTTTCAGTATGCGGACTGTATGTTCCCACTGCCTTTAATGTAGGTCAATGTAGTGCAACATAGTGAACAACATTTGTCTAAGGTACATCTAAGGTACATCGACGTATGCCTAATGTATACATAACATACGGCCAACCTAAAATCCACACATTGTCGAACATTGTCATACGTCGAAAGTTTTGTGCATGCGCAAAACTTTGCTGACCCCCTGAGGCATGATGCCATATCTCGACGAACGTTGACGTACATCGATAATATACCAATGAGCGCCTAACTCATGCGTAATGCGTAATGGCGTATCCCAACATAGCTGGCAAAAAATCACATACATCGGCATACGTTGGCGCGATGCGTTGTAATGGGACAGCCCCTTGAATTATGTCTAGTCAACAATTATGTCTTCATTATTATTATTATTATTATTATTTTTGTTATTGCCGTCGTTATCGTTGTCATCGGGCACAGGACACAACAACTTAACCATATCAGCATCCACATAATGCTTATGTGGGTTGTCGTCGCGGGGAGGTACATCCACAGTAACCATAGAAACATCAGGAGATGACGTCGTATAGCGTCTGATTTGGGTGATTTGGGCAGAAAGGGGAGGAAGGGGGGGGGGGGGGGGGCTATGGAGGGACAGGAGCGAGCGTAGATTCAAGGTGCAGATATAGCAGATATATATATATAGAGTGGCGAGTGGGGGGAAATATATATATATATATATATATATATATATATATATATATATATAATGCAGATCGCTGTTCCTGAAAACATCACAGGCCTTTCTTCTTCGTTCTTGGATATACAGTTAAACCTCTCTAACCGACCACCTCCACAGCTCGACCACTCCCCTATATCGATCGCTTTATACAGTAAAACCTCTCTAACCGACCATCTTTGGGTCCCAAATGATCGCCCATAAAATACCACTGTGATCATAAATAAAAAAACCTCCCTAAACCTCCCACCTCCCTAAATGGGCCATTTAAAGTTGGTCCCATGGTGGGTCGATTTAGAGAGGTTTTACTGTAAGTAAACACCTGGCTTCATTCCCAGCCAACTACGCAATGCCTTCTACATCCTGGTCCCCAGCAAAGGACCCACAAATAGTTCCACAATCAGGAAAAAGGATTACAGTTGTAGACCTAAATTCTCTTTTCCCTTTCCTTATTTTTGGGATATGATACATTTATTCCTCTGAAAAAATGTGCTTTGTTCAATGCCGAGCCATGGGTCATTTTTGATACAGTTTTGTATGGTTTTCTTTTTAATTATTAAAAGGGTTGACTCATATGGACGGAGAACAGGCAGTGGTCAAATTAAAGCTGCATACTCCGATGAAATTATCACATTTCTTAAACCAAAGCGTTTAGTCTAGATTTTATTCTACATATCCAACTTAGATACTGGTGCATTTATTAAGCATCTGCCGCTGTATAGAAGGGAATACTGAGTCAATTTAATAGAACCTGTTTCTGTTGCTGAAATTGTCAGAGTTTGGATGTGCTTGCCAAAGTTATTTTGGCACGCTTCCAATTTAAACGTCTCAAAAGTTGGTCATTTCAAATAAAGATTATTTCAAACTAAGTTAGATTATAACAACCATCTTACTATATTTATCTAAAAGAAGTGACACATGACCCGATATCCCACTCACAGTCACATTATCCTGATACTGTACTAACCAGTCCTTGTCCTATCCTATTAATGCTGAGCGCCAGGCTAGGTAGCGGCAAGGATAAATTTGATAAGGCATTGCTTTGACTCAGCTGGGATTCAAACTCTGAACATTTCACTGCGAGGCCTGCGCTCGACCATTCAGCCACCGCGTCCGGTATTCCTTTCACGCGAACTGAGCGTCGGAAAATACCCCAAACAATGATGCAGAAAACAATTCTCAGCTCAAATCGACCTTACGGGACTCGCCGTAGTTAAAGCTCCATAGTCCGATGAAATATCAAATTTTCAAAACCAAACCAATTATCTAGATTTGAATTTACATATCTAACTTAGATACTCATGCACTTATTAAGCATTTGTTTCTGCATAGAAGGCAATACTGAGTCAATTTAACAGAACCTGTTATTGCAGAAGTCTATGGTGTCAGAGTTTTGGCAACCTTGCCAAAACTAATTTTCCATGTTTGCACTCAAAATATTTCAAAGGTTTAACATTTAAAATAAAAGTAACTTTGAACTAATGTAAAGTAGATACTAGTGATCGATCTAATATATTTATCTCAGAAAAAATACAGAAATTCTATACCATCAGACTATGCAACTTTAACAATGCCCTTATCAGGAATCAACACTGGTTGCCTAGCAGCACTGTGCTTAACTGAAAAGCTTGGTACTTAAATCTAATGCATTTTACTGATAAGCGCTGAACCCTAGCATGCAACTGCTATTGTATTTTGATTTTAGTTCATTATGCTAATTGATTCATTTAAAAACGCTAAAGACCGGGCGTGGTTGCCGTTTCGGTACAGCGAGGGCCTTGCGTGCAGCAGATCGGGAGTTTGGATCCCGGTCGGAGTCAAACGAATGACTTATCAAATTGATACTTGTCACTACCTAGCCTGGCGTTCAGGATTAATAATAGGATAGGACAAGGGCTGGTTAGCTCAGTGTCAGGATAATGTGACTGAATGGGATATCGGATCATGGTGCCGGTGGCCTGATTTCTCAATGTGGCAGCACTATAAAGTCACCATGAGTGTGCACTGTCACAAGTCGGTACCCATCCTGATATGACATTAGATGTTGCCAGGATGTAAAACTCCAACAACCAATCAACTAAAAATGCTAATCTTTGTAGTAATATATAAATAGGGGTGCATTGTCATGTCGGGACCCTGAATTCTGCCGAGTGCCTGATTAGGGAGCATGGGCGGGGGGCTTGGAGGCGAGATTTACTGTCACAACTATACGCGCAGTAATAACAGACTTAATTATCGCTAGACATCCTTTCACCATGCCCCATATATTGTTTCCATCGGTGGGAACGGCTTCCCATAATCATAATCACGAGTAGGCCTACTTCCAACATTGAATGCCGATGTCCTATTAGCGCCACCCAAGAAAGTAACCCGGGAATTCACATGTAAGAAGTGACACTACTACTCTGGGCCGCGTCTGAACCGCTATGCCACTGACCGCTTCTTACAGCCTAATCGGTAGAGCGCAGGCCTCCAGCGCGGAAGGTCGGGATTTCAATTCTCGGACGAGTCAAACCAATGACAAAGAAAATTGATACTTGTCACTACCTAGCCTGGTGTTTGGCATTATTAGGATAGGGCAAGGACTGGTTGGCTCAATGTCAGGATAATGTGATTGAGGGGGATATCAGGTCATGGTGCTGGTGATCTGGTCACCCAGTGGTGCAGCACTATGAAGTCACCATGAGTGTGCACTGTCACAAGTCGCTGTCCGTCTGGATATGACCTTAGATGTTGCCAGGATGTAAAACTCTACCAACCAACCCATCCCTAAGTCAAGTCAAGTGAGGCCATATCAGCCGCAAGAGTGGGAAGTGGCGCCACCGTCGCTGTTTGTCAGCGCTGGTGAGCGGCCCGCAGGTGCGGGTTCTTAATTGAAAGTCTGCAGTCATCTTTGGAGTGGAGAGAACCCGCTGAGCTTTTAATTCGCCTCAACAGTTGAGATGTAGCTATTGTAACGAAGTGATAATTAAACCTGGCAGGCTGTCAGTTATAATGGAGAAAGCAGCATGGAGAATATCCAGAAATTCAATGCCTCAGCATAATATTGAACACAAACCATTCTTTTACACAATCTGCTGTTTTGTACGTCATGTTGGAATGCTTGCTTAATTATAGATGTGGAATGAAGTAGTTTCCTCATCGCTTGTTGCTTACAGCATCAGTGAGTAAGACATTAGAATTGGGAGCGAGATGTAGCTCCGGCACTTGCTATCTGGACTGCACTTTGTCCACACCTCTCTCTAACTTCTTTCCGCTGGCCATGCTCCTCCTTGATATTGTCTGAAAAGAGTTCTAAGAGGGGGAGGGGAGCCTGCCAGCATTTCACTTTCTACTCTTACTCTGTCTGTGTTTTTGGCTCGCCGGCTGGTCACCATAGAGCAAATAGACACGGTCCTTTGACTCAACTCTCCTCATTTCTCTTTCCTATACTCTACCCTTTTTGTTTTTTCTCCCATGCTTACTTCTCCCCCTGATCAAGGGAGTTGTTTGCTTGGGTGTGGCCCTTTACCTGTTCATTTCTCTTGCTTTGTTCTTGTTGCTGAAACTGCTGGACCCACCTTTACCCATCCCTTCCTCATAAACCCTTGCTGCTGTACAAGCGCTGTGCTACCGCTGGACCGGAGTGATTCGGGGCCGCCCCCAAAGACTCATCGTTTAATCGTTGTAAAGACATCCCCCAGCTTCTACAACCATCCCACCAGAAGATTTATCTTCAACCAAAGATTGGGCCGATTTATCAGTGCCTCTCTATATTGCTGCAGTTCTGCAGCTGGTAACCGTCGTAAGGTTACAAACACCCCAGAAGTCAAGTCAAGGAGCTCCGACTGTAGAGTGTCCACCTGTGAAGGTGTCGGCAATCCTATCGATCCTGCTCAGTGGACCCATTTGCAGTTTGGGCTATTTTCCATTGCAACCAGTGGTCCACCACAACTGGTTCATCAAAGGATGTGGTATGTGCTATGCTGTCTGTGGGAAAGTGCATATAAAAGACCCCTTGCTGCTTATCAGAAAGAGTACCCTATGTGGTGGCAGCGGGTTTACTCCAAAAGAAATATGTCAGAATGACCATACGTTTAACATGCAACAGCCAATGATAAAAATCAATGTGCTCTAGAAGCGTTGCTAAATCAAACAAACTTTACTTTTACTTTTTACATTAGAATTGTGGCTGATTCACAGCTGCCTCAACAGCTTCCCATACCCTCCCTCTAGTCTCTCATGCCCTGGTCAAATACACGTTAGTGGACGTAGTTGAACGTAGCTAGAATAACGTGGGTGAAATGTGGGTGAAACATGCTGTCACTACGTTTAAATATGTTAAGGTACAGCAGGTTTTGGTTCATGACCCACCTAATGGTATGGATAAATACGTTATGGTACAGATCCCGGTATATTACTGTATGGATCCTTGTACATCCAACTACATTCAACTACATTGAACTATGTTGAACTATGTTGAACTATGTTGAACTATGTTGAACTATGTTGAACTACATTGAATTACGTTACCCTCCACTACGTTCGACTACGTTCAACTTCATCCACTAACAGCTTTGTGACCATGGCAGAATGGCCAAGGTTTTGTGCGGGTCAAAGTATGCTAGAGTACATTAAGAAGTACGCTAGAGTATGCTAGAGTATGCTAGAGTATGCTAGAGTATGTTATCATCACAGAGGCAACTTCTGCCTCAAACGTACCTCTCTTTTGAACATGTCCAAAGCTTAAATTGGAGAAGTACGGATGCTTGTACGTTGCACTACGTTCAACTACGTTCAACTGCGTTCAACTAGGTTAGCCTCCACTATGTTCAACTACGTCCACTAACATGTATGTGACTGGGCCTTCAACTTGTGAGTCTATGCCCAACCCGCCAGGACCAGGACCAGGACTTGATATCCCACTCAGTCATATTATCCAGACACCAAACCAACCAGTCCTTGCCCTATACTAATAATGCAGAATGCCTGGCTAGGAAGTGACAAGTATACATTTTGAAGTCATCGGTCTGACTCGACCAGGTTTCAAACACGTGGGTTCGATCTACCAAAAAAGGGACCGGGCGTGGTGGCCGAATCTGTAGAGCACGGCCTCGCGTGCGGGAGATCGGGAATTTGGATCCCGGTCGAGTCAAACCAATGACTTATAAAATTGATACTTGTCACTTCCTAGCCTGGTGCTTGACATTAGTAGGATAGGGCAAGGACTAGTTAGCTCAGTGTTAGGATAATGTGACTGAGTGGGGTATTAGGTCATGGTGCCAGCGGCATGATTTCCCAGTGGAGCAGCACTATAAAGTCACCATGAGTGTGCACTGCTACAAGTCGGTACCCATCCTGATATGACCGTAAATGTTGCACTGATGTAAAACTCCAACGATCAACCAACCAAAACGGGAGACGGATGTTTAACTCATAACTGGGAATCTGATGGACTGCATTTCTAGGCAAGTGTAGTAGGCTGCACTGACCTCCCAGGCAAGTAACCACATAGACAGGTAGGCATGGATAGTGTGTTGATATCAGGGAGCCTAGGTGGTGTAATGGTTAGCACATGAACATTTTTTTTTTCATGGATTTATACTGCCTATTATGGATAAGCCTGAATAGACTTGTTTTCACCATTAGACAGTTTGTCGATAGAAAGCCCAACACTTTTACCGACCCAAGGGATTTCTAACCTCCCACACCATATAGACATGGTATGAGAGCAACTGGCCTTTGATGATGCTGTAAGTTATCCACAGCGGACGAAATCCAAATTGGCAGAGGTGGGGGCACGGGGAATCAAACCACCGACCTTCAGATTAGGAGTCTGACCTAGAAAAAAGTCAGACACTCTAACCACTCCACCACTGAGAACACATTGGCCCGTAATGCAAAGAGATGTGGGTTCGAGTCACGCTCTCGGCGCAATATTTCCCATTTTCATCACCCCCACGACACTGGTTGCCGTGACCAGGATCCTGTACAAGCTACGTGCTGTATGGTTGTTGAACCTACCCTGTGTATGTATGTGTAAGTGCATTGCCTGTATGTATGTAATTGTAAGCATTAAATGAACATTTAAAAGGCTTACAATTCCAGGGGGGCGAGTGTAGTAGGCTGCACTGACCTCCCAGACAAGAAACCGCGTAGACAGGTAGGCATGGCTAGTGTGTTGATATCAGGGAGCCTAGGTGGTGTTATGGTTAGCCAAAGAGATCTGGGTTCGAGTCCCGCTCTAGGCGCAATAATTCCCATTTCATCACCCCCATGACACAAGCATGAAGAGTGAATGAACGATGGTGAATTTAGGCGGTGTCAGCAACACAGATCATATGTACGGCAAGAAGTGTTTAAAATCGATTCTCTCACATAGTTATTTAACCATCGCTGCTTAAAACATTAGTTCCGCCATTGCCGTCAGAATGCGGGTCGGTGATGGAAATCCTCAATGAGACCCTTTTCCACAGGGCATGCTGCACACTGTGTTGTTGCTACAGACCACATTAGTTCTTGCCGCTGCCAGCAGAGGACGAGTTGGTGGGAGAAATCCTCAATAAGACCCTTTTCCACAGGGCATGTCACACACTGTGTTGTTGCTACAGCCCACATTAGTTCTTGACACTGCCACCAGAGGGCGAGTTGGTGGGTGAAATCCTTTATAAGACCTTTTCCATAGAGCATGCTGCACAGTGAGTTTCTCAACAGAACAATATTTCTTGCTATTGCCGTCAGAGGGCAGCTTGATTCGTACGATAACTGGATGATAACCGGACGACAACCGAATATCAAACGGACGGACCAAACATGAACGAATAGCCACTGGACTGTTCATGGACGCGCCGAAAAAACTGACGGACCAAATTCCCCCAACACCGTCAACGGACTATTCAGGAAGCAACCCGGAGACGTATCGGATGGGTACCGGACATGAAACGGAGAAAACAGACTAAACGGACTTAAACCGGACACCAACTGTACACGTCAGTCCGGTGGTGTCCGGGACAAGTTTTGTGCATGTTCAAAACTTGACACCATACACACCAGACACCACCGGACAGAGAACGGAAATGCCGGATGCCTACCGTATATAAACTGGACATTGACGTATTTCACCGGAGAGTATCTGGTTTCTATCCGTTTCCCCAATCCGGTAAGGTGTGACTGAGCCTTTATGAGTAAACTGTCTACCCTCCCCCAAAACCCAGATATCCACCATTAAGGTAGTATGCTTCCATTGCCCCAGTTAATATACGAAGAGTTCACGCGCAAATCCCAGTAAACGCCAATCCAAAAATGTAGTTTAAATAAAAGATTTTTACCTGAAAATAATTTTAGTTCTCACTAATTCCACTTTTCTTATGATCACATTGGTTATGGAGCGATGAACAAAAAAGTAGGAATACAAACAAAACTAAACTCTTTGAAGGTTTGATTCCGATGTTTATCTCAATTTTTGGATCGTTTTTTACAAGGTTTTCCACCTGAGCTCTTCATACGATTAAATTTAATGTGAAGAATCTTTAAATTATATAATTATGAGAAGCGCAATATTACTTATAATTTTAGTGGGTTTTTTTTTGGGGTGTCTTCGGCAGGGGATTTTTCATAAAGATGCATAGTCTGATAAAAACATCAGATCTTCAAAACCAAAAAACTTGAAAGGAACTAGATTTGAACCTACATATCCAAGTTAGATTCTGGTTAACTTTTTTAATATTTGAGTGGAACACAGAAAGGCATCCCAAGTCAATTTAATAGAAACTGTTAGTGCCGAAGTCTGATGTGGGTTAGAGCTTTGACTAGAATGCCAACATTAATTTGCTATGTTTGCGCTTCAAATATATCCAAATTTAATCATTTTAAAGCTAAATTACTTTAAACTAAAGTAAGGTGGGTTAATGTCTGACGATCAGCCTAATCTATTTATCTCAGAAAATGACAGAAGCGCAAAATAATCGGACTGAAACTTTTAAAAAGAAATGTATGGCTGTTTTTTTTTATGAGACCCCATCCCTTCTCCCCAACTTCTGTTCCGACCCCCCCCCCCCCGCCCCCCAAGTTAATCTAATGATAATGCCCGTGTAAGGTGGGGGCTGGACAAGTGCTCCCCAGTCCGACAAGGACGTGAGGTGAATTGCATTCTGGGATACTTCTGCTAGTAGTGTACGCAAATGGGCTTTTCACCCTGGCACTGACTCCCCCCCCCCCCCACCCCCCCACCCCAATACTGCCTCACATCGTAATTGGTCCCGTAGACAAACGCCATATTTGTGCTTGACCTCGTTTTGAGTCTAAAGTTTTGTTTATTGTTGATTATTGATGTTTAGGGCATATGTGATATATCATATATATTGAGAAACTGCCGGCTGACGTCATGTCACTTTTGAGCAATCTGTGCTAGGAGGCTAAATCCAAGATGGCCACCACTGATACGCAACGAATGAGGAAAAGAGGCGGTGGTGGAGAAAAAAACCATTTGATTCAATAATAAAATGAGGGCAATGACAACGAAGGAACAATCGAGGAGGAACATAGGTAATCATCATAGCAATATCTGAATCAATAGGAACATAGGTAATTTAAAACATAGTAATCATAATCAAGGACAGGACCTGCCGGCGTGGCGAGGTCATCCGGGGAGAGTCAGCGGGGATGGAGGAGCCCCGAAGAGCCCTTCAGCCTAGGTAGAGAAAAAGAAAAAGAAGAGAAAAAAGAGTGAGAAAGAAAAAGCAGGGGTGGGTGGGTGGAAAAACTGAGGCTGTTGGAGGAGGGCAGGAGGTGGAGTGGCTGGAAGCAGCGGCGGGCGTAGTTATAAGGGCGAAGCCGGGGGGGGGGGGTGATGTAACCCGGGAGGAAGGTGTGAGCGGGCAGGGGGGGGGGGGCGCTTCCTCCTCCGCCGCGAATCATTTTCCCCATATCTTCGCAACTAGATAAGATAGAAATATTTCTGTGTTATCGACAAACTGTCTAATGGTGAAAACAAGTCTATTCAGGCTTATCCATAATAGGCAGTATAAATCTTCAAGAAAAAAGAAAAGACAAAAGATGAAAGGTAGTTTTCTAGGTTGTCAGGCATAAGGAATCGAATACCACTACGATTTTCCCAACAGAATGCAACAGAAATCAAGATGGCCATCATATTTTATTCATTTAAGAAAATGCACGTTCTCAAGAAGGTTGTGAGTGGCGAAAACAAGTCATTAGACTTAACCGTTATGGGCACCATCACCAAACAAAACAAAAAAGAAAACAAAATTAAGACAAATAAAAGCTCATGAGAAAAGCATGCTGGAAATGGCTGCCAAGGTGTGGAATGCCCAAACGGTAAAGGAATGACAAATTCCTGACCTAAACACTTACAAAAAATATCTGTGCAAATTAGGCTAGGAAACCCCCACTAAACTGCACTGCAAAGGGGCATGTGATATGTCACGGCCCACCAGCGGGATGCCCAATGGAAGGTAACCATGCCAAGAATAGCCAGATAACACACCACACAGCTACGTACAAGCCTATGATATGTAAATAGGAGTAGGCTAGTCTAGTAATAAGAGTAGAATAAAATAAAATACATATATGCCAAGAAAATCCAAAAAAACTAACATAGGCTACTAACCATACCAACCAATTATCTATCTGCTACTGAAATGCAGGCAATCAAATAACTTATCAGCAGCTACTGTGTGGTAAGATAACACCAACACTACAACTGGCCAGCATTGAAAACAAGCCTGGTTACCCGGCTTATATGCTATGGACAGTATAAATACAGCCTCAATAAAGAAATATTAAAAAAATAAAATAAAAAGAAGCCATAACTATATCACAATTTCCAGAGGGCTATACTGAAAATAAGCTAGGAAACGTCGTGAGTTTTGGTGAGCTATCTTATTGTGACCTTGTAAGTTCTGTAATAGCGTAACTTTTAGGTCATGCTTTGATGAATATGAAGAATATTCTCAATCAGCAGAATTCCTTCAAAATTCGCTCCAAATTCAGGTAGCTAACAGTGGCTAATGATCGAACCAGGGTCAGTAGTACCCGGCAGCACCACTGGTGGCGCTACCGTAGGATATAACGGAGCAAATGGACGGTCGAAGCGGATAGGCGAATAATAAATATATAAAAATTAGCCGATAATATAACAAATAACCCTACGCTGGTTTATTTAGGCATAATACACCGTACAAATATAAAAATATAGATAAATACATGCAAAAATATGCAAATATATATAACTATATATAACTATTTATAATGATATATCAATATTGATTAATATATATAAATGTAGATAAATACATATAAATATTATATAAATATATATAAATGTGTATAAAAATGTATAAATATATATAACAAATTATAAATATATATACAAATTGATAAATATATATAACTGTTTAGAATTATTCAGAAATCTATAGATATATATATATAGACATTATTCTGATATTATTATCATCATGTATAATCAGTACAGCGCCTCAAAATGGTTCCTGCTAATGAGGATGCTCTACTAAACTTTCCATATTATTATTAATATTACCATGTATATTTCTCAGAATGGCTCTTATGATAGATAACAGATTCACCCTGTACTTGTAGTACATGGGTGAACGACACCGTAGTCTAAATACTGGCGAAAATAGCTTTAGTATGGAACAGGAAGTAGAATGTCTTGCTCCAGTGTCAATTGGGTATTTATATCGGCACAGAGTTGGTGAAATGGGAGAGAATGCAATAAGACAATATGGCGGTGATAGAACACTGTCAATTTCACCTTTAAATTCTATTAAACTATATGTTTTATTATATTTTTCAACTCAAAGGTAGCGGGGAAATATGAAGATATATATAAAGAATAAGTGTTTCTTCTTAGATTGTGAACTTAGGCTCTCATTTCATTTCCCCGCTTTTTCGATAGCTTTTATATAGGGTTGGTATTCAACCGTGTACTGCAAGTACGGGGAGAATCCTTTATCTACTCTTGCGAGTGAAGGCGAGCTGTTAAATGTTCATTATTTGTCATGGGAGGGGGTGATGAAAATGGGAAATATTGTGCTAGGCAGGATTCGAACACACACCGCTTGTCATCCCGGAGCTGTAGTGTTAACCATTACACTACTTAGGCTTCCTGATGCAATCACCCTATCCACGCCTACCTGTCTATGTGGCTCCTTGCCTTAACCATTACACTACCTATGCTTCCTGATGCAATCACCCTATCCACGCCTACCTGTGTACGTGCCTCCTTGCCTTAACCATTACACTACTTAGGCTTCCTGATGCAATCACCCTATCCACGCCTACCCGTCTACGTGGCTCCTTGCCTAAGAGTGAGAGGTCAGTGCAGACAATTACACTATGAATATTCATAATTACTACAACGCCTCAAAATGGCTCCTTCGAACGAGGGCACTCTATTAAATTTGGTAGTATCATTATGTTGTAATTATTATTACTTATGATCAAGTTCAGCTTCTAGAATCCCCAAACCTCATCGCAAATCACCAAACCAGTTTCAACTATGACAGCTCAACCACAACAGACAACAAAAAGCCTCATTATGCAGATGGCCTTTTTATCCAACATGGGGAAGACCCTACTAACAATGACTTTGACGGTCTTTCTTTACTTCCAAAAAGCATTTGATTCCCAACAGAGCACCACAGGTCAGTGCAGATAATTACATTATTATGAATATTCATATTTACTAAAGCGCTTCAGAATAGCTAACTTGAACAAGGGTGCTCTATTAAATGTGTTGTTATTACTATCATTATGTTAGTATTAACTGTTATTTTATTATTATTATTATTATCCAACATGGAGAAGACCCTACTGACAATGACTGCGATGTTGTTTCTTGACTTCCAAAAGGCATTTGATCCCCAACAGAGCACCACACACAAACGCACGCACCTCATACGGGTCCTTGTACTCCGTGGCGTGCAGCAAGGCCGTGGCGTAACCTTGACCTTGCTTATTGTAGGACACCCTGACCTTGAGGCAGGGGTACTGGCCGTAGCAGCCCGTGCCGCACTTACACGATATGGACGCCGTGTTCTCGTCGGTGGAGACAACGCTGCAGGTGGTCGATTTGAAGTGGGTGCTTCTTATGTAAGGCAGAACCAACCAGATGAAAAAGGCTGCGGAGCGGAGAGAACAAGGGGTCAGCGCGCAGTGCAGTTAAGGAGGCAGTCGATGTGAAGGGGAAGGAGGGAGGCAGTTAGTGTGGCACATTGATGGTGGGGGTGGGGTGAGAGGGGGGGGGGGCGCCGTACGGATAGGGAAGGAGTTGATGTGGGGGAGGAAGGAGGGGGGAGTTAGTGTGGCACATTGATGGTGGGGGGGGTGAGGGGGGGGGGCGCTGTACGGATAGGGAAGGAGTTGATGTGGGGGAGGAAGGACGGGGGGAGTTAGTGTGGCACATTGATGGTGGGGGTGGGGGGGGGGTGCGGTGTACAGATATGGAAGGAGTTGATGTGGGGGAGGAAGGAGAGGGGGGAGTTAGTGTGGCACATTGATGGTGGGGGTGGGGGGGGGTGCGGTGTACAGATATGGAAGGAGTTGATGTGGGGGAGGAAGGAGGGAGGGAGTTAGTGTGGCACATTGATGGTGGGGGTGGGGGGGTGCGGTGTACAGATATGGAAGGAGTTGATGTGGGGGAGGAAGGACGGGGGGAGTTAGTGTGGCACATTGATGGTGGGGGTAGGGGGGGTGTGCGGTGTACAGATATGGAAGGAGTTGATGTGGGGGAGGAAGGAGGGAGGGAGTTAGTGTGGACACATTGATGGTGGGGGGGGGGGGCGGTGTACAGATAGGGAAGGAGTTGATGTGGGGGAGGAAGGACGGGAGGGAGTTAGTGTGGCACATTGATGGTGGGGGGGGGGGTGCGCTGTACAGATATGGAAGGAGTTGATGTGGGGGAGGAAGGAGGGGGGAGTTAGTGTGGCACATTGATGGTGGGAGGGGGGCAGTGTACAGATATGGAAGGAGTTGATGTGGGGGAGGAAGGAGGGGGGAGTTAGTGGTGGCACATATGATGAGTGGGGGTGGGGGGGGGGGGGGGTGCGGTGTACAGATATGTAAGGAGTTGATGTGGGGGGAAGGAGGGAGGGAGTTAGCGTGGCATATTGATAGTGGTGGTGGGGAGGGGTAGTGGTGGTGGAGGGGGTGCTCGAGAGCGCGGTACATATAAGGAAGGATATGATTATGAGAGAGAATGGAGGGAGTTAGTGTGTTGCATTGATAGTGGTGGTGGAGATGGTGGGGGGGGGGGGTGATGGTGGAGAGTGCTGTACTTTTAAGGAAGGATATGAGAGAGGATGGAGGGAGTTAGTGTGTTACATTGATAGTGGTGGTGGGGGGGTGATGGTGGAGAGCGCGGTACAGATAAGGGAGGATATGAGAGAGGATGGAGGGAGTTAGTGTGTTACATTGATAGTGGTGGTAGAGATGGTTGGGGGGGGGGGTGATGGTGGAGAGCGCGGTACAGATAATGGAGGATATGAGAGAGGATGGAGGGATTTAGTGTGTTACATTGATAGTGGTGGTGGAGATGGTGGGGTGGGGTGATGGTAGAGAGTGCTGTACAGATAAGGAAGGATATGAGAGAGGATGGGGGGAGTTAGTGTGTTGCATTGATAGTGGTGGTGGAGATAGTGGGGGGGGGGGTGATGGTGATGGTGATGGTGGTGGAGGGTTTGGTAGTGGGGAGCACGCTGAACAGATAAGTACTTGATGAAAGAGGAGGGAGTTAATGTGTCACTTTGATGGTAGTGGTGATGGTGGGGTGATGATAGTAGTGGTGGGAGGTGGGTGGTAGTGGTTCTGGTGATGGTGGTGGTGATGGTGGTGGGGGGGGGGGTAGTGATGGTACTGATGGGATGGTGTGGGGGTGGGGGTGGGGTTTCTCCGAAGTGATAGCCATGGAAGTGTTGTAATGTGTATAACACAGGGATAGGTTAAAAATGGAGAAAAATGCAACCACTTTGGAATCCGTTACTCAGAAATCATGTTGGGATTAATCTTCATTTGTAGTGTCGATGGAATTAAGTAGTCTTCCATTGATGCTTCATTGGCCACTCTTGGCTGACTCATACATTTGTACTCAAGGGAGAACCACGCCCTGAGTGCATTGGGTGTCAGTGTTCACTAACACCCGGACACATGCTGCTCGAGCGGGTAGATTTCATGGGTTTGCATCAGCAGTATCTTAAGGTAAATACCATGCAAGACCTATTTACCAATGCAAAAGCACAGACAACTCTTATATTGTTCCTAAAAGCAACTGGGCTATTTCGCCTACAGTAATTTTGGCTGTGGTTTGTCAGTTTGATATTGTTGTCAGTTGACACAAATTCTACCACTTGAGAATTGCATCAGAGATGGTTCTTGCTATCATTTGCGACAGATCTGACCATTTGGGAATTTTGTGTGAATTGCAATGTAAGCATGTCCCTGTGCTTGACAAGACTGGCAGAATAGAAACCACTAGCTTTCCACTGTGAATACGGGTTTTGCTGCCGACATGGTATTAAAATGTCAGCAATCAATCCATTAATATTATATATTTTATCTAAAAGATATTTTAACAAACAGATTTGTTCCTTCTAATGTGTTGTAATGACGGTAACCAGACGGGACGGCTGAATGGGTTGAACGCCCGCTTCCCATGTAGAATGTCCTGAGATTCGAACCCTGGGGTTCAAATCCTGGGGGAGTAAATTAAACCAATGACGTTATGCCTGTCCCTACCTCTTCTGGTGTTCGGCATTACTAGCAGAGGACGATAGCACGATAACCTATACTTAGCACGATGTGAGATATAACGTATTATATGAATATAAAGGGGTGGAGCATCTTGTGATATTTATTTCCCTTTTAATATGCATGCTATTTATTATTTATTATTTATTTATTTATTTATTCATACACCGGTTCAGCCGATTTACTGCATTCCAGGACCTCTTTTTGTGCAACACCACACCGGTCACGTGCCTGTACATACAGTTGGCATCACATGAGCCTAGATTTCAAGCTTTGTAGTAGGTAGGGCAGTATATTGCTCGGCCAGAGCTTCGGTCAATAAATAGGAGGCTTCCACCACTCCTCGCTTTGTCTCTTTTCTCCTACGAGGGCGTAGCCATCTCTTATAACATATACTTACAACACATGGCCTATGATGAAATAACCTCAGATGTTGCTAGGAGGTAAAACCTCAATCAATCCATAGCACACATATAGATATATCCATCAGAGGGCGGGTTGGCTGTGGAAATCCTATACACGACCTTTTCCCACAAAGCATGCTACACGCTGAGCTCTATGTCCCAGCATTAGTTCTACACTCTGTCGTCAGAGGGCGTGTTGGTGGTAGAAATCCGTTATAATCCTCTATAACACCCTTTTTCGCACGTTTCACAGTGAACTTCTAAGTCTGACATTAATTCTAGCGACTGCCACCAGAGGGCGTGTTGGTGGTAGAAAACCGTTATAATCCTCTATAACACCCTTTTTCGCACGTTTCACAGTAAACTTCTAAGTCTGACATTAATTCTAGCGACTGCCACCAGAGGGTGGGTTGGTTGTGGAAATCCTCTACAAGACCTTTTCCCACAAGGCATGCTACACACTGAGCTCTTAAGGTCCCAGCGTTAGTTCAACACCCTGTCGTCAGAGGGTGGGTTGGTTGTTGAAATCCTCTTCAATACCTTTTCCACAGAGCATGCTGCACACTGAGCTGTAAGTCACAGCACTAGTTCACACACTGTCGCCAGAGGGCGGGTTGGTTGTGGAAATCCTCTACAAGAACTTTTCCACAGAGCATGTTGCAGAGTGACCTGCCACGTACATCAGTAGCGTTTCTGCTGACGTCATAGGGCGGGTGTTTTATTCATCATATATAAGCCGATGAAGCGAAGCGATGCAGGAATTTGGCAAAGTCAGTTTTGACGTTGGCTTTTCAGGCGATTAATTGCGCCGACAGTAAAATGGCGTAGTAGCTTCGTGGAACGAGAGACACTGCATCAGTTAGCAATGATTCACTGTTGGTGGAGATCAATATCCCCACTGGCAGGTGTTTGCGGGAGAATATAGAAAACCCCATCAAAGCTACTAGCCTCTAGCGATGGACGCGTCTATAGGAGAGGGGAAATATAGAAATGATTATGAACCTAATTAGGTCATTATTCGTGGAAGGAGGATGGGGTGGAGGGGGGAGGAGGAAGTGGAGGGGGTGGGAGGAGGAGGTGGATAAATTTGATGAGGGGGAGGAAGAAAAGGAAGATGTGAAGGAGGAAGAGGAGTAGCGTGAGGGATACGGAGGAGGAGGAGGCAGAGGAGGAGGAGGAAGAGGAGGAGGAAGAGGAGGAGGACGAGGAGGATGGTGAGGGATAAGGAGGAGGAGGAGGAGAAAGAGAGAGGGTAAGGAGGAGGAAGAGGGGGAGGACGAGGAGGAGGGAGAGGAGGAAGACGAGGAGGAAGAGGAGGGGATAGAGAGAAGCGGAAGGAGAGGAAGAAGAGAAGAAGGAGCAAGAGGAAGAGCAAAGGGAAGAGGAGGAGTAGGAGGAAGAGGACCAAGAGGATAAGGAGGAGGAGGGGGAAGAGGATGAGGATAAGGAGGAGGGAAACGAGGAGGTGGAGGAGGTTGAGGAAGAAGAGGAGGGGTGAGAGTAGGAGGGGAGAAGAAAGAAGAGGAAAACGAGGAGGGGAACTAGACGGAGGAGGACGATGAGCAGTAGGAGGAGAATGAGGAATGGGTGGAGGGGAAGAGGATGAGGAGGAAGAGGGGGAGGGTGAAGAGGAGGAGGAAGAGGGAGGGGAGGAGGAAGAGGAAGAGGAGGAGGAAGAAGAAGGGGAGGAGGAAGAGGAGGAGAAAGAGGGAGGGAGGGGAGGAACAAGATAAGGAGGAACAAGAGGACAAGTAAGAGGAATAGGAGTAACAGGAAGAGGACCAAGAGGAGAAGGAAGAGGAGGTGGGACAAAAGGAGGAGGAGGGGGGTAGCACTTCAGTAGCCTATCAGAATGAAGCCACTGCTCTGTTATGTGATACCACATTCAGTTTCTCCTTCATAGACGGCAACATCACATTCAAGCTCACGCTGGGGACGAGATTGAACGTGACGTGACCAGTGAGGCGTGCAGGGCGACGCGAAGTAACGTTAAATCTCATTACCGACACCGAAAACCACCGCCAGCCGAATGGTCGTCAAAAAGTCACCAGAAAAGAAATGGGTCTAGCCCAAGTTTGACAAGCAGCTTTGTAAAAAAAAACACGGCAAAACAAAGACCAATAAATGGGGGACATCCGATTTTTTAGTTCAAATTCCTGCCGTTGGCGTCGCCACTGAACTAGTGGGCCTAAACGGCACACTGTCACACGGCAAACTCAATGGCTATGAGCAATCTTCATATAGAACAAGTGAAATATCTCTAGAACCACACCACCTAGAAACAAACTGCCTGGTACACATATAGAAAACATATTAAACAAATAGATTATATTAAATTTATAAGGCTATGGTTCGGCATTTCTATTAATTTTGAATAAAATTAATGTTTTGCACTGCGCATACCGGCAAACTCAATGCATTGTCAATGGCCGTGAGCAATCTTCATATAGAAAAAGTGAAATATCTGTAAAAGTACACCACTTAGATACAAACCGTTTGGAATTCATATAGAAAATATATTCAACAAATAGATAATATTAAATTTATAAGGTTAGGGTTCTGAATTCCTATTAATTTTAAATAAAATTGATGTGAACTGCACGTATCGGCAAACTCAATGAATCAATGCATTGTCAATGCCCGTGAGCAATCTCCATATAGAAAAAGTGAAATATCTCTAAAAAATACACCACTTAGATACAAACCGTTTGGAACTCATAGAGAAAATATATTCAACAAACAGATTATATTAAATTTATAAGGTTTGGGTTCTGAATTTGTATTAATTTTGAATAAAATTGATGTTTTGAACTGCGCCTATCGACAAACTCAATGCATTGTCAATGGCCGTTTAGGCCCACTAGTACCGACGCGCCACCAAGTGTCGGAAAAATTAACTACGCCAAATGTCCCCCATTGATGCCGGGTGAGGTGTGGGAGGGTGGGTGAAGGTTTATTTGTCGTAAAGTGTGTTAAGTGCTAAGCAGGGTAGGCTGTGCGTCTACCCGGCTTTTGACAGGGCTCATCACTAAGAGTAACTGTTTGATGCGTTTTCAATGGGGAGAAAACAAAGTGTAGTCACTGTGGATGAGGCACTGCCAAGGCCCAGGTTTCAGTGCGGTGGGAAATAGTGTCGACCTGGCGGATTTAAACCGGAAGCAATCAGTGGCGGTGTCATTGTGTTGACAGCGTCACCTCTGGGCTGAAGACACGATGAGGTGGTAAACCGTGGGTGTGTGAACAATCGCGGGGGGAGGGGGGAGGCGCGGAGCCTGTAGGGCGGTGCTGGGGGCGGGGGCGGGGGGCGGGGGGCGGCGGGGGAGCAATTAGCCGACTGTTGATATATGTTAATGTATAATTTTGAAGTGAGAGCTGGGAGACCATTGGAGTCGGTTCCCAGGAAAGGGGAAGCAGAGAGTGCCCGGTTACAGGGCGTGAGGGCTGCTGAGAATAAGGAGTGTTGGGAAGCGAGAGGTGCCTAGAAGGAGCACTGAAAACATTAGGCACTATTCTTTATTTATATTCACATAATAGATTATTTAGTACATACATATATTTATATTTATCTATTTATGCATTGATGCGTTGAGGTACTCGTGTACTTATGTACTCGTGTACTCATGTATTCGTGTATTCATGTATTCATGTATTCATATGTTCATATATCCATGTATTCATATATATTTTTATATATATTTATGGATATATATATATATATACAAATATATATATTTTTTTAATGTATGAATAAATATGTAAATGACACCCCCTCAAACTCTGCTCTCTCTATATATTATATATATGTATAAATATGTATATATGTATGTACATATATATATATATGTATATATGTATTTATGCATATATGTAATATGTATAACTATATATATGGATATATGCATATATATTTATATGTATTCCTAATTATGTACATATATACTGACTTCATCTGGAATTGTATTATTATATATATATATCACTAATATGAACACAGAAAGCAGAGCGTGATGTGTTGTTATTTGCCTATTTATTCACACATACAAATACCAGATATACACATAACATATGAGTATACAAATATATATATATATATATATTTATATATATATATATATGTAAGTATATGTATATATGTGAATATGTGTATGTGGGTGAACGTCACATCCGCCTGTGGGTGTTCTCATTCTCACATTGTGGTTTCCGTACACCGCACGATAATTCGTCGTAAAAAACTGTCATCGGTGGTGAATTGAGAATTGTCGATTCCGGTTTTCAGGTCAAATTTATTGCTTTCTGAAGTCGATAAGGCGGGATAGTGATTGATATATCGGTGTCGTCCCAACGATTTCAGGGTGATCACATATCGCTAGCCAAACTTCCCTGTTGTCGTCGCCGATGTCCGATTATCGGCGTTCAAGACAGACTGTCGTTCATCGCAGAACAGTCTCAGTTCAAACATGTGACTGTAAGATCAGACGTAGCATGAGTTCCTGATGAAAGTCATTATTAATAAATACTGACTGAGTGATTGGAGTTTCGCCACCTAGCAACATATGAGATCATATCAGGATTTATGTCGACTTGTGACAATAGTCTCTCCCGAAAGCACGATTTTGTTGTTTGCATGTGGCAGTTTTACATCCTGGCAACATCTTAGGTTATATCAGGATGTGTACCGACTTATGACAGTGCACACATATGGTGACTTTGTAGTGTTGCCCCACTGAGAGACTAGTTTGTTGGCACCATGACCCACATTTGCAACTAGGTCAGATTATCCTGACACTAAGCAAACCAGTCCTTGCCCTATCCTTCTAATGCCGAGCGGTAAGCTGCATAGCAACAAGCATCAATTTAGTAATTCATTGGTTTGACTCGACTGGGAATCGAACCCCCGATCTCCTGCACGGGAAGTCTGCGCTCTTACTAATTCAGCCAACGTGTCCAGTCAGCACTATTTTCTAGTAAGCCACACAATATGATCTGAGAGCGAACAAACCAGTCCGTGACCAAGTCTAGTAATAGTAATACCCAGCGCAAAACAAATCGTGTTTCTTCCCTCATTTTATTTTTAATTCAGGGGGCTGGTGTTTGACTAGGCCGGTGTAACGATTTCAACTTCCCCCCTTCCCAAGTTCCCCCCCAGGAATCTGAAAACGTTTTTAACTTCCATCCAGGGAAATTAAAAACGTTTTCAGATTCCTGGGGGGGAACTTAAAAACAGTTTTCAGATTCCCCCCCTATTTTCAAATTCCCCCCTCCGGGAATTTAAAATTGCTTAAAATACTTTAAAAAACGTTTTAAATTTCAGACCTATAATTTTTTTTTTTTAACCATCTTGGAGACTTTTTGTGTAATTTGAGGTTAAATATGTTTTATTGTACTAGTAATAATTTCCATTATGCTATTCTCTGTATATTTGTCATGAAAAATAATCAAAAATAACAAAAAATTACAAAAATAAAGAAAATTCCCCAAAAATGGGGGGGAGGGAAAGTTAAAATGAGGGAGGGAATTTGAAAACGTTTTCAAATTCCCCTGGGAGGAATTTGAAAACGTTTTCAAGTTCCTGGGGGGGAACTTGAATATGGGGGGAATTTGAAATCTTTACACCGGGATTCAACTCTCAGATGACTCTAGCAATGTACCCCAAGGCGGCCATCACATCTGGTTAGTAATGTTTATTAATGACACACATAAGATTATGATGGATATATTGTGTGAGAAAACACATATGAGATTATGATGTGTTATGGATATATTTAGTAAGAAAACATAAAATTATGATGAATATGCTTTGTGATAAAACGCCTAACATTACGATGAATATGTGAAAATATTTCGTGAGAAAACACATAGAGGATTATGCTGAAAATGTGAACGTATTTTGTGAGGAAAAACAGAGGATTGTTTTTGTTTTTTTTAGTCCATTAGTTGTTTAAGCAGGGGAAATTTCAGTCATAGACGACTGGTCTTCCTCATTCCACTGCTGGTCGGTAGAAAGCCCGAGCCTACACTTTTACCCACCCAAGGGATTTTTAACCTCCCGCACCACATAGACATGGTATGAGAGCAACCGGCCTTTGATGACGCTGTAAGTTATACACAGCGGTAGAAATCCAAATTGGCAGAGCTGGGGGCATTGTGATGAATAATCTATATGAAAATACATTGTGTGAAAACACATACAGGATTATATTGAATATATGAAAATACTTTGTGAGAAAACACATATATGATTATGTTCAATATGTGTACGTATTTGGTGAAAAACACAGAGGATTATCATCAATATATATAAATATTTTGTGAAAAAAACATTTAGATGATTATGATGAATACATGAACATAGGATTATGATAAATACATGAACATACTTTGTGAGAAAACACATACAGGATAATGATGAATATGCTTTGGAGGTCAGGCGCTCGGCAAGGGCATAGTTATATATGTGTGTATATATAGAAAGGAAGCTAAAACTGAATACAGACAGGTAGAACAGAGCTAGGGACATATCCATGACTGTAATTGTGGTGCAGAGTTCAAAAGTCTTTGTCTAGCTAGGAAGCTGCACCCTACACCCCTGTGAAGTGGCAGTGGTGGGATGCATAACCAGATAGTGTCCTATATAAATACATTATATTAATATTATTAATGGAGTACCAGTAGCATCTAGTTCACTGAATACTACTATCGCCCAATCTGCTGATGGCAGCAGCCTGAGTGACTTCTTTCTTTCCTTGAAGATTTATACTGCCTATTATGGATAAGTATGACTAGACTCGTTTTCACCATTAGACAGTTTGTCGATAGAAAGCCTGAGCCTACACTTTTACCGACCCAAGGGATCTTTAACCTCCCACACCACATAGACATGGTATGAGAGCAACTGGCCTTTGATGATGCTGTAAGTTATACACAGCGGTGGAAATCCAAATTGGCAGAGGTGGGGGGCATGGGGAATCGAACCACCAACCTTCAGATTAGGAGTACGACCTAGAAAAAAGTCAGACACTCTAACCACTCCGCCACAGAGAACACCAATTGGGTTTGCACACAGGGAGGCAAACTCACTGCAAGCAGTTGCCGAGCCGGCTTGAGCACCACTGTCGCTATCACTCCCGGTGGGAAATTTTGACCATAGGAAATTAATGGTAGGCTAGAAATGTTGTCCAGCCACAGGTAACTTTCTCAACCAATATTTGTGTCTGTGTTATATGTTATGTAGTGTCAAGTAATTCTGAATGTACCTTCTGTGATGAATTAATTTGACAAACTATGTCCATTAGGAAGAAACTTGTAGAAATAGTGGATATCTTAATAGTCATTAGGTAGTGAAGTGCACTGACTCTCCCAGGTGAAATACCATATGCACTGGTAGGCGTGGGTAGGTTGATTGGTGTTATCTTTGTGGTTTTCTTGACGCCATGTCAGCAAAAAAGGTCATATTCATGCTGAGACATACATGTTCGACTTGTTTCCTGTCATATTATTCAACCACCGCTTTTACACAGAATATAGAAACTTACAATCAAATATGTGTCAAATTACAGATATGAAGTTAAATGCTCATGTGGAGTAGGTTCATTGCATAAGGCAGCTTGGATAGACTAATGGTTAGGACGCTAGTTCAGGAATGGCAATGGTATAGGTTTGAATCCGACTCTAGCACCAATGCTTCCCAATTGCAAAAAGACAACCCCAAATGACGTTATTCTCCACCAGTATTATGCGAGCATAAAGATACGGAAGGGAATATTACGTATTATTATTATTGTTATACCCCGTAAGGCACACGACTGTACCGGTGGCACCATCTTGGGCGACCTCACCTGCACCTGATATTGACTAGTGTCAGTCACACTGGAGGATATAGCAATGCTAAATGCATTGCAACTGGGAAAAGTACATTTGTTGTATTTAATTGTTTCCATTTATTCGATGTACCTCTAGTAAATTCCCATTTATGTCTCTTCGTCCTGTCTATTCTCCATAATGGGGCACCTCCAGAACTAATCCAACAGACGGCGCTGCAACGCAATTCGGGGTAGGCGTGTGCATGAAGGATCGCATTTGCATGTTTTGTTTGTCTGTTTGGCTGTTATGTCCTAGCCACATCTAAGGTCATATCAGGATGGGTATCGACTTGTAACAGTGCATGCTCATGACAACTTTCATAGTGTTGTCCCACTGGGTGATTAGGCTGCTGGCACCATGACCCGATATCCCGCTCAGTCACATTATCCTGACACTGAGCGAACCAGTCCTTGCCCCATCCTAGTAATGCCGAGCGCCTGGCTAGGTGGTGACAAGTATGCATTTTCTAAGTCATTGGGGTTTGACTCGGCCGGGATTTTGAACTTCTGAGCTTTCGCATGGGAAGCCTGCACTCTACCGATTCGGCCACCGCGTCCGGTACACTTGCGTGGTGAGAGCGTTGGTGTTTTGATAGGTGAGCACAGACAGGCAGAGCTGAGAGAGGGTGCGTGGTTTGACAACGCATCAATACACACAGCAGGCACGGCAGGTAGAGATATCTGCATATATGCATATATATATGAAGAGTTCAGGCGGAAAACTCCATAAACGCCAATCAAAATATTTAATTAAAATAACAGATTTTTACCTGAAGGTAATTTTAATTCACACTATATAAAGGATGCTTGAGGTATATAAACCACAATACGCTACAATCCAATACAATACACCAGCCACATAGGCTATATATACTATTTATCTTAGCTGCATACAAGCTAATATTGTTAGCTTGTATGTAACTAAGCTAAGCTCCATACAAATTCCACAAGCATGATTGTTTCAGCAGCTGACCCCGGAAGGGTGGCGCCATCTAGTGTATGCCTGTACACCCAGATGACCCGAATTGCGTACCAGTGCCACCTAGCGACCAACTCATCGCGGAACCCCATATAAGCCGTGTTTACACGGGGAATTGTGAAACGATGTAGACAAAGCGATTCATATGAAGCGTTTTAGAAGCGTGTTTACAAGGCGGAGTTTGAAAGTGTGTCTGCGCCGGGAACAAGCAGGCACCTGTAGCCTGCAAGCACTGCTATTTGTTTAGTTTACACACGTCGATTCGACTCCGATGTAGCTGCTACGTTAATATCGCTTGGAATTTAAGGTTAATTTAATTAAATTTCATTATTTGAGTCTGTAATTCTGTTAAATATGATCACATTCACTAGATTTCGGCGTAATCGGGCCCTAACACTGCCGGGCACCAGCGATTAGTTACTGCTCCCCTTGTTCCCGGCACGCACTACTATTTTATACTATCGACGCCCGGGAACAAGCTGAATCGCTTCAAATAAACCACCTCCCGAGGTGGTATAGATGAGGCGTTTCATATGAAGCGATTCAGCCCTAAAACGCCACAGAACCGCGTCTACACGCCAAATGTGAGTCGATCTAGGCAAGTGGGTTCATATGAAACGTTTTAAATCGCCCGTGTAAACGGGGCTTTAGTCTACATACACACACATATACAACTAGTGCCTTCCTTTCTTATCTCACGCTCTGAGCCCCAATTTCTCCCACTGAGAGTAGGGGGACTGTGGCGCCACCTACCTATGAGCATAATGAGGAAAGTGGCGGTGATGAAGCCGGTCCGAAAGTAACAGTTTGAGACGCCCTTCCGCGTAAAGCAACTCGCCGGGCAGAACTTGATTGCGCTGCGACCGACGGCGGACTGCCGGGCGCGCCGGCGGATGGACGCCTCGGCAACCTGGTTCTCCAACGGGCTCCACTCGTCCTTGGCCATTGCTTGTGTTCCTGTGGCGGCAATCAAGGAAGGGGAGGGTGATGGCGGCGTGGAGGGAGG
This sequence comes from Branchipolynoe longqiensis, assembly GCA_030323885.1. NCBI lineage: Eukaryota > Metazoa > Annelida > Polychaeta > Phyllodocida > Polynoidae > Branchipolynoe > Branchipolynoe longqiensis. Next base: position 38,825,915 of record CM059195.1, read on the forward strand.
TGTTTACTGATTGAGGCGGAAGTGGAGAAATGTAATGGCGCCGAAGAGGAAGTGGGTCGGGTGGTCCGCGCATGCGCCGATGCCGCCGCCGTCGCTGTTGTTGTTAGTGTCAAGATACTTGTTTGGCGCAGGCAAACTGGGTCAATGAGATTGACATCCAGGGTTTGAAGGCTGACTGGTGATTGACTAATTCATTTGAAATTGTTGGGCTTGTATTTAACCGGGAATGTGTGTGTGTGTGGGGGGGGGTATTTTGTCAATTAAAGAAGGTGACAATTTCGGGAATGCGTAGGCCATTAGGATTTATGAATGAATGTAGTTGCCAATCAATTATACAGGTTTATTTGCAGGCTCATTTTATTTCATTTGGAATTGTTTGGCTTGCATTTAGATGCGCGAGAAGGAAGAACAGAGGCGGAGGTGGGAAACTGAGGCGTTTATTGTGACGCCTCGGGCAATATACAAACAGGTATGAAAGAAGATAACAAAACATATGAGAAGAGTAAGGTAAAAATCAAGCAGGGCAACAGAGGGGCTCATGAGGAGCAACAGTCTCGTGAGGAGGAGTAATGAGGGGCTCATGAGGAGCAGAAGATAGAATAGGAGGGGCTCATAGGGAGCAATGTCAGAGTTCTGGTAGAGGGGGGGCCGAGGAGCCCTCCCCCGCAGACGGGGGGAGGGTAGAGGAGAGAAAGTTGGGTGGGTGGGTGGAAGAGAAAGGGCTGAGAGCTGGAAGGCGGCAGGAGGGCGAGTGCCTGAGGGAGGCCGGCGGGCGGCCTTATAAGGGAGAAGGTGAGCAGTGGCAGGAGAGGCGTGAACGCTCAGGGCCGGGGGAGGGCGAGGGTGAGCAGCGGGCGTCGCGCGAGGCGCGAATGCTGGGTGAGAACTCGGGAGAGGGGGGGGGGGGAGTCGCTCTGCCTTCGCATCACGACCAACTGGAGGATATTTAGTGAATTAAAGAAAGTGACACTTTCGGGCATGCATACTAGGGCTTATCAATTAATGCGGTTGCCAATAAATTATCGTAGTGTCTATGCATACGTGCCCGTATTCGTAGCCTCGAGGTATATGCTTGCGATGCCCGCGCATCTTTGTCGTGAGGCATAAACATGGACAGGCAGGATGCAATACAATAATATAATGAATACGTTTAGAACAAGAATTACTTATGGCTAATCAATGGTGATGTACACATTAGCCCGTAAAATGACTGAAATTGTATGTTTCTTAGCTCAAAATGCTTAATTATGGCGAGTTGTGTCTTATATGAATACAGTCACGTATGCGTAGACACTGCTAAAGATACGCGAGGAATGACGGCATATGCGCGTGTACGCCTAGGCTTTGAGTCTACGAATACTGTCATGTACGCGTGGACACTGCTAAAGATACGTGAGGAACGCCTAGACTTCCAGTCTACGAATACGGTCACGTACGCGTAGCCATTGCCATAAATTATACACATGTATTTGTAGGCTGATTTTTAATTCATTTGGAATTGTTGGGCTCGTGTTTAAGTGGGAGGGGGGGGGGGTATTTGGTAAATTAAGGAAAGTGACAATTTCGGGAATGTGTATTAGGGCTTGCCAACATAAATGTGGTTGTCAATAAATTGTACAGGTTAATTTGTGGGGTGATTGGCCAATGCTGGTTGCCAGGGTTACACTGTGAGTGATTAACGGGGATCTAGATTGCTACTCATAAGCGGAGCATCTATGGGTGATGTATATGGCTAGGTATGCTTCATGTGTGGAAGGTCGGAAGTTCAATTCCCGGTCGAGTCAAACCGATGACGTACAAAAATGAGACATGTCGCTTCCTAGCCAGGTGCTCAACATTAATAGGATAGGGCAAGGACTGGTTGGCTGGGTGTCAGGATAATGTGACTGAGTGGGATATCAGGACATAGTGCCAGTGGCCAGGCCTCACTGTGGGGCAACACTAGAAAAGCCGCTGTGAGTGCGCGCTGTCGCAAGTCGGTACCCCTCCTGATATGACCTTAGATGTTGCCAGGATGCAAAACTCCTACAAACAAACAAACAAACCTTGCATCTAAATGTCAAGGTTAGCATCTCCCAGGGCACACTGCGCATGGTCAATGCAATCCTCGATGCCGAGTCCACCTCTCTCTGGCCATAGACTAAACGTGACTAAGGGGATCTGTGTGGTAAGCCTGGCATCGCTAAGGGGATCTATGTGAGTGGCTGTTTGTGGTGAGCAGGTGGCTCAGGGCGTTGCGTGGCAACATTGAGTGCTTATGTTTAGACTGCATTCTCTTTGCGCACATCTGTGTCTGTTCTACTGCTTCCATCACTCCCAACCAGACAGGATGGCCAAATGAGTTGAGCGTCCGTCTCCCGCTTTGGTAGATAGTGGGATTCTAACCTACGTGTTTGAATGCTGGTCGAGTCAAATGAATGACTTAAGAATTTATACTTGTTACTTCCTAGTCTGGCGCTTGGCATTATTAGAATAGGACAAGGACTGGTTGGCTTAGTGTCACGATAATGTGACTGAGTCAGATATCAGGTCATGGTGCTGGCAGGCTGATTTCCCAGTGGGGCAGCACTATAAAAGTCATCATGAGTGCGCACTGTCACAACTCAGTACCCGTCCTGATATGACCTGAGATGTTGCCAGGATGTAAAACTCCAACAACCAACCGACTCCACCAGTTGACAGTTGTATCGGCTACGGTAGAGAGAATTTCCTGGGACTAAACTGCTTGTATATTCATGATTTGGGTGATATGACCTTGGATGTTGCTTGCAACCATTTTGCAACCATCCCTTTAGGTGGTTGCAAAGTGGTCGCAAGCGATCGCGAGCAAAGTGTGACTGGGTTATATTGCTTTCCGACCCATGGATGTTAATTAAACAAGTGCAGGTGTCCATCCAGTGACTGAGGTGCTCTGGGGGTTACAGCAACATGAACCTCCCAGCTGGAGATGTCGCTTCGCTCACTAGAGCAGGCAACCTTTTGCTTCTTTTCGTTGCACTACACCACTGGCTCATTTGTTGATAATAAGATGGATGTGAGTGTGGCTGCTCTGACACCTGAAGCTTGCTTGTTATTTTGTTTGTTGGGGTTTTACTTCCTGCCAACATCTACGGTTATATCAGGACGGACACCGAATGGTGACAGCATACACTCATTGCGAATTTATAGTGTTGTCCCACTAGGAGACCAGGCTGCTGGCACCATGACCTAAGAGCCCACTCAGTCACATTATCCTGATAATATGCTAACCAATCCTTGCCCTTTCCTATTAATGCTGAGTGCCAGGCTCGGTAGTGACAAGTACACATTTTATAAAGCTAGGATTCCTTACACGCGGTATGCGGCATGCAGTATCCGGCATGCGGTATACGAACGGTTTGGGTCCTTTCACCCACACCCACACCCACACCCACACACACACATAGTGTCAGGTTTCTCTAACACTGTTGTCTATGGGCATTCGCATTCGCATGCCACACCGATTGCTACATGGACCAATTCAGTATTCGCATGCCGCATGCCGGATGCCACATACCGCGTGTTAGGAATCACCCCCATTGACTTAGATGCTTTTCGATTTTTTGCCGCATTCGCATTCGCATACCGCATGCCGCGTGTAAGGAATGCGCCCTTAAGTCCTTGGATTGACTCGGACATGCTTTCGAATTTGCGACTCATCCTCACCGGAAATCTGGGCTACTAACGATTTGGTCGCCGCGTCCGGATTCACAATGCTGTCTGCTGCTACCCGGCACCATGTCATTAACATGTTGTATAGCCCATAGAAATTCTACGCAATCAGTGCTATTAATAACTGTGGCATTCGCGTTCGCGAGTAGAGCATCCGTCAGTCTGCTGCGATGGCACATTAAAGCTGCATAGTCCGATGGTTTTGAGTTTCTATCATTTTCTGAGCTATATATATTAGGTTGATCGTTATAATCTACCTTACTTTCGCTTGAAGTTACTTTTATTTTAAATGGCTAACTTTTGAGATTTTTGAAGTACAAACATGCCAAATTAATTTTGGCAAGCATGCCAAAACTCTGACACTATAGGCTTCTGCAGTAACAGATTCTATTAAATTGCATCATTATTCCCTTCAATGTGATGACAAATGTTTAATAAGTGTACCAATATCTAAGTTAGATATGTAGAATCAAATCTAGGTAATTATTTTGGTTTTGAAAATTTGATATTTTCATCAGACTATGCAGCTTTAATGCTGATAGCAGTGTGTCTTGTTTGTTGTAAGTTCATTGTTCTACTAACGTCAACACAGATTAATTGGGTCAACATTAAATTCATAATCTACTTAAAAGAGAAAGATGGGGACTATTTTCTTCTATCGTACCATCATACTATTAGAATAATATATTTGCTTACAGATATCATCGAACTACTTTTTCTATTGTTTTGTATCATGACTACCAAACGGTATTAACGTAGTGAGAGTGGGGGTACTATTTTCTTTAATCACACCATCATTCGTTTACCACGAGGTATTAACTTAGAGTGAGTGTGGGACTATTTTCTTCTATAGCACCATGAATACCAACAAGTATTCATTTAGAGAGATTGTGGGACTACCTTCTTCTATTGCACCATGTCTAACAAGAGGTATTCGCTTTGAGAGAGTTTGGGATTATTTTCTTCTATCGCATAATGACAACCAAAAGGTATTCACTTAGAGCGAGTATGGGACTACTTTCTTCTATTGCACCATGACTACCAAAAGGTATTCAACTGGAGAGGGTATGAGACTACTTTCTTTTATCGTATTACTGTATGACTACTGAAAGATCACCACACCCTCCTAGTGACCACATATGTGTGAAACTCGTCTTTATATCAGTTAAATGCCCACATATTGCAAAGTAATAATGACATCGTAAAGCTGCATTACACTGAGACTACATTGTATCACAGTTACACTAAGCACATAGTTAAACATGAGTCTCACACAAGGTGGCAGCACACCAGGCTGTCTAGGTCACCACACATGGGTACTGCTTTGTATCATAAGCCGTGTTCACACACGGGCCTTAATTCGCCTCAACTAGTTCGCCTCATCTAAGTTGACTCACATTGGCCATGTGGAAGCGACGCTGAAGGGAATTAGGGCTGAGTCGACTCATCTAGTTTGCCTCAAGTAGACCGCGTCACGAGGTAGTTTATATGAGGCGAACTAGCTTGAGTCGGCCTATCTTGCGTATGTGGACAATAGCGATTTACTCGAGGCGGCTTAAGCACGTCACACGCATGCGCAGTCCAGTGCTGAGTTTGTTGCTTTTCCGGTCGATCACAAGTGCATACTATATAATTTGGTCTATGAAAGAGCTAGAGCTGTGCACAGATATTTTTCTCAGAATTTTTTTTTAGGTTTTCACTGCCCAGCAGAAGTTTGGACCGTTCCAAAACAATACGATTCAGTGAATACAGATCTAGGTCAAACCCACACAATCTCGTGATGATGTCAACTAACCAAAAATGGCGCTGGTTTGGACGGTCGCGCTCATGCGCAGATATCGACTTCCACCTTAAACCGGCCCAAGTACTGCATGTATGGACTCGACACACTTTCCCACCTAGTTCGCCTCATCTAGTTTGCCTTATCTAAGTCAGCCTAAAGTTGTGTGTGTGAACACAGCTATAGTTAAAAATACAAGAGGTCACCACATGTGGATGGATAGTTACACTGAACACATGGTTTGACGAGAGTTCAACACAAGGTGGCATCACACCAGGGCCCGTATGCATGAAGAATTATTTATCAGCCCCAGTGGTAAGGACCGAGTTCGGGGTAGCTATCGCCGGTGGTGAGAAATGGGTCACGGGGTATGCACGGAGCCAAAGCGCTGAGGCGTTATCTACCCTAGCAGTTATTTATCAATTTTGGAAATCCCTCTGTGCCTGTTTACACTCGTCGATTCGACAATATGAATAACGCCGCCGATGTAGCTGCTGCGTTAATATGGTTTCGAATTTAGGGTTAGTTTAATGAAATTTCACGATTTGAGTATCTAATTCTGTTAAATATGATCGCATTCAATAGATTTGGGCCTAATAAATTGCCGCCGATGCGGCGGCGGCGATGTTTTGTTGATTTCGACAGTATGGATATCGACGTCGCTGCGGCGGCGATTTGTTTTGTGTACATTCGTCGATTTGACAACATTAATATCGCCGCCGTTGTAGCGGAGGCGTTAATATCAGTTCGAATTTAGGGTTAATTTAATGAAATTTCACGACTTGAGTATGTAATTCTGTTGAATATGATCGCATTCAATAGATTCAGCGATGCGGCGGCAGTGATGTTTTGTTGATTTCGACAGTATGGATAGCGACGTCGATGCGGCACGGCGATTTGTTTTGTGTACATTCATCGATTTGACAATATTAATATCGCCGTCGCTGTACCTGATCCGTTAATATTGCTTAGAATTTAGGGTTAATTTCATGAAATTTCACTTATTGCGTATGTAATTCTGTTAAATATGATCGCATTCAATAGATTTGGCCCGAGTCGGTCCCTACCACCACCCTTATACCTGCTACGGAATGGGGTTAGCTTACCCAACTTTTAACTCCCGGGGTTTGCATACCCCGGCCATATGCATACCGACTTTTCGCCGCTAACCCGGAGATCGCCTCTACCCACAGGGTTGGAGCGCTACCACCGCCCCATACATACGGGTCCAGGCCTATGTAGGTCACCACATATGGGACAGCTTTGTATCATACTTACACTGAACACATAATTAGACGAGAGTTCCAACGGCAACACAAGGGCCGTATTCGATTAACACAACTCGGGCAACTCGGGTCACCGGAGTTGCTAGAATTTAAAATCGAACACCATGAGTGGAGTTGACAAAAACACGTGCCATGTGCAAAAAGTCCCGACCCCAGTAACCCACATCTTGGATGGGTGTGGCCAGGAATGATGACATATCATTTGCGGTGGTACCATCCTGTAGGATAACAGGTAGCAGTACCAGTCCTACATGATTTGTTGTTGTAATAACCCAGAGTAATGAAATGGAAATATAGCTAAACTATGCAATCATAAAATACTTTAAATTCTATTTTCTGTAGTTATATCGATTAATAAAAAAAAACCTAAAAAGCTTTGGATCAAGACACCATTTTTTCCCACCCGGAGCATGGAGAAGCGTATTCATTTATTCAACCCGAGTCTGCAGGATGTGCACATGCACCAAAATGTGGCTCGGGTGACCCGAGTTGATTAATCGAATACGCCCAAGGTGGCAGCACACTGGGTCGCTGCAACTGCTCTTGCGTCACACAATAACTACTGTGTAACGGGAACTCCATCGCTTGGGAGAGAACTGCATAGAAATAAATGATGACACTAGGAGGGAAAAGGCCGCGTCTATAATTAACAGTGAGAGGAGAATGGTGTTATGCTAACCAGCGATGTTATTGAATGCATAAGTCGGTCTTAATTAATGGACTGTGGAGAAGGGAGGGTTCGAGTGATGGAGTGAGGGAGGTCAAGATGGAGGGAGAGAAATGGATGGATGTAGGGACGGAGGGAATGAGGGAGGGATGGAGGGAGGAATGGGTGGAGGGAGGGGTGGAAGGAGGGGGAGTGGAGGAGAGGATGGAGAGGGGGGAGGGAGGGATGGATGGAGGGAGGGAGGGGTGGAGGGATGGAGGGGAGATGGAGGGAGGGATGGAGGGAGGGAGTGAGTGGAGGAAGGGGTGGATGGGGAGGGATGGAGGGAGGGATGGAGGGAGGAATGAGTGGATGGAGAGGTGGAGGGATGGGGTGGAGGGATGGAGGGGGGAATGAGGGAGGGAGGGATAGAGGGAGGAATGAGTGGAGGGAGGGATGGAGGGAGGGATGGAGGGAGGGAAGGAGGGATGGAGAAGGAGGGATGGAGGTGGGGATGGAGGGGGGGATGGAGGGAAGTGGAGTGGAGGGATGGGAGGGAGGGAGGGATGGGGGAGGGGAGGGAGGGATGGAGGAATGAGTGGATGGAGAGGTGGAGGGAGGGATGGGGGATGGAGGGAGGGAGGAATGAGTGGAGGGATCGGTAGAGGGAGTGATGGGGGATGGAGGGAGGGAGGGATGGAGGGAGGGAGGGATGGAGGAATGAGTGGATGGAGAGGTGGAGGGAGGGATGGGGGATGGAGGGAGGGATTGAGGGAGTAAAGAGTGGAGGGAGGGGAGGATGGAGGGATGGGGGATGGAGGAAGGGAAGGGTGGAAGGAGGTAGGGAGGGAGTTTGAAGTCACTTTTTATTTTAAATGTTTGAGATATTTGAAGTGCAAACATGGACAATTTATTTTGGCGAGCATGCCAAGACTCTGAGACCATACACTTCTACAGTAGGAGATTATATTATATTGACTCAGTATTTCTTTCTATGTCGTGATAAGTGGGTAATAAGTGCACCAATATATAACAAGTTAGATATGTAGAATAAAATCTAGATAATTGATTAGATTTGTGAAAATTTGATGTTTTCATCTGAGAATGCAGCCAGAAGCATTTGTTTCATCATCGATAGACATTTAAAGTAAATCTAACAGAACCCCATCAGCCAGCATTTCGACACGCATCCCTAAATTAATTTGGCATATTTTCATATTAAATATCTTCAAAGTTAGCCATTAATAATGCAAGTTCCTTCAAACTATAAGTAAGAAAGATTACAGGAATCAATAAATATATATTTATCTAAAAAAAAACTTAAAAAAACAGAACCTCAAAACTATGGGACTCTGGCAACTTTAAAATGCTCGATTACGGAGAGACAGTCAGCTGATATTATGACTAATAGGCCACAACTATTGAATCGATCAATGAGTGAGTCATTCCAAAATGAGGCCATTGTGGATGGGAGGGGTGGGTGATACTGATAGCAAAGCCAGGCACTCTACCAAATTATTGGTTAAATTAAACTCAATTAAATTGAGCCGGTGAGTGAGTGACATTGCCTGACCATGGTGATAGTGGGCTAATTAATTGTTGGCGCTCAGGTGACACCGACTTAGGCATGATGAAGGATGGCATCAACAACTAGGCAGTAGATGTTGATTAGCAACGCTATCCGGCTCTGATTATAATAAAAATAACTCATGGCAGCGGTCTGATACTCCCCTCCCCCCTCAGCCTTCGAACCTAAGGCCTTAGTCACACTATGGCTTGCGACCACTTTGACACCACTATGCGACCACTTTGCGACCACATTGCGACCACTATGCGACCAAAAGCCGGCGACCTCCATGCGACCAAATCACACAAAAAAGGCGGGAAAACCAATGGTCATTGACCGCTTGCCGACCGCCGGGCAGTCATGTTGGTTGCAAGGAGGTTGCAGGTGCTGCAAGAAAATCTTCCTAGAAACATCTAGGGTCATATCAGGATGGTTGCCGACTTGCGACAGTGCACACTCATGGTGAGTTTATAGTGCTGCTCCACTGGATGACCAGGCCACCAGGACCAGAAACAGGACTTGATATCCCACTCAGTCACATTATCCTGACACTGAGCCAACCAGTCTCCGCCCTATCCTAATAATGCCGAGCGCCAGGCTAGCAAGTGACAAGTATACATTTTTAAGTTGTTGGTTTGATTCAACCAGGGTTGGAATGTGTGAATTCCAATCCCATAATCTCCCAAAACGGCAGATGGACGCTCAACTCAATCAGCTATCCAGTCTGGTCTTTAAATATAGATATACACTAATACTATATAGAGTATATATATACTATCTGTATATATATATATAGTATTATCAACAATTCATTGACACATTTCTCCATGAAAATGGAACCGTCCTAAAATACCCACCCCTTTTACCCTGTCACTGTCACACACAGTCACACACACGCACACGCACACACACACATGCACACACACACGCACACACACACGCGCACACACATGCGCACACACTTTGACCAGGGCCGCATTCAGGGTCTGCCTCCGAGATGTCTCGGGGAAATCCCTGACATCATGCTAGTCTGAAAGGCAAAAGCAGTTGGTCGCCTCGAAAATGGCCACCCCCATAGGCGGCAACCATTTGCAATGAAAAAGAAGCACTCTGATTGTCTGAAACCACTGAATATGGCAGCCATTTTCGAGGCGCTTTTGGTCTCCTGTCTGAAATGGGAGGCCTCTCGGAGATGTCTCGGAGATGCACCATGAACGGAAATAAGACAAAAAGCATCGCGGAGACGTCTCGGAGACGTTCCCTGTACGCAGACCAGATCGCGCAGCCTGTCTTTACCCAGCTGCGCTATTTGACAAGGCGCCTTTGGTGGTCGCTGGTTCGGCGACTTGCTGTCGGCACCAATTGGGCGTTTCCGGTGGCGAGCGTTCGTTAGTGCAGGCGTCCGTGGGTTGTAGTACTAGTAGCGCGTCTCCAGACGCTAATGTCACCATGACAACGGGGCCCTCACTGCCACATTAATGGCGGAGACGAGGAGGTGGGGATCATTTGCAGCGAAGCTCATTGTACCACCCCTGGATTTGTTCCTCCAGTGGATATGCATATACATATACATAAATATATAAATATATATATATATATAAACAGTTGGCCCCTGGTAAACAGAATAACAAAATACTTGAGTGGTTGAGAAAGAGTATATATTCTCTGGTGGGAATAATTATATTAAGTAAAATTTGCAATCTGACCATATGTGACCGAGACTAGTTTGCTAACCATTTCACCACTTAGGCTGTCTGATGTCATCACCCTATCCATGCCTAATGGGGCTGTCACACTACGACGCTTTTTCCGGTGGCCCGTCAGTGTTGAAAATAAAATTAAAGCGTCGAGAACGTTAAACTTTTAGGGGAAATATGGGGAAATTGGACGTTGGCGCAGCGTGTTCTTAGCGTGTTCTTAGCGCGCGGCCAACGGGTGTCGACGTTTCAGCAAAACAAAAACAATTTGGACTTGTCAGGTTGTCGCAACAACGGGGGGGGGGGGGGGGGTGCGCACAGAGTGTGGAGAGCATTACGTCAACGTTGCGCCTTTATATACTCAAGCTGTGTGAGTTGACGACATATTTGCTAACCGTTCCGTAATCGTTCACAAAACGCTATCAGAACGCTGTCAGAACGCTATCATAAAGCTATCAGCACGCCCCCCAACGTTAAAGGAACGCCGTACATGCCGACACAACGTCCAAAGTATCGAGAAACGCTCCCCGAATGCTGACAGGGCGCTCGCTACATGTTAGGCACACGTCCAGCGAACATTACAGACGCGCTGACCGGACGCACCCAATCATTTAAAACAATATCAACACAATATCAACATCAATCGACGTTACGCAACATCCTGCCAGCATTCTTCTAACGCGCTTTGGGTGCGTTTTGACGTGTGCCTAACATCCTCGTAATGTCCTTACCCATAAATTTGCGTGCGCTGTCGGTCATTGTTTTTTTTTGACATGCTAAAAACATCTAGCGACCTGCTACGCTAGCCGACGTCCTGCGGCGACTGTCAACGTCCAGGATAGTGGACCGATGTGTACCGACGTTCGCATAACATCCCCCTAACGTTTCCCGATGTTTCGGCAAAAAATTACACACGTCGACGTGCGCTGGAGAGAAACGTCATAGTGTGACAGCCCCATTACTGTGCAATGTGGGGCCTTGCCTGAAATGTCAATGCAAACTACTACACTCATCTTTTAAATGGTTTACGTCCATAAGTCGCTTTAATGATTACAAATACATACAGGTGATGTATAGTGTGATTACATTAGGGAGCCTAGGGAATGTAATGGTTAGCACACTAGCCTCGGAATGACACACATTTTGGGTTCGCATCCTTCACTAGGCATGACAGTTTTCATCGCCCCCCAATATATATATATAATTAACATATATATATATATATATAAATATATATATATAAATATATATATATATATAAATTATATGGATAGTGATAAGCCCCTGATCGCGTGTAATAAGCTATGTAGTTTAGTGCCGCCCCCCCCCCCCCCCGCGAGGTGTTGAGGGTTTCCCAACATGCTGTTCCCCCCAACTCTCCCCCCCCCCCCCCCGCCCCTGCGCGGGGGCTGCACAGAAGTTTGTATAAGTTATATTTATATATATACAGAATCTCTAAAGGCTCTGTCACACATCACCCGATTGGGGAAACGGAAAGAAACCGAACAAAATCGGTTGATATCCGGCAAAGACCGGTTTGTATCTGTTGCATATCCATTGCATCTCCGTTGCATATCCATTGCATATCCGTTGATATCAGTTGATATCCGGCCTGATCCGTTACAAGATTTGAGCATGCACAAAGCTTGTAATGGATTGTGCCGGACTGACTTATGCGGTTATTATCTGTTACCGTCCATTCCCCATCCGTTCCCCGTCCGTTCCCCATCCGTTCCCGTCCGTTCCCGTCCGTTACATATCCATTACACGTCCCTTGCCGTTCGTTATAGTTCTTTTTGTATTTTTAATTGTTTGTTGATCATTAGATACGTTATCAACCATTACCGTCCGTTACCCGTCCGCTACCCGTCCGTTACCCGTCTGTTACCCATCCGTTACCCGTCCGTTACCCATCCCTTATGTAGTAGGCTGCACTGACCTCTCAGGCAAGGAGCCGCATAGACAGGTAGGCGTGGGTAGTATGGTGATATCAGGGAGCCTAGGTGGTGTAATGGTTAGCAGACTGGCCCGGAATGAAAAGAGATGTGGGCTCGAGTCCCGCTCTAGGCGCAATATTTCCCATTTTCATCAACCCCATGACACTGGTTGCCGTGATCATGATCCTGTACAAGCTATGTGCTGTATGGTTGTTGAACCTACCCTGTGTATGTATATGTTAGTGCATTGCCTGTATGTATGTAATTGTAAGCATTAAATGACCATTTAAAAGACTTACAATTCCAGGGGGACGAGTGTAGTAGGCTGCACTGACCTCTCAGGCAAGTAACCACATAGACAGGTAGGCATGGGTAGTGTGTTGATATCAGGGAGCCTAGGTGGGGTAATGGTTAGCACACTGGCCCGGAATGCAAAGAGATGTGGGTTCGAGTCCCGCTCTAGGCATAATATTTCCCATATTTCATCACCCCCCCACAACACTTACATAATCGATACATTTCAAGTCCGAATACTGGACTAGAATATTCTTTGTCCGGTTCTGTCCGTTGCTCAATCCGCCATAGTGTGACAGGCACTTAATGTCCAGATGTATATATATATATATGTATATATATATATATACATATATATATATATATACATATGTATGTATTTATATATATATACATATGTATATATATATATACATATGTATTTATATATATATATATATATATATATATATGTGTGGATATAAGACTTGCGTGCTGGCACACACCACCCGTCTCAGAGTAAATATTGGCAATATGCCAACATGTACGTGTCTGCCACAGACATAGCAGAGAGCGTGTATAAACAGATGAGAGGGACAACTCCCATACGAGAGCATGTAACATCTGCAGACTGTGGCGCTCCAAGTGGTGGTTGTTGAACAGTATATGACACAGCTGTCAAACTCAAGGCATTGTCAATGGCCGTGAGCAATCTTCATACAGAAAAAGTGAAATATCTCTAAAACTACACCACCTAGAAACAAACTGATTGGAATACACATAGAAAAACATGTTTACCAACAAGATTATATTAAATTGATATGGTTAGGGTTCTGGATTTCTATTAATTTGGAATAAAACTGACGTTTTTCACTACGCGTACGGCAAACTCAAGGCATTGTCAATGGTCGTGTGCAATCTTCCTACAGAAAAAGTGAAATATCTCTAAAACTACACCACCTAGAAACAAACTGATTGGAATACACATAGAAAACATGTTTACCAACAAGATTATATTAAATTGATATGGTTAGGGTTCTGGATTTCTATTAATTTGGAATAAAACTGAGGTTTTTCACTACGCGTACGGCAAACTCAAGGCATTGTCAATGGTCGTGTGCAATCTTCCTACAGAAAAAGTGAAATATCTCTAAAACTACACCAAATAGAAACAAGCCGCTTAGTACACATATAGAAAACATGTGTACCAACAAGATTATATTAATTTATAAGGTTAGGGTTCTGGATTTCTATTAATTTTGAATAAAAACAAATGTTTTGCCCTGAGCGTACCGGCAAACTCAAGGCTTGTTCAACACTAACCGCCAGGAACGCCACTGTAGCCTGTGTTACCGTTTTTCGCGGGAGTTGTCCCTCTCATCTGTTTATATACACGCTCTGTGAGACATAGTCTTTACTGACAATTTCCGCTTAGTGGTCCTACATTGGCGTCTTCAATCAAGGCCAGAATCTTACCCGCACGACAAGCCGCTCGGTTGCCAATTAAAGCACTGGCCATCCCCCATGCTTATTTGGGTCATGTGTCCTATTTAAGAGGTCACACATTACTGCCTCCAATGATGATATTTATAGCCGTCTCACATTCCCATCAATCTGGACACTTACCGAGTGTCAATATGTGGTTACTGGTCACGTGGTGGATGTTTATATTATAAGCACTGAATAGCCAGTTGATGTGGTGACTGGCCTGTCAATCATGAGGTCTACTGGTTTCAGCTATCTAAATTGAAATTGTCTAGCACCCTGGTTTGTAGCCATTAGGCAGCACACTGTTTCTACACACAACTATTTGTACGTCCTGAATGTTCATGATGCCGGACGGGGTGGCTGTGCGGGAGATCGGTAGTTTAACTCTCGGTCGAGTCAAACCAATGACTTACAAAATTGATACTTGTCGCTGCTTAGCTTGGCGCTTGCTCAGCATTAATAAGATTGGGCAAGGAATGGTTGGCTCAGTGTCAGGATAATGTGACTGAGTGGGATATCAGTTCATGGTCTGGTTGGCTCAGTGTCAGGATGATGTGACCGAGTGGGATATCAAGTTATGGTGCTCTCAGGCCAGCCTCCCAGTGGGGCATAACTATAAAGTCGCCATGAGTGCACACTGTATATATATGTATATATATATACACACACATATACACATACAGAAGCCTCACATATCAAATTAACACCCTTGCTGAGGCGGCTCCGGCTCCCCACCGAGTCAAGTGGCAGCTCAGCGCGCCGCTGGTCCCGATCCAGGCGGGCGGTATCGACCACCAGGGGCAGGCGTGGCGCTAGTGGTGGTGCTGGTCATTAATTCCCATCCCTTCTGCTCTGCGTTTCAGAGCCCAGCGCCTGGTGGCAGTTAATACAGTTTGAATGACAGCAGCACTGATACTAATGGCAGCGTCATCCGGTTTGAGTTGGTTTGTGTGGGGTTTTACGTCCTAGCAACATCCATGGTCATGTCAGACGATTTATTGCTATATAGTATCTGCTCAGTTAAAACTAGTTCTTTGGTGAGAAGAATTATGTAAGAAGGTTTATTGGTTGTTTCTGTAAAGCTACATAGTGGGATGAATAGATCATATTTTCAAATCTAAAACATTGATCTAGATTTGATACTACATATCCAACTTATACCTCAGTCACACTACAGTCTGTGACCACTGGCGACAACTTTGCGACCACTTTGCGACAACTTTCTGACCGCTTTCTGACCATTTTCTGACCACTTTGCAACCAAAAAGCCGACTGGTCACCAACTGGCTGTTGACCGGTTGCTGATCAGTTGGCGACCGCTGAATATGGTTGGCGACCTTCTTGCAGTCGGTGACCAGTTGGCGACCGATTGCCGATCATTGGTTCTCTCTGCTTTTTTTTGTTATTTGGTCGCAGTGAGGTCACTGGTGTTTGATCGCAAGTGGTCGCAAAATGGTCGCAAGCCATAGCATGCCTGAGGCCTTATATATTGATGCTTAAGCATTTCTTGCTGCATACAAGTCAATTTCTCCATTTCTCCTTTGTTTTAACCATTGAACTTCTATTCACCATGTCTGATAATTCTTCTGCAATAGAGGGAATTTAGAATTTAGATTTGGTTCACTATTTTGGAGAATAGGAGACATATTTTGAGTAGCTGTTGTATTTCTGGATAAAGACGACCATATTTGGATGGTGGGCAATAACAAGTAACACGCGAAGAGTGGGGAGCTCAGTCATTGCTGTACATGTTACTCATAACATTGGTAATTCACCGCATGGAAAAGAGTCGATTGAACCGCCATCTTGCGCTTCTGAGAATGGATGCTACTGGCGCCAGATAGCTTAACTTGCACATTTATCACTGCATTGTGGCTTTGAACCCAAACCCTTCAACACTGTCTCCATCTAGCGACATATTCTACTACTCCAGGTGCTCTGACATCATAACCGCCTCTGGGTTCAAACCTCACTCGCCATCTGGACTTGAACCCGCAAGGTCAGGCTGATCTCCAGTTTTTGCCACCACCCACCATACAACTAGGAAAGTTTAATTTGTAAGGTTGAGCACCTGACTATTTGCACTCGAACATGAACTCTGGCATTTGCTGTTAATAGACCCCACCAGTTAAACTGGAAAGTACCCGAATACAGTGGTTCCAGATTCTGCTGATAGATGTCACTCGCTTAGCTGGAGGGGAGTAATACACGTGAAGAGAGCGGCGGTGAAATTCTAAAAAATAAATACAATATAGTTGTCTTTTTTAAATATATATTACAAGGATAAGAGCTTGATGCCGATTGCGATATGAATATCTGAATATAATCAGGCACTTTACTATTTTTCCATGCATTCTTTAGAGAGATATAGCATCTGAAATCACAGGCACTCGGGGAAAGTACTCAAATAGAGTGATTCCAGATTCTGCCGATAGATGTCACTAGCTTAACTGGTGGGGTCTATCTAACCCTGAATAAAAGCACTATTATGCCACTTTTTGCATCGTCGTGAATGTATATAAATGCCAGTCAGTAGGGGAATACTTGTATATGCTTCGCTATACTGGAGCATCGGACATACATGGTGGGGTGTTGCTTTCTTGCACAGACTTCCCCAAGTGAAATACCACATACACAGACAGGCTTCAGTAGATGTATTGCATCGGAAAAACTAGAGAGCCTCATGGTTAGGACGCTAGCCCCTGAATGGCAGAACTGTGGGTTCTAATCCCACTCTAAGCGCAATGTTTCCTATTGCAATCCCCCAACGACCTTGGCGAACAATGATGGTAGAACATGTATCATTTCTTTTTCAGCTTTGTTATGAACCGATAATAATCTCTGAGTAGTCGTGCTATATTGATTTACTGTTGATGTCCACAGATCTATATATCATGATGAAGTGTCAGCGACAAGAACAAGTATATATGAATCTAACACTCACTGTTTTCTTATATAAAAGAGTTATCGCTTTGCAACTTACTAAGATATATAACCTAGTGTTGTCACTCCAATCGAAGACAGTAGCTCCACTAAGTAATTCATTCAATACCACATCATATAGCACATCGATATATATATATTTTTTATATATTTCTTTTATTGAGGCTGTATATATACTGTCCATAGCATATAAGCCCGGGTACCCAGGCTTGTTTTCAATGCTGGCCAGTTGTAATGTTGGTATTATCTTACCACATAGTAGCTGCTGATAAGTTATTTGATTGCCTGCATTTCAGTAGCAGATAGATAATTGGTTTGTATGGTTAGTAGCCCATGTTAGTATTTTTTGGATTTTCTTGGCATATATGTATTTTATTTTGTTCTACTCTTATTACTAGACTAGCCTACTCCTATTTACATATCATAGGCTTGTACGTAGCTGTGTGGTGTGTTATCTGGCTACTCTTGGCATGGTTCCCTTCCATTGGGTGTCCCGCTGGTGGGCCTTGACATATCACATACCCCTTTGCAGTGCAGCTTAGTGGGGGTTTCCTAGCCTAGTTTGCACAGATATCTTTTGTAAGTTTTTAGGTCAGGAATTTGTCATTCCTTTACCGTTTGGGCATTCCACACTTTGGCAGCCATTTCCAGTGTGCTTCTCTCATGAGCTTTTATTTGGTTTCTGGTCTGCTTCAGTAGTGGCACATTATTTGCTCTAGTAGCCCTTTGCAGTTTTGTTAGGAGTTTATTGTTTTGACTATAGCTATATGCTAATGTTTTCAAATGAATTATTGTCCTATTTTCTAGTAATTTCACTTTGGTTCTTTTGTGTATGTCATAGGTGGGGTGCAGCTTGTCTACTCTTAGACAGATTTTTAGGGCTCTGTTCTGCAGTATTTGCAGTTTTGTTAGTAGTTCTTTTCTCGCACCCATGTAGTTTACATCTCCATAGTCAAAATAGGGGAGCACCATGCCCTTGAAGATTTGTATTGACATTTCTTGTGTCATGTAGTCTCTTAGCTTTGCAAATAGCCACAATTTGTGGTTTACTTTCTGGATAATTTTATTTATACATAGGTTGTAGCTTAAAGTTGGCTGTCCAACTCAAGGCCTAGGTATTTGTAATGGTCTACATTTTCTAATGTTTGGTTTCTTAACTTACAGTGTAGTTTTCTTTCTGTCATTTGTTTATGCGAGAAGAGTACTGTTTTTGATTTGCTTGTGTTGATGGTTATTTTGTTGGACTCACACCACTCGTCTAGTTTGAGTAGGAGTTTATTTAGTTTAGTTATTACCTCATATATATATATATATATATATATATATATATAGAGAGAGAGAGGAGACTGTCTCAAAAGGTGCTAAGCAATATCGGACAAAACTTTGTCCATTGTAACAATCAACATACTATATGCTTATGCATTTGCTCAGGATAAACTGATTTGTTTTTTTACATGTGTTTCATAATCCCAATAGAATACATATTGATTTGAAGCAAATGTCCTTGTGTTTTCAGAGTAACCATTTCTGTGCTGTTGTGTGTGAATCATTACAATGGACAAAAAAAAGAAGAGTTATCACCTTTGGAGACTGGCTCATATAGCATGATAAGAAGCGTTGTATATGCCCATGTATAGCATAATCTCATATTTACTATATACGCTTCCATCTAATACTAAGTATCCCGTTATATACCAATTCACGACACTCTTACAAAGGACAAACAAACAAGTTTATAATCATAATTTATTGATTATAACATCAAGTTCAAGAATTGCACAATCAGACACTGCCTCAGGGGCGCACAGGAGGCAAGCTCCGACACTGTCACAAGGTGACAAACAGCAGGCAGTGGGACCTGGCGACTGGAAGCCTGGCTTCCGTGACAGTGCACCGTGGGTACACGACATGAGTAACCGTACAACTGACATTCTTCAACGACCTACATATATATATCAATCAAGGGTAACAAAATCAAACAAACAGTACACACCCTCAGCACTTAACCCCTACCGTGGTTACCATCTAAGTAGAGGGTTGGGTGGGTGGGGAAGTCAGTGTTGCGCGAACTGCTGCTGGTGGAGAAGTGATGAGCAGGCAAGCTTCAAGTCATGTGGTCAGCTCTAGCCAAGCTTCGTGCGCTTTGGCCGAATGTCGCGAATTACATATGTTGCCTCACCAACATATCCCATGTATAGCAAATTGCATAATTTAATATGTACTCTAACTGCTACTAGCTGATACTACAAGTCTCTTTCCCTGCATATGCTTGTTGTTATAAATTAATAATTTTAGGTAATTTTCGCGGTGCCTAGATTTCAGCTGCTTCTATAGATCTCTGGTGAAGAAGGTCTACAAAGGCCGGTCATTGAACCTCGGTACCCTCATTGAACCTCGATACCCTCATTGAACCTCGGTACTCTCATTGAACCTCGGTACCCTCATTGAACCTCGGTACCCTCATTGCTGGATTAGTGTGTGTTCTACTTATATTCATTTGATTTGTGCATTGATTTGAATCACTGTCAATGAAGCCCGTGTCAGTTGGTAGCACCTTTTTAGAGGAGGTGAAACTGCAATATCAAATAAATAAATTTACATTTTTTGAATAAATAGGGATAAACTTGTTTATTCCATAAAGATGGTGAAAACATTACAAATATAAAATATTTCTTTGATCGCGGATAATTGGTTGGTTGTTTGAATTTTACATCCTGGCAACTTTTAAGGTCATATCAGGACGGGTACCGACTTGCTACACTCGTGGAAACTTTATAGTGCTGCCCCACTGAGAAATCAGGCTGCCATCACTATGATGTGATATCCCACTCAGTAACATTATCCTGACACTGAGATAACCAATCCTTACCCTATCCTATTAATGCCGAGTGCCAAGCTAGGAAGCGACAAGTATTAATGCTATAAGTCATTGGTTTGACTCGACCGGGAATCGAACTCGCGCATAATTGGTCTTCTTCATTCCACTTCTCTTTTCGCTATTCTAGTAATGCTGACCGCCATGCCAAGTAGCGATATGTAACAATATTGTAGGTAATTGGTTTGACTCGGCCAGGTTTCGAACCCTGGGAGGCCATCCCAAAGATGAATGATAAAATTCATTCAGCGTGTCTGAATTTCTAACCTGAAGACACTCATGAGTTTGCAACTCATCAACACGAAATATAAAGTGTTCAGTATTTTGACAGGAAGGATCGGCAGAATGCTGTGGTGCCAATTGTCATCTCCCTTGGAAGATCGATATGGGCACGATAGGCTATTATGTTCAGTGCACTTACAACTGGCTGAAATGATATATATACATATATATATACATATATATACATATATATACATATATATACATATATATACATATATATACATATATATATACATATATATACATATATATACATATATACATATGAGCCTGTCTGAAAAGGTGATAACTCTTCTTATTTTTGGTCCATTGGAAAGATTGACACAAAACAGCACAGAAATGGTTACACTGAAAACACAAGAACATTTGCTTCAAAGCAATATGTATTCTATTGGGATTATGAAACACCATAAATCAGTTTATCCTGAGCAAATGCATAAGCAGATAGCATGTTGATCGTTACAATGGACACAGTTTTATCCCATATTGCTTATCACCTTTTGAGACAGTCTCATATATATATTATTATTATATTCAGGCCCGATATAGAATGCAGGTTTACTAGCAAATTCAAATCAATATGTTGGTTGCTTGCTAGAGTTCTGCTTCCTGGCAACATCCAAGGTTATATCCGGACTGGTACCGACTTGTGACAGTGCACACTCATGGCAACTTTATAGTCCTGCCCCACTAGGAAATCAGGCCGTCAGCACCATGACCCAATATCCCACTCAGTCACGTTATCCTGATGCTGAGCTAACCACTTCTTGCCTTATCATATTAATGCCGAGCACCAGGCTAGGAAGCAACAAGTTTATCAATTTTATAAGTCATTGGTCTGACTCAATTGGGGAACCGAACTCCCGATCTCCCGCAATAGGTGGGGGCCTGAACTCTGCCGATTCGGCCACCGCACCCAGTCGAAACCAATATGTGCAAAAATTATTTATATATATATGTGATGTATAAGCATTATGCGAGTATGAAGGCATGGAAGGGAATTATATTATATGTTTATTTTCTACTTTATTATTGATGGGGTGCCTTACTTAATGTATGGCCCCCCTACAACCACGTGACCCATGGCGCCGCCACCGGCACAATCCTAACCGGGACGCTACACTGTTCACTCATGCCTGGGATTTTATTACTGGAGATATAGAGTGATGTCAACAGCTTAGTGTGTGTATACAGTTGTATTATGTTTTCAAAGCCCAACACACCCAATTTGACATCATGCCTGCCAGTTTTATGTGCGATATTATTTAACTCCTATGTTTACATGAACAAGACAAGGCACGGTTTGGATGAGAAGTTCTCTCGCTGGCACCTACGAAAAGGCCCTTACAAATTTATCATAAAGTCCAAATTTGAAGATAAGTAATGAGCAGCAGCGCAAAACTAGTGCATGCGTGCTGTAGCGCTCCCCGGGGCCGAACGGACACAGCCAAGCGGTGGGCCGGGTGGTGTTATGTAATGCACTACTCCGGCAGACAGGGTGGTAGGTAGCAAAAGATTGATTGATTGATTGGTTGGTGGTTGCTTTACTCCGTGTCGGCAACATAGGCCATATTCACGGCGAGAAATGTTTGTTTTTTGTTCAAACCATCGCTTTTACATGTGAAAACAGACAATGTGCCAATAGACACTCATTAAATTAGAAAGCTCACAATCATATATTTGTGGTCAAAGGAAACAAATTCCCATAGAAAAAGAAAAGTTTTATTAATAATTGATAGAATTTATTTAGTAAACTATATGAGGTGGTACAGTCCAGCTGCCCTCAAAAAGGCTCAAATGTTTTCTTGTTTTACTTTAGTAAAAAGGTCATGCATACTGTTTGCAGTGTAGAACTGTTGGCGCAGGGCCAAACAATCAACGCAACTTAGTAAAATGTGTTTGAGTGTCAGCGGGGACTGACACCCAATATATTCAGGGGGAGGTTCCCCCTTGAGCAGAAAAGCATGTGTAAGCCACGAGTGGCCAATATGGGAGCAAAAGAAAACAGCAGAATAATTAAATGTGAAGGGAGTGCATTGAGCACTGCCCCAGTAAGTTGTTTGACTTACACATTTTATGAACAGTTGCCGACAAATAGAAAGATTGGCATTCCCAAAGTTGTTAGCCTAAACAGTGGCTCTTAGATATATATTGGGTATTATCCCGATTTAGATAATACCTGCCTTTGTCCTAAAATAATACTCGCATAATTAATTATACAACACATAATCGCTGTTGTTTAGTTAGTATGTGCCATGTTAAATGTTTCCAAAGATTGTGCAAGCTTATAGATGTATTATTATCAACTACTGTGATGTTCCTATTTTGTGAAATTACATTTAATTTTAAACAGGTGTCTGCTATCTGACGAAAGACATATGTGTATTTGTTATACTTCTCTGCCTAAATATCCTAAGTAGTGGCTAATAATACATTGTGTTTTAAAATATGTAGTGGTACGAGTTGTAAGCAGCCATACAAAAAAAACGAACACTTATTTAGTTATGATATGATATATATTGATATGAATACAGTAAAACCTCTCTAAATCGACCGATCATGGGACCAACTTTAAATGGTCCAGTTAGGAAGCTGGTCGGTTTAGAAAGTTAGAATATTCTTATAATGGTATTGTTGGGACCCAAATAAAGCGATCGATATAGGGGAGTGGTCGATCGGTGGAGGGGTCGGTATAGAGAGATTTTACTGTATTTGAACAGTCCAGGGGCAAAACCACGTAAACGCCAATAAAAAAAAGTAGTTTGATTCCAATGTTTATCTCCATTTTTGGATTGGCGTTTAAATGGTTTTGTGGCTGAACTCTCCATTTGTAAAACAAATTCTTGAACATTATTTGCATGAACATGCTGTTTTGACTCACTATTTACTTTGCATTCCATGTTTATATATTATTGCTCTCATACACTGTGAGGGGTCGACAGAATATAAATAAAACCATTGTCATTATGTCTGCATTCGGGAACCTATATAGTTAAATGGTGAGAACTCTAGCTCTGGAATGGCAGCCGCGTGGGTTTAAGTGCCGCTCTAGGCATGCTGGTCCCTTTCTTTGCACCACCCCCCTCCACCGACGACAGTGCGTACAGGGAATCGATTGAGCATTGTTAAACTTTCAGCTCTTGCGCCAAAAGGCAATGGACGTTTCGGAACCAAAGTGGCAACATTAAGTCTAACTGATTAGAGATGCCATCTAGGCAATTATCATTCAGATATTGTAAACTAATGAAGGTCCTAGGATGGAAGTTCCATGATTAGATTCAAACAAGGCGCACATTAACGACCCGCCTCTCGCAGGGAACTGGCCTGATATGACCTCAGATGTTGTCAGGAGGGAAAACTCCAACAAGTAACCTCACAAGGTGGCGTTCTCTGTGGCGGAGTGGTTAGAGTGTCTGACTTTTTTCTAGGTCAGACTCCTAATCTGAGGGTTGGCGGTTCGATTCCCCATGCTCCCAGCTCTGCCAATTTGGATTTCCACCGCTGTGTAGAACTTACAGCATCATCAAAGGCCGGTTGCTCTCATACCATGTCTATGTGGTGTGGGAGGTTAAAAATCCCTTGGTTCGGTAAAAGTGTAGTCTCGGGCTTTCTATCGACCAGCAGTGGAATGAGGAAGACCAGTCCTCTATGACTGAAATTTCCCCTGCTTAAACAACTAATGGACCAAAAAAAAACCACATGGAAACGCGCTGTCTGGGTCTGGGTCTCGATCCGACTTTAGACGGATGTCTGTCATAAGCCTACAGGCGGCAACAAGCAAAATTACCAGCCGGGTGGGTATGTGGGTGGGTGGGAGGGGAGGGGTGTTCTGAAGGGTAGGAGTTGGGAGTGTGTGCAGGGGAGTTTATTTTATTTGTGTGTTTGTGTGTGGGGGCCATTGGGGGGGAGGGGTGAGGGGTGGGGGGGAGGGTATGGGTGGGAAGTGTGTGCAGGGGAGTTTGTTTTATTTTGTTGTTTGTTTGTTTGGGGGGCTTTAGGTCCTAACAACACCTACGGTCATATCAAGATGGGTACTGGACACTTGTGACAGTGCGCACTCATGGCGACTTTATAGTGCTGCCCCAATGGGAGATGAGATGCCCCACTGGGAGATCAGATCAGGCCACCGGCACTATAACCCGATATCCCACTCAGTCCCATTATCCTGGTACAGAGCTAATCCCAGTCCTTGCCATATCCTGGTAATACCGAGCGGCATGCTAGCTAGCGAGTGATAAGTAACAATTTTGTAAGTCGTTGGTTTGACTCAGTCAGGTTTTTTAACTGTTTAGTTTCCGCACGGGAAGCCTGCGCTCTACCGACCGGCCTATCACACTCGGTTAGGGGGGCATGTCGGGGAGGGCATAAGTAGGATTTATGAGATGGGGAGAGAAGAGGGAGTGTGGGGGCGGAGGGGGGGGGGGTGTCTAACCCCTCCATTCCACCCCTCTCTCGTTTCCTCCACTTTCAAAATAGAAGAATGTGAATACAGTTGTATCTGTCCTCAATGGACAGCTCTACATCCGGACAGATCTGGTATTGAAACATCAGGTGCAGAGTCATCGAAGGGATAATCAATTGAAACATAGATAATCTGTACATTGGGAAATTGCTCACACATGGCAGGAAATTGATTATTCAGTGACCTCTGACAAATCAGAGGTCACTGAAAGGAAGTACTACTCGTGTAGTTCCTTAAAAAATAGTATTTAGCAGAATGCTTGACTGCAGTACTTCAGCATTAAACTGAGGTCGCACAAAAAAAAGAAGAAAAATAGACTTATTTATTACAGATCATAGAAATAGATGACTGTAAAAGATCAGTGCTCCGGAATTGTGTGTGGGGGTGCGCTCAATTATCAAACAATAAATCTAATTTAAGCGATTCATTGATTCATTGATTAAGCATATAGATTTCAATCGCGGACCTTCGGACAATTAGAGTAAGTTATCCAAATAAGAGATCCTCTCCCTTGTTCGGCACTAGAGAATCCATCGATTTGTTAGCATCTCTGAACAATTGCTCATGGTGGACTGTTAGTAAATTGAAGTGTTTTCATTTTCTGGGCAATGGGTGTTGGTAGATTGTTCGGAAATTGATGTTATCATCTCTGAGCAATAGGTGCTGGTGGGTTATTAGTAGATGTATGTGTAAGCATCTTTGAGCCATATGTATTGGTTGTTTGTTAGTAAATCTATGTGCTATCATATCTAAGCAATAGGTGTTGGTGGATTGTTAGTAAATGTATGTGTTATCATTTCTGAGCAATAACATTTGGTGGATTATTAGTAAATGTAGGTGTTGTCATATCTGAGCAATAACTGTTGGTGGATTTTTAGTAAATGTTTGTGTTGTCATATCTGAGCAATAACATTTGGTGGATTATTAGTAAATTTATGTGTTATCTGAGCAATAACATTTGGTGGATTATTAGTAAATTTATGTGTTATCATATCTGAGCAATAACTGTTGGTGGATTATTAGTAAATGTATGTGTTGTCATATCTGAGCAATAACTGTCGGTGGATCTTTTGTAAATGCATGTGTTATCATTTCTGAGCAATACTTGTTGGTGGATCATTAGGAAATGTATGTGTTATCATCTTTGAGCAATAATTGTTGGTGGATTGTTAGTAAAATGATGTGTTATCATCTGTGAGCAATAACTGTTGGTGGATCGTTAGTAAAATGATGTGTTATCATATCTGAGCGATAAGTGTTGGTGGATTTTTAGTTAGTATATGTGTTAACATCTCTGAGCAATAATTGTTGGTGGATTGTTAGTAAATGTATGTGTTATCATCTCTGAGCAATAATTGTTGGTGGATCATTAGTAAATGTATCTCTTATCATCTCTGATTGATAAGTGTTGGTGGATCGTTAGTAAATGTATGTGTTATCATCTCTGAGTGATAAGTGTTGGTGGATCGTTAGTAAATGTATGTGTTATCATCTCTGAGCAATAATTGTTGGTGGATCGTTAGTAAATGTATGTGTTATCATATCTGAGCAATAATTGTTGGTGGATCATTAGTAAATGTATGTGTTATCATCTCTGAGCAATAATTGTTGGTGGACCATTAGTAAATGTATGTGTTATCATCTCTGAGCAATAATTGTTGTTGGATTGTTAGTAAATGTATGTATTATCATATCTGAGCAATAATTGTTGGTGGATCGTTAGTAAATGTATGTCTTATCATCGCTGAGCAATAATTGTTGGTGGATCATTAGTAAATGTATGTTTTATCATATCTCAGCAATAATTGTTGGTGGATCGTTAGTAAATGTATGTGTTATCATCTCTGAGCAATAATTGTTGGTGGACCATTAGTAAATGTATGTGCTATCATTTCTGAGTGATAAGTGTGGGTGGATTGTTAGTAATTGTACATGTTATCATTTCTGAGCGATAAGTGTTGGTGGATTGTTAGTAAATGTTTGTGTTATCATTTATGAGTGATAAGTGTTGGTGGATTGTTAGTAAATGTACATGTTATCATTTCCGAGTGATAAGTGTTGGTGGATCGTTAGTAAATGTATGTTATCATTTCTGAGCGATAAGTGTTGGTGGATTGTTAGTAAATGTATGTGTTATCATTTCTGAGCGATAAGTGTTGGTGGATTGTTAGTAAATGTATGTGTTATCATTTCTGAGTGATAAGTGTTGGTGGATTATTAGTAAACGTACATGTTATCATTTCTGAGTGATAAGCGTTGGTGGATCGTTAGTAAATGTATGTGTTATCATTTCTGAGCGATAAGTGTTGGTGGATTGTTAGTAAATGTATGTGTTATCATTTCTGAGCGATAAGTGTTGGTGGATTGTTGGTAAATGTATGTGCTATCATTTCTGAGTGATAAATGTTGGTAGTTTGTGAGTAAATCTATGTGCTATCATACCTAAGCAATAGGTGTTGGTGGATTGTTAGTAAATGTATGTGTTATCATTTCTGAGCAATCACTGTTGGTGGATTATTAGTAAATGTAGGTGTTATCATTTCTGAGCAATAACTGTTAGTGGATTTTTAGTAAATGTAGATGTTATCATTTCTGATCAATAATTGTTGGTGGATTGTTAGTAAATGTATGTTTTATCATCTCTGAGCAATAATTGTTGGTGGATTGTTAGTAAATGTAGTGTTGTCATATCTAAGCAATAACTGTTGGTGGATCTTTTGTAAATGCATGTGTTATCATTTCTGAGTAATAATTGTTGGTGGATTGTTAGAAAATGTATGTGTTATTATCTCTGAGTGATAAGTGTTGGTGGATCGTTAGAAAATGTGTTTATCATCTCTGAGTGATAAGTGTTGGTGGATTGTTAGTAAATGTATGTGCTAACATCTCTGAGCAATACTTGTTGGTGGATCGTTAGTAAAATTATGTGTTATCATCTCTGAGCAATAATTGTTGGTGGATCGCTAGTAAATGCATGTGTTATCATCTCTGAGCAATAATTGTTGGTGGATCATTAGTAAATTTATGTGTTAGCATCTTTGAGCGATAAGTGTTGGTGGATTGTTAGTAAATGCATGTGTTATCATTTCTGAGCAATAATTGTTGGTGGATCGTTAGTAAATTTATGTGTTAGCATCGCTGAGCGATAAGTGTTGGTGGATTGTTAGTAAATGCATGTGTTATCATTTCTGAGCGATAAGTGTTGGTGGATTGTTAGTAAATGTATGTGTTATCATTTCTGAGCAATAATTGTTGGTGGATTATTAGTAAATGTATGTGTTAGCATCTCTGAGCGATAAGTGTTGGTGGATTGTTAGTAAATGTATGTGTTATCATCTCTGAGCAATTGCTCAAGACGGATTGTCAGTAGATTGATTTGTTAATATCCTTAATCAGTAGTTGTTAGTGGATTGTTGGTAAGTCGACTTGTCAGCATTTCTGAGCAGTAGCTGGTTGTTGGAATTTTACATCCTGGCAACATTTAAGGTCATATCATTGCGGATACCAACTTGTGACAGAGCGCACTCATGGCGACTTTCTAGTGATGCCCCACTGGGAAATCAGACCCATCAGCACCATGACCCGATATCCCATTCAGTCACATTATCCTGACACTGTCTTAACCAGTCCTTGTCCGACCCTATTAATGCAGAGCGCCAGACTAGGAAGTGATAAGCATCAAGTTAGTAAGTCCATGGTTTGACTCGACCGAGAACCGAAATCCCGATCTCCCGCACCCGAGGCCTGCGTTCTGCCGATTCGGCCAACGCGTCCGGTAATTGTTAGTAAAACAATGTATAAATAAATGAGGTGGAAAAAAAGGAGCAAAGAAGTAAATAAGAAGCCGTTCTTCCCGGACGCGCCCGGCGTGGCTGGGGTATTCTTTCTTGTGATCCACCGATGCGGACACTATTTCTTACAAAATGAGTCTCGTTGTGTTATCTGATGCGGCGGATAATCAAGATGGTGGCTGGAAGGGGTGGAGGAGGGCGAGGGGATGTTGCTGCTCTGGGATAACTCAGCTCTCCAAACCAAGCGTTCCCTACACTAAATGTGTGAGTATTTTGAACCGGAAACTGCCATGACTTCCGGTGTCAGAACAACGCCATAATTAGGTCATTAAGAATGTATGAACTTGTCAAACGCGTTCTTTTACTTAAAATTGCATGACATTAAATTAAACGTTTATTTTGGCTTGTGGTGGCCGAATCAGTATAGCACAGGGTTCCCATGCGGAAGGTTGAGAGTTCGAAACTCAGCCGAGTCAAACCAATGACTTATCAAATTTATATTTGTCGTTTCCTAGCCTGGCGCTTGGCATTACAGTACAACCCTGTTAAACCAAGCCCGGTTAAATCAAACGATCGGTTAATTCAAACTTTTTTCGGCGGCCTGGCAAAATACTACCATTTATCATATAAAAAAGTTGCTTAAACCAAAGTCGGTTAATCCAAATTATTGGATAATCCAAACAAAATTGTCGGGCCCCAGGCCACTTCCATTATTGGTAAACCAAACTTTCATGTGGTTATAAGGTCATCTGAGACTTTTTTATATGATAAATGGTCATATTTTTCCAGGCCGCCGAAAAAAGTTAGGATTAACCGATCGTTTGGTTTAATTGAGCTGGATTTAATTGGGTTATACTGCATATACATAAAAAAAACAATAATCAAAGTGTCCACATACATTATACATTGCATTCATAATGCACCCGCATTTTTACCAAAGCCAAGTCAAATTCGAAGCCAAAGCTCGGTTAAACCAATGCTCGGTTAATCCAAACAAATTTCTAGGGTCCCTTCAAGTTTGGTTTAACGGGGTTATACTGTATTATGTGAGGGAAAGGACTGGTTAGGAAACTAATATAGGATAATGGGACTGAGTGGGATATCAGGACATGGTGCTCGCAGCCTGGTCTACCAGTAGGACAACACATGAGAGTCCCCTGTCACAAGTCTGTACCAACCAACCAACTTAAAATTACGTCTAATGCAATTAAGCATTTATTCTTGCTGGTGGTGGCCAAATCAGTAGAGCGTAGCCTTCCCACGCGGAAGGTTGGGAGTTCTAAACCCAGCCGAGTCAAACCAATGACTTACATAATTGATACTTGTTGCTACCTAGTCTGGCGCTCGACGTTATTTGGGATAGGGCAAGGAGTGGTTAGCTCAGTGCCAGGATAATGTGACTGATTGGAATGTCGGTTCATGGTGCTGGCGGCCTGATTTCCCAGTGGGGCAGCACTATAGTGTCGACTTGTGCTAGTGCGTACTCATGGCGACTTTATAGTGCTGCCCCACTGGGAAATCAGGCCGCCAGCGCCATGATTATGTTGCTAGGATGTAAAACCCCAACAAACAATAAAATGGTATTTTTATATATATACATATACCATATATATACAGATGTCATTTTAATGTAGATATTCAATCAACCAATCAATCAATAGGATACAGCTATAATAGGCCTTGGACCTGTTAGCCACTCTTAATTAATAGAAATGGAGACAGTTCTTCAGATGTGGTGGATCATAGCAACTGTCACTAGCTCCAAGATATATGTAATGCTTGACCAGTTTGCATCCAGTTGGGACTTGAAACAGTTCACCGATTCCGCTGCTACGACACTCTCCGGCAGGTCATTCCACAGGTCAACCACCCTAAAGCTGAAAAAGTTATGTCACAGGTCCAGTCTGGAGTACCGCTTCCTCAGCTTCAGGGAGTGTCCCCTAGTCCTGGTGTTGGAGTCTCTGATAAGGGGGCTGCCTGTATTGTAGATACCATGGAGATATTTGAATACTTCAATCATATCGGTTGGTTCTCTTTAGTTAACAATTTTGCTTGGGTTAATATTATCTCAGGCACTGCTCACTCCAAAGCCCATCCATACATTCCATAATTAAAAGATATCGCGCAATAACTGCTTCATGTGATTATCATGCCGCTTGGTGTCGCTGCAGTCTCACTGTGTGGTCGTGTTCAGTTGAATGCATCTGACAGATATCTAATGAGTTATTAAAGCATTATACAAGCATGCCTGTGATTGGTCCTCAATGTAACAACAGCATAAGCGCCTGTGAGGGGGGATCGGTTAGAAGGGGGAGGGGGAGGGTGAAGAGCCTGCGCTCGGTGAAGCGTGGAGAAGTGGGTTCAGTGATGCATGGAGAATTGGTAAGGCAGCCTGAAGGAGAGCAGCTCAGCCATGCGTGTCGATTGGGCGGAATTAAGCGGTAAAACTAGTGTTTTATGTAACAAGATTATATCCACTGGAGAAGTGAGCTAATCATGCCGGATAGACAACTACCCGAGTGGCTCGATGACTGGCTAGGTGGCTGACTGGCTGACTGGCTGATTGGCTGACTGGCTGACTGGCTGACTGGCTGACTTGCTGACTGGCTGACTAGCTGATTGGCTGACTGGCTGACTGGCTGACTGGCTGACTGGCTGACTGGCTGATTGGCTGACTGGCTGACTGGCTGACCGGCTGACTGGCTGACTGGCTGACTGGCTGACTGGCTGACTGGCTGAGTTGCTGACTGGCTGACTGGCTGACTGGCTGACTGGCTGACTGAGGCTGACTGGCTGACTGGTCTGACTGGCTGACTGGCTGACTGGCTGACTGGCTGACTGGCTGACTGGCTGACTGGCTGACTGGCTGACTGGCTGACTGGCTGATTGGCTGACTGGTTGACTGGCTGACTGGCTGACTGGCTGTCTGGCTGACTGGCTGAGTTACTGACTTGCTGACTGGCTGATTGCCTGGCTTGGCTTCCCATGCCAGAGGTCATGAGGTTCTGAACCCTGGCCACATCAAATAAATGCCGTACACAATTGATGCTTGTCGCTTCCTAGCCTGGCGCTCAGCATTAGTAGGATAGGGCAAGGACTGGTTTGCCAAGTATCAGGATAAGGCGACTGAGCTTACGGGGGATATCAGGACATGAGGCACGTGGCCCTGGTCTTCCATTGGGGTGATATTATAAAAGTCGCCATCAGTGTGCATTGTCACAAGTCAGAACCCATCCTGCTATGACCTTTGATGTTGTCAGGATGCAAAACCCAAGTAAATAACCATAAGTGTGCACTGTCACAAGTCGGTAGCCATCCTGATATGACCTTAGATGTTGCCAGGATGTAAAACCCAAACAAACAAGCAAAAGTCAGGTTCCCGACAGCCGATCGCTGAGTTTCGCGACGTTTATAAGAATTGGTTGGTTGTTGGAGTTTTACATCCTGGCAACATCTAAGGTCACATCAGGACAGGTTCCGATTTGTGACAGTGCACGCTCATGGCAACTTAATAGTGCTGCCCCACTGGGAGAGCAGGCCGCCAGCACCATGACCCGATACTCCACTCAGTCACATTATCCTGACACTGACTCAACCAGTTCTTGCTCTTTCTTAATAATGCCAAGCGCCTGGTTAGGAAGTGACAAGTATAGATTTTTAAGTCATTGGTTTGACCCGATAAGGGTTCAAACCTTTATAAAGGAAGGATACACAGGCGTCTGGCAGATATTACTTACCCTTAATAGTGATATGTTCATTGTCCACATTTTCTCACACTGGGAAGGGCAAGCATTAAACAGTGTGATCTCTAATGGGGCTGTCACATTATGATGCATCCCACAACAGTATGCCGACGTATGTGATTTTGGGCCATTACATTGGGATACGTCATAATGCGTGATGCGTTCATTATGTGTACATCAATGTATGTTGATGTATATCGATCTATGTCGATGTACGTCGATGTAGTCGATGCTTGTACGACAACCTATGGCTGTTATGTCGGCCGTGCATTTTGTATACATTAGGCGTATGTCGATGTATGTTAGATGTACGTTAGACTATGTTGTTCGCTACGTTGACCTACATTAAAGGCAGTGGAAACATACAGCCCGCATACTGACAACGTATGGATAATGTATGTCTAACATACGTCTAATGTAGTCTATCATACATTTGGCATTTCAACACAGTGTCCTGACGTATGTAACGTATGAGGCGTAGTTCTGGCGATCGAATAATGTATATAACGTTCACCAGCGCTGTGCGAACATACTGTGAGCGTAATTCGAGAATTTTTCACCCGGAGGCACGTTAGCCATACATTGGCCATATGTTGGCCATACACTATGTATGCAGTATGTATACATCCAACTTTGCCCCCCGTGCTGAAAATATTTATGTATCTCGACGTAAATAAGTGATTTTACGCATTGGCCGCGTGCTTGCGAGATGCGTCGTAATGTAACAGGACCTTTAGCTTTCCATTTTGGTTTAATTGTGCATACAGAATAAGACATTTCTAAAGAGACCATGGTAAATATTTCATTGAATTAGGATGTCTAGGTAAACCAGACGGATTGGCCGAACCCGTTAGAGCGTCCGTTTGCCGTTTTGGTAGATCGGGGGATCGTGGGTTCGAAATTCGTGAGATGTTGGGGTCGATCCGTGACTCGTGAGCTGACTGATCAAAACCTTGAATTTCTGTGACTCTCACGGGAATTTCGTGAGGGTTGGCAACACTGTTTGTTAATTACGATGAAGTTATCTGTGTGTTTTTAAAATGTTGTTTTGTGTACGGCTCCGCTATGTTTATCTATTAATGAAACACCATGAGCAGCCTGGACAATCCCTGGCTTGCACACAAGTAAGCAAAACACCGACTCGGAGCTGCTCACATTCAAGAGCGAAAACTGAAATTTTTGTTTTAGATTAAAGCTGCATAGGTCGATGAAAACATCAAATTTTCAAAACCAAGGCAAGTATTTCGATTGTTTTTCTACATATCTAACTCATATAGTCATGGACTTATCAAGCATTTGTCACCACATAGAATGGGATACCAAGCCAATTTAATAGGAGCTGTTACACAGAAGCCTATGGTGTCAGTGTTTTGGTGTGCTTGCCAAAATTAATTGGCCATATTTGCACTTCAAATATCTCAAAGGTTAGCCATTTAAAATAAAAGTTACTTTAAAAGTGAGCAGAGTGACAGTTGGCTCACGGTATAGGAGGCGGGGGAGTAGAGAATGACCCGCTCCGCAGCAAATAACATGGAAGAAGATGGTAATGGAGGGAAACATTTAGGGGCCTGCCGTTATTTATATCCGCATAATAAATTATATAGTACATATATCTATCTTAGAAAATGACAAAAACTCAAAAACCATCGGGCTATGGAACTGTAATAAATGTTGGATCCCTAAAAGGACCCAGGTAAAGGTTCTATCCATTACCAATCATATAAATTCATATAGCTGCAAGCCCTATAAATAAAGACATAAGCAGAGGACTCGTGCGGTGGTAAGCCCTCATTTATTTTCTCGGTCTATGGCCAAGCAAAAAAGCCCTACCGTACATATATAAAGCTAAAAACTTTGAGGCGAAGGGGAAGTGACGGTGACGGTGGCGCCGGAAGTGACGGTGGCACCAATAGACCCACACCCAATCATACAGTGTTAGCGTAGCGAAGATAATAAATAATAAAAACAAAGCAGCGCCGCCAATTTATATATATATAATTCTTATATTTGACATATATTCTTGGTGTCTGTGGAAGACGTTAAATAGTCTAAGTCCTAAGGGTATGTCAAGGTCAGTTACTGCAACAGTCCATGAATAGAACAGGGCTGCTCCACTATCACACAGAAAACCTGTCGGATTGCTGGTTTATGGACATGTCATGGGGGTGATGAAAATGGGAAAGATTGCGCCTCGAGCGGGACCCGAACCCACATCTCTTTGCAATCTGGGCCAGTGTGCTAACAATTACACAACCTAGGCTCCCAGATATCAACACACTACCCATGCCTACCTGTCTATGTGGTTACTTGCCTGAGAGGTCAGTGCAGACCACTACACTCATCCCCCTGGAATTGTAAGTCTTTTAAATGGTCATTTAATGCTTATAATTACATACCTGCAATGCATTTACACATACATACACAGGGTAAGTTCAACAACTATACAGCGCATAGCTTGTACAGGATCATGGTCATGGTACCAGTGTCATGGGGGTGATGAAAATGGGAAATATTGTGCCTCAAGTGGGACCCAAACCCACATCTCTTTGCACCCCGGGCCAGTGTGCTAACCATTACACCACCTAGGCTCCATGATATCAACACACTACCCACGCCTACCTGTCTATGTGGTTACTTGCCTGAGAGGTCAGTGCAGACTACTACAGAAATAATCACACCAATTTCCAATCTCACATGCTCATCTTTCATAGCCCACTACTTTTGGAATGCAGGATTTATTAATTCATGTAGATTAATAATAGAATTTGAAAGTTAAATGGAGAGAATCCTATGGCCGCAATTTTTAGTATGGTGACATCCTCTTCTAGTTCAGGAACTCTGTGCTAAAATAGATAGCATTGCATCTCAAAACATTTCAATTAAGCAATTCATGCTACAGGTATTCAAATTTGTGAATGAAAGCAATAATACACCTGACCATTCTATTACTGAATGATCTAATCAATGCATAAATACACAGTTTTACCCACCTATGCATAAGCCGCAAAATCTACATGCCATCTAGCATTTTGACAATGTCCCATTGCCCCAGCGATGACCACGCTATTTCGCGCATTCTTCTCGACTTCCGCCCGATGGAGCTGCTCTGCCGGTAACCTCCTGGACCAGGTCCCGCATGGTCGGGATAGGATTCACGCCTATAGCAAGCGGCATGCTAGCTAGCGAGTGATAAGTAACAATTTTGTAAGTCGTTGGTTTGACTCAGTCAGGTTTTTGAACTGTTTAGTTTCCGCACGGGAAGCCTGCGCTCTACCGACCGGCCCATCACATTCGGTTAGGGGGGAGTATGGGGGAGGGCATAAGTGGGATTTATGAGATGGGGCGAGAAGAGGGAGTGCTACCGACCCTACAATACAGGAGACTTTGATGAATAGGGTTGAGTGTCAATGAACTGAATATCACCTACTACCGCTAAATAAGGCCTGGATGGAGGCTGGGATTCGAACCTGATGATTAAAAGAAACCACCATATATATCACTTAGCGTTCCTCGTTGTGAATTATATCATATTTTTTTTATGTAACGTGTGGTTTAAAGTAAAGGTGTTGGAGGGGAGTAATTAATGCAACAGCCTTGTTTGTTTTTTGTGGGATTTTCTGTGGGGTTTTTCATGTTTTGTGTGTGTTTTGTATGTCTTTCATGTGTGTTTTATTGTGTTTTGTGTATGTTTTATTGTGTTTTGTGTGTTTGTGTGTGCTTTGTCGGTGTTTACTTTGTGTTCTGTTCTGTTTTTTTTGTTTTGTTTTTGGCGTGTTTTGTGTTTTTGTTGTTGTGATTTTTGGGTTATTTTGAGTGTTTTAGGGACGTCTTTTGGGGGGTGTTCTTAAGCAAAAGTTTGTTCGGGCTGGTTGTTTTTTACTCTATATCTGCTGGTTTAAAAAAAAACCAACTCAATTGTTTGGAAAACATTGGAGTGTCACTAGAACTGATCTGGGATGTCAGGTTATTCCCGAAGTTGCTCTCACTATATACTTAGGTGACTTGCCTTGCGAATGGATATATATACAGATATTAATGTCTCAGCAATATGTACAATTTCCCAATATCTAGACATTGGAGGATGGTGTGAACTAGTCTATTGTAATTACAATTGTATATAAAAAGATAAATGGTGTATAAAGCAAGAGGCATTAAGGTATTATGTGGTGCTGGTGATCCTTTACTGAGTTGATATAAACAGTATGTATTTATAGATAGTGTGAGAGGGGCACTACT
The DNA here is from genome assembly GCA_030323885.1 of Branchipolynoe longqiensis. Lineage (NCBI taxonomy): Eukaryota > Metazoa > Annelida > Polychaeta > Phyllodocida > Polynoidae > Branchipolynoe > Branchipolynoe longqiensis. The sequence goes on from CM059195.1 coordinate 38,862,614, forward strand.
TTTGGTGTGATAGAGCCTTGGGAGCTCTGCTCACATACCCCCCCCCCCCCCCCCCCCAAGTGTTATTTACGCATCACTGCACACCCAGACATAACAGGGCACTGTAGCCATAACCAACCAAGGCTTAGATACCAGCAGGGTACATGTTCATTGGTTAATTGAAGAATGCCTAGTGCTGATTAGAGGAGCTGATCAGGTGTGACAGCCATCTTGGATTCTACAGACTATATAAGAATACAACAAGCAAGCTCCTTCTGGTTCCTTCTGCACACCCTATACTGTGCCTTTCTTCTACCTGCCTGTAGTGATTTCCTATTTAGCCTGCCTACACAACCACAACTGCCAGCCGTCGACTTTACAAGTCTGTTTTCCGCTACCGACCTGTCTGGAACTGCGCATTTTATGAGCAGATGTGAAGGCCTTGCCATTCTGTTAACTTGTCTGAAATCGCGCCTTGCATGGAATTGTCTTATCAGTCTATTTTCCGACAACGACCTACCTTCAGGATTGGTTGGTTGTTGGAGTTTTACATCCTGGCAACATCTAAGGTCATGCTGACTTTGTAGTGCTGCCCCACCGGGAAATCAGGCCAAAGGGACCATGACCCGATGTCCCACGCAGTCACATTGTTCTGACACTGAGCTAACCAGTTCTTGCCATATCCTATTAATGGCGAGCGCCTGTCTAGGAAGTGACAAGTATTCATTTTATAAGTCATTGGTTTGACTCGACCGGGAACCAAACTCCTGATCAAGCAGATCCGGAACTCTATGCTGCATGAGACTGTAATTCTTATCACACATCCCCTGGTGGAACTCTCCAAACTAACAGACTTTGATTGGATAGTTGTCGTTTTTCAAACACAAAACCGGCCTATCTTGACTTGCAGGTCCACTTGGCCGTCACATCCAGACCTTAGCGGAGGACTGCCCCCCCCTCCCCCTCCCCTCCTCCCCCTCCCCCCTCACCATCCCTCCTCCCCCCTCTCCTTACCCCGCTGCTGGCACCCTCGCTCCCCCTCCCCCATCCCCTTCCCCCACTCCTCGCCCCCTCGCTCCCCATACCCATACCCTTCCCCCACTCCTCGCACTCCTGCTCTCCCCTCCTCCCCCTCCCCTTCCCCCATTCCTCCCCCCTTCCCCCCTCCCCTCCCCTCCCCCCTCCCCCTCCCCCCCCTCCTCCCCCCTCGCTCCTCCTCTCCCCCCCCATCCCTTTCCCCCACTCCTCCCATCCTCGCTCCCCCTCCCCTCCACTTCCCCCACTCCTCGCACCCTCACCCCTACCCTCTTTCCCTCCCCTTCTCCCACTCCTCACACGCGCTCCCCCTCACCCTCCTCCCCTTCTCCCCTCCTCCCCCACCCCCACCCCACCCCTTATCCCACTCCTCGCACCGTTCCCCACTCCTCTCACCTTGCCCCCACTCCTCTCACCTTGCCCCCCCCCCTCCTCCCGCTATCCTTCCCCCACTCCTCTCACCCTCCCCCCTCCCCCCCTTCCCCCACTCCTCTCACCCTCAGCCACCTCCCTCCCCTTCCCCCACTCCTCTCACCCTCAGCCCCCTCCCCTCCCCTTCCCCCACTACTCGCACCCTCCCCCCCCCTCCTCCCTTCCCCCTCCCCACTACCCGCACCCTCGCTCCCCCCTCCCCTTCCTCCACTCCTCCCACCTCGCTCCCCTCCACCCACCCCCACCCCTACGTCATCACGTTCACCAGCTCCGGAGATGGACTGACACCAGTCTATTTTTAGACCAGCTGTTAGAGACCGGACGTGGTGAGGCAGACGGTACCAGTCACCACCCGCCCACCAGAGGTAGCAGCAGTGTAGGTTTTAGTTTATTCTTTTTCTGAACAAAAAAAAACAACAACAAAAACATTAATTCTTTGAATAATAATTTAAAGGTAGCTTCAAGGTTTTAAAACCAAAGTATCAGAATAAGATATACAGTGACAGTTGTTTTTAACGGACAATTCAGCATTCAGACCAATGTTGCCCTGACATAGCAGGTGTCCTCTCATCGGTGAGATAATAAGAACAAAAATGAAGCAAAGACAGTTTGTTTCTTAGGGTTTTACGTCCTGGCAACATCTGTGGTCATATCAGGATGGGTACCGACTTCTGACAGTGTGCACTCATGACAACTTAATAGTGCTGCCCCACTGGGAGACAAGGCCGCCAGCACCATGACCTGATTTCCCACTCAGCCAGGCTAGGCAGTGGCAAGCATCAATTTTGTAAGTCATTGGTTTGGAACTCCTGAACTTCCCCATGGGAGCCTGTGTTCTAGCAATCGGGTGGTGAGACAGTTTGTACATTGACAAATAAAATGTCCACTCACGGAAAGGGTTTCACCAATCACAGGGGACATTTAAAACAGGCAGGTGCTTTTGAATAGTGTAAGACTCAAGCCTGCTGAATCACAAGTGGGGGTTTGCGATTTACAGGGTTTGTGATTTACTGCTACACTGGTAAGACAGTTTGTACATTGATAAATACAGTGTCTGCACAAGGAACGGGTTTTGCTGATCACAGGGGACACATACAACAGGCAGGTGCTCCTGAATAAGGTACAGTTTGAGGCTGCTGAATGAGTGTTCTGTAAATCGGTTTCCGGTGGGCTGACTTGAGCCTATCTGGCAGGATTTGTCGCAGATTAGATTCCACATTTCTTTTTTCAGACAGGTACCAGTGTTTGCTCATATTACTCAAGGGAACTGCTGGATCGAAGGCGCTTCCAATTCATACATAATAATAAGACATGACTGCTTTCGACTTTCTTCGACAGGCCTTATCAACAAGTGGTTGATAAAATCATGTGACCAGATCTTTAAAGCAAACATTCCCACACATGTGTGTGTGGCTGTGTCTGTGTGTGTGCGAGAGAAAGAGATAGTGAGGGGTGGGGTGGGGGTAGGGGCTGGGAGGTTTGGGGTTAGAGGGGTTGAGTGTTGGGGGTTAGGGTTGGGGGTTTGGGGGGTTGGGGGCTTGGGGGGTTGGGGGTTGGGTGTTGGGGGTTTGGGCCTTGGGTGGTGGGGGTTGGGGGCTGGACGTTGGGGGTTGGGGGTTGGGGTTGGGGGTTTGGGGGCTGGGGTCGGTGGTTGGACGTTGGGGGTTGGGGTTTGGGGGGTTGGGGTTGGGGGTTTGGGGGTTGGGGATGAGGAGTTGGGGTTGGTGCAGGGGGGGCATACTGCTCACAGTTACCAGATTGACAGTTCCCGCTTGTTGAGAAGGACAGTGGTTGAGAGCTGAAAGAAGACGTGTGGTCTTATTGTTCCATGTGCACCGGAAGTGGCTTTGATCCAGCAGTTCCTTTGAATGACTGACATGAGCGGACACTGACACCAGTGTCAAAGAAACACCTCATCTAATCTGTGACAAATATTGTCAGATGAGGCTCAAGCCGGCCCACTGCAAACTCATTTAGAGAACACTCATTCAGCAGCTGGAATTGTACACTATTTAGGAGCACCCACCTGTTTTCTGTGTCCCCAGTGATCAGCAAAACCCGTTCCTTGTGCAGACACTGTATTTATCAATGTACAAAATGTCTTACCAGTGTAGCAAAAAATCACAAAGCCTGTAAATCGCAAACCCCCACTTGAGATTTCCTAGTAAATCGCAAACCCCCGTACCATATATGGCATGGGGGGTTTGCAATTTCCTAGGAAATCACATATCCCCCCTGGACATCGCAAACCCCCATGCTTGGCAATCTTAAAGCAAGCACATGTGTTTTGTGCAGGTTTTGCTTTTAAAATTCCCACAATGCACCGTAATGCTGGAATTACGAACTGGTCTATTGTAAAAATTGTATTTATGTAAGCATGATTAAGCCACATTTATTTTTATATAAGGGGGATCGCTCACAAGATGGATTAATTGATTATTTTTAATGTCATGCCTGTCACAGCAAGGACCATATTCACTGCGATCACTCACACGAAGGACAGCAGAATAGGTCAATTTTTGTCAAAGATACTAGACTATATCATTAAGAAACAACTATCTGTATCATTATCCTACATGATGCTGACATGAATAAAGGCCAGGGGACCAGGGTACCATTTTCACACATGTGCAGTCAGAATTACAAATTGGACTATCGCAAAGATGTTTTCATAAGGATTAATCCATCTTGATCCTCCTTGAATGCATTTTATCCCCCCAGATCTGGTAGAAGTTCAAAATCAAACAAAAACTGGCATGCTTGGGGTGATAAATGCTACAAACTATGGGGGGTTTGCGATTTCCAGGGGGGGTTTGTGATTTCCTAGGAAATCGCAAACCCCGGGGTGTGCGATATCCAGGGGTTTGCGATTTCTTGCTACACCGGATTCGGTGACCCAATCGGTTGAGTAGAGGCTTCGAATGTGGAATATAGGGAGTTTAAAAACGAGCCGAGTCAAACCAATGACTTACCAAATTTAAACTTGTTTCTACCCAGCCTGCTGATCGGTATTACTAGGATAGTACAATGACTGGTTTGTTCAGTATCAGGAATAACATGACTGAGTGGGATATCAGATCATGGTGCCAGCGGCCTGATTTCCCAGTGGGGCAGCACTTACAAAGCAACCATGAGTGTGCACTGTAACAAGTCAGTACCCGTCCTATTATGACCATTGGTGGTTCTAGGATGCAAAACCCCACAACCAAACCAAAAAAACAACAATCCTAGACACAAAGCCTGCCGACCAGACGTGAAACCTGGCCAGAGGAATTCGCTGTGCTCTTTCACCTCTTTATGTTTGAAAGGTCTGCTTTTATTATGAAAGGGTCGCATAAGGCCATCTAGAAGACACATTTTCCGAAGCTCATGAATCATAAATACTGATGGGGCGCCATCTTTATATATGGGTGCCTATTTTCTTGGTCCTCTCCGTGGAAACTTGGTAAGTTGCTCACCCATTCTCTTGCTGCTGTTTTCTTGTCTTTCCTTCATGTCCTCCTCCACTTGCGCTTCTCTTTTCCTTCCTTCCTTTCTTTTCTTCCTTTTTCATTCTTCCTTCATTTCTTGTTTCATCAGATTGTTTTATGTCTTTTCCTTCTTTTTCTTCCTCTTCTTTTTCTTCCTCCTCCGTGTTCTTTTCTTCTTCCGCCTTCTCCTCTTCTTCTTCCTCCTCTTCTTCCTATTCTTCCTCTTTCTTTTTCCTTTTCCATTTTCGTTTTCGTTCTTTCTTTTTTTCTTCCTCTTTTCTTTCTTCCTGTTCTTCTTTTGCCTCCTCTTCATTTTCCTCCTCTTGTTCCTCCACCATTCTGTCCTGATATTACCACAGATATTGGTAGGACGTGAACCCCCAACAAGCATACAAAGAAATGAATCTTCTTCCATGACTCCCCTCTTCTTCTCTTCTCTTCTCTTCTTCCTTTCTCTTCTGTCCTGTTCTCTCCCCTCCTCTTCACCAGAGGGGATGATTGAGTGAGACGACTGTCAGCGTTCCATAGTGGACGGTCGCTGACTCGATCGATCCTTTAGTCAGTTCGACTTCCTACTGGCGAGTTGAGCATTCACTTCCTGTGTGGCCGGCCATGGGCTTCAAACCCTGACCGAGTCAAACTAATGACGTAAATCTTTATTCTTGTCCCTACCTAGCCTGGCACTTGGCATTACTAAAATAGGGCAAGGAGCAGTGGAATGAGGAAGACCAATTGTCCGTGAATGAAATTTCCGCTGCTTCATCAACGAATGCAATGAGATCGAATATTCATGTAAAGAATGCATTTGAAAATCAAATGGTCTGATTTTTAATGTCAGGCTTAGCTGCCCCGGCCTCGGCTTAGAAGTACAACCATACTGCTCTCTGCTTGTCCAGAAGTGATGGGCAAATGATTTAAGGGTGCGTCGCCAGTTTTGGTAGAGCGTGGGATTCGAACCCACAGATTTGAACCTTGCTCGAGTCAAACCAATGACTTAAAAATGTATACTTGTCGCTTCCTAGCCAGCTGCTCGCCTTTATTAGGATAGGGCAAGGACTGGTTAGCTCAGTGTCAGGATAATGTGACTGTGTGGGATATCAGGTCATGGTGCTGGTGGCCTGGTCTCCCCCTATGGGGCGCATTATAAAATCGCCACGAGTGCCCACTGTCACAATTTGGTACCCATCCTGATATGACCTTAGGTGTTGCCAGGATGTACAACTCTATGAACCAACCAAGCTTTTTTGTGATGGGTGTATTTATAGTACCCATAACGGTTAAGTCTAATGACTTGTTTTCGTCGCTAGACTATAAAAGTCGTGTGGTTCCCCTTGTTTTAGTTGTTGTGTAGCTATCTATATATTGCATGCATTCTTTCTCTGTTTTTAAACATTCTCCCACATCCTGCAAACCTCTATGAGGCTGTTCGTTCTACAATCGGACAGTTGTTTGGTTACCAATAGTTACATTCCTTGACTGCCTTCACCTTGCTGTGTTAGTGTTCATTAGTTTTTTTATTTTAAGGTTAAGGTTTACCTCCTGTATGTATCATGACTAGAATGTATACCCTCTAAGGTTTGCTTGAATTACCACTATTTCTAGTTATTTAACGATCATTTAACAAATTTATATTATTTGTTATTCTTAGTTTAGCAGTGCATTTAGCTCCCATTTTATTTTATTAGTTTGAATTGTCCTTGTACTTCTTTCTTCTACTCCAAGTGCATTCAATTCCCTTGTTTTCATGTACTCTGTGCTCCTCTCATATGATCTCTTTTTGGCTCGGTTTGTTATCAGTCCGCTCTCCCAGGGCTGCTCTGCAGTTCGCCCGGGGATACCCGGCAGCTCGCCCGGGGCTACCCTGTTGCAGTTTCCGCGGTAAGCCAGTTTGCGAGGGACACATCACTTCTGCGCATGCGTCAAAATCGAACAGCATCGTCACTAACCTTATAAATTTACTATAATGTTTTTGGTAAAGATGTTTTCTATATGTGTACCAAGCGATTTGTTTCTAGGTGGTGTGGTTTTAGAGATATTTCACTTTTTCTGTATTTTCTGTATGAAGATTGCTCACGACCATTGACAATGCCTTGAGTTTGATGGTACGCGCAGTGCAAAACATTAGTTTTATTCAAAATTAATAGAAATCAAGAACCCTAACCTTATAAATGTAATATAATCTGTTTGTTGAATATGTTTTCTGTATGTGTGCCAAGCGGTTTGTTTCTAGGTGGTGTAATTTGAGAGATATTTGACTTTTTCTGTATGAAGATTGCTCACGGCCATTGACAATGCATTTGAATGGATGTGTCCCTCGCAAACTGGCATACCGCAGAAACTGCAACACCGGCAGCTCGCCCGGGGCTGCCCAACAGCTCACCCAGGGCTGCCCAGCAGCTTGCCCGGGGCTACCCGGCAGCTTGCCCGGGGCTACCCGGCATACCTGCGGGCGGAAGTATCAGAGGAAGGTGTGGGTGTGCGGCACAGGTGGACATTCGCCACTGGGTACATAAACAAGAAACCCACGCAAAAATAGAGTCTTCTCTCAATGCTGATCGGGGCGCGTTGTCGCTGATTAAATTTAAAGTGGAAAAAGAAGATTTTTGTCTTCTTCGCTAGCGCTATTCAAAGAACTAAATTTAAAGTAAGAAATGAAGTTTAATACCACCACTTTCCGAATTTTCAATTGCCCCTTTGAAATTAAAAGTATTCGCCTCATTTCCTACATTTCACTTGGCGTAGGATGGATCGAACCCACGGCTTCTCGCAATGGGTGACTGGTGTGGGGTGTGTGGTGTGGGGTGTGGTAGGAGAAGATCAGGTGAATTGTCAGTGTTGCTTCGGTAACATGGGCGATTTGTGTGTGGTTGGCGCCACCTATCATATATTGACCGAACCTTGAATTCTCAGACCCCCGAGATCTGACGTCACTGCCAGTCACCCCTCCGCCTCCACACTCGCTTCTCACCAAGACACTGCCCCGAGTAGTCAGGCTGTTCTCCCCAACTTACCGCCCACCCGCCCGCCCACAGATGGATGTGTTTCCGGTAGCGTTAAGCGCCTGGTCTCAAAACCCCCCGACCTGTTCTCCTAACCTAACATTGAAAACCTTGTACTGTGAAGAAGAAAAAGTAAATAAAAGACCCGCACCATAGTAGCCCTTTGTCCGTGTTGTGAATGATGTGTCAGCGACAGAGGCCAAGTGCAACATATGGATGAACGCGCTCCTATAAGATACTGCATTGTAAGGCAGCATCTACCATAACATAAAAAAATCCAAAGACCGAAAGAAAGAAAGAAGATATTGCATCGTGGTGATAAGGTGCGGAAGATGTCCTCCTATGCGCTTAAACATGGCTCTCTCTAAGAGCTGAGCATGTGATATATGAGTCAGTGATGGCTGGCATAAAAGGACGTTGGGGTGGGGGGTGGGGGAGGGCTTGTGTAGGCCCAGCCCTGTAGACGCCGTGCTAAGACGACCGACCACATCCGGCGAGATATGGGGGAGAGTACTCTAAGAGGCGAGCCAAGCCGGCCAATGAGGTTCAGTGTTAAAAGTGTCATACCACACACACCACGCCTCGCGTCACTTCTTAACAACATTTGAATTTCTTTTCAGATTAGAAACACTTTTTTAAGGTCACATATACAATTTATAATATATAATATGTTATACATGATGCATAATATATGATCTAGCCTGTATATTATATCTACTATATAATATAATATATCTATTATATTATATATCTACTATATAATATATAATATATTAATGTATATAATATATATGATATATATAATATATAAACCATATATAATATATATAATATATATAATATATATAAAATATATAATATATATAATATATATAATATATATAATATATATAATATATATAATATATATATATATATATAATATTATATATATAATATATATAATATATATAATATATATAATATATATAATATATATAATATATATATAATATATATAATATATATAATATATATAATATATATAATATATATAATATATATAATATATATATAATATATATAATATATATAATATATATAATATATATAATATATTTTATATATATTATATATATTATATATATATAATATATATAATATATATAATATCTATAATATATATAATATATATATATATAATAGTGTTGAATGAGTTAAGGCTCATTCAAGGTCATTGCGGGGTGCGCAGGGCAGCATAGCTGTTGGGCCCCCTCCTCTCCCCCCTTCCTCCTCTGGAGGCGAGGCAGGTGGACGCCCAGACTCCAGGTTCCTGGGCCAATTACCACAGTCAAGAACTATGTGGCCCACTGTGACAAGTTTGATATGCCCATACTACACCCAGCACCACTCCAGATCAGGTGCTGGACAGAAGGCCGGCAATCGGAGGTGGCTCTGCGATCCTTATCAATCTTCGATCCGACGCGCCATGCTAGCCAACAACCAGTCATACAGACTCCGCCTGGCACCCAGCCCGGACCTGCGATTCTGCCCGGTGATGGCATACCAGCAAATGATCCGCATTGCACCCACCCAATCTCAGATGCAGTCCCTGCTTGTGTTCCTGTCATGGGCAGCCGATGACAATACCATACATTGCTATAGCATGGTGGGAGGTTCAAAACCCCAGCCTCCTGCCCAACTCTTCACCCTCCATGCCACCGTCACCTTTGCCTCACCAGCACTGACTTGGAGGTCCAGTGCTTCGGCGGATGGGCCTCCGATGCACACAAGCGATACATCATCACTAACGACTTTCCTTGAGGCGTGTTGGTCGATGCCATCATACAACACAAACTCAACTACCTACAAACTATTTGCTTGGCCGACTTAATCATAACATTATATAACTATAATTATTATCTTTCTATTTCTTATTAATCATAATATAATTAATTAACTATAAAAAGTAAATTGATCATACATATATACTATACTTATAAAACATTTATATTATATTTATCATATTAAGTAACTAATGCTACCCGCTGGTTACCATCATATTTCCCTGATTCTCTCCTTGGTCATATGCCTCACCTCACTTATTTCACCTCCATATCTGACTGCGAGGACCCCATGACCTTGTCTCTTACAGCTCTCGGCAGGCCCTCTACCCACTGATGTAAAGCCTCCGGGGTCTGGCCGTAATAAAGCCATGTTATCCCAACCTCATGCTTCTACGTCTTGTGTACCTTTGCTGCAATGTATATAATATATATAATATATAAAATATATATAATATATATAATATATATAATATATATATTACATATATAACATATATAACATATATAGCATATATAACATATATAATATATATAATATATACTATATATAATGTATATAATATGTAATATATATAACATATATAATATATATAACATATATAATATATATAACATATATAATATATATAATATGTATATAATATTTATAGCCTGTATAATTTATTATGCATATATAAAAGGGACAGAGCTCTAACCAGATAATTATTATTATTTATTTATTACTTCTCGATTATTATGTCCAATCTTTGACTTGCCCGTATTTGCCCTGTTGTTGTCTACGTGAGCGCCACCACCGGCCAATTCCAGCATGTGCGCGGGCAGGGCATTCTTGTATCCCGCGCCAACCCTGATTTCAAACTTTTACCGGTAAGCCTGTATTATGCTTAGCCATGACGCAAATAAAGTGTCCTACCCATCACCTGCTTGTCTCTCCTTTTCTCGTAGCCCAACTTTATAATATATATAATATATATAACATACATATTATACATATAATATATATAATATAAAATATATATAATATATGCTGTGCATATAATATATACCATATATATAATATATACAATATATATAATATATATAATATATTTAATATACATGTCTAATATATCTAGTTTGGCTACGTAACAAACGGGGAGAGACAAACAGGTGATGGGTCGGACACTTTATTTTGCATCTTGGCAAAGCAGAATACAGGCTTACCGGTTAAAGTTTGAAATCCAGGTAGAAAGTGACTGAATTGCTGCGCCCGAATTACCTGCTGATGGTGCACATGTAGGCAATACGGGAGCAAACGCAGGCAAGCCAGCGATTGGACATAATACAAAGCGAGTAGAATAATAAACGAGTACATACTAATAATCATAATTGGGGCTACAAGTCCGCCTATTTATATCCACATAATAGATTATACATCCTATAATATCCAGGTAGACCACGCTTAGCTCTTCCTCTCTCTCTTTCTATAGAGAACGCTAAGCGGGGTATACCTGAATATTATCTCTCTATTTATACACACACAGACGCGGGGAGAGGCATGCGCATTGAAGGCTGTTCATGGTGTTTTTATATCCTAGTGGAAGGTAACAGAATAATGGATATTGCAATGTTACAGTTCTGCTGGTGGAAAATCAATCTCCCTTTCAGTCGCTATCTCTGCTCCATATATTATGACCCTCTCCACCCCACCCCCTCACACAATCCTCCCCCTGCCTTCTGACACCTCCTCCACCACCACACAAGCCTCCCCCCACCTCCCTCACACACACACACCATGAACCCATGCCCTAGGTTCACTTAGCGCGGGTTATTGTACAGTATTTACTGCAGACACCTAATTAGGTTAATTCAGTTATCCTGGGAAGCACCTAATTGGCTTCTGCGTGTGCATGGCACGGTTCTAAGAATGCCTGGGGCACAATAAACCATCGTTGGCTGTCAGAGGATGGGCCCCTGTTACAAATGGACCACTTCTAAAGCTGAAGTACCTGCAATGAAATGCAAATGCATAGCAATGCTGTGAAAGTTGCATTGATCGATTGATTGCCGGTTTATTTACTCCGTGCCGGCAGCATAGGCTATATTCACGGCGAGTTTTTAAAGTTACATAATTATTTTTTTAAATTTGTTTCACTATAATTATGATTTTAGCAGCATTTGAGATGTGGACTTATCGAAGGATGATGAACATATCATGGACAAAGAAGATCACCAACAAAGAAGTTCTCAGAAAAATTAAAAATAAGAAACGCTTGTTTGCCACTATACAGACAAAGAAACTTATTTATTATGGCCACATCATTCGTCAGAGTTCAATATACCGTACATTGTCGGAAGGGAAGGTGAATGGCAGCAGAGGGAGAGGGAGACCAAGAACATCATGGTTTACAAATATTTCACAGTGGACAGGCTTGAATTATTCACAGTCTATCAGAACAGCACACCATCGGGACAAGTGGAGAACCATTGCATCCAACCCTCGACTAGAGGACGGAACTATTGATTGATTGGTAATTATGATCTCAATGACTCATGCTAAACAAGACAAGGGGACTTATTTTGTATCGCTGCTACTAGGTGGAAGTTTGTCGATAAAATCCCATGGTATGCACATCCCACTATATGGAATACCTGCAATGAAATGCAAATGCATATCAATGTTATTAAAGTTACATATAATTATTTTAAAATCTGTTTCATTATAATCATGATGTCAATGGCTCACGCTAAACAAGAGAAGTGAACTTATTTCATATCGCTGCTACTAGGTTGAAGTTTCTCGACAATCTCCCATTGTATGCATATCCCACTACAGTATAACCCTGTTAAACCAAACTTGAAGGGACCCTAGAAATTTGTTTGGATTAACCGATCATTGGTTTAACCAAGCTTTGGCTTCAACTTTGACTTGGCCTTGGCAAAAACGCGGGTGCATTATGAATGTAATATACAATATATGTGGACACTGTGATTATTGTTTTTTTATGAATATATATAACCCCCGGTTATATGTATTGGTTAAACCAAACGATCGGTTAATCCAAACTTTTTTCGGCGGCCTGGCAAAATACTACCATTTATCATACAAAAATGTTGGTGTGGTCTTAGATGACCTTATAACCACATGGAAGTGTAGTGGTCTGCACTGACCTCTCAGGCAAGGAGCCGCATAGACAGGTAGGCGTTGGTAGTGTGTTGATATCAGGGAGCCTAGGTGGTGTAATGGTTAGCACACTGGCCCAGAATGCAAAGAGATGTGAGTTCGAGTCCCACTCTAGGCGCAATATTTCCCATTTTCATCACCCCCATAACACTGGTTGCCATGACCATGATCCTGTACAAGCTACATGCTGTATAGTTGTTGAACATACCCTGTGTATGTATGTAAATGCATTGCCTGTATGTATGTAATTGTAAGCATTAAAAGACTTACAATTCCAGGGGGACGAGTGTAGTGGTCTGCACTGACCTCTCAGGCAAGGAGCCGCATAGACAGGTAGGCGTGGGTAGTGTGTTGATATCAGGGAGCCTAGGTGGTGTAATGGTTAGCACACTGTCCCGGACTGCAAAGAGATGTGGGTTCGAGTCCCGCTCTAGGCGCAATATTTCCCATTTTCATCACCCCCGCGACATAGATCAATCAGTCAGGATGGCCGAATGAGTTGAGCATCTGCCGCTTGTTGTGGTATGTCATGGGATTAGAACCCTCGTGTTTGTTGGAAAGTGTGTGTAGTGTGAGGAAGTGTTCGAACTCTGGCCGAGTAAAACCAATGATTTAAAAATTGATACATGTCGTTATCTAGCGGGACGCTTGGCATTATTAAAGGAATACAGCAAGGAACAGTGGAATGAGGAAGGCCAATTTTCCTCAGTTGAAATGTCCCCCGTGTAATTAAGTAATGTACCAACAACAACAATGGATAGGTGTTTGTGTATGCTTGTATGTGCTTGTATGTATTTGTGTTTGTGTGGTTGTATGTTTATGTGCATGGCTATATACATATGAAGAGTTCAGGCGCAAAACCACGTAAATGCCAATCCAAAAATGGAAATAAACATTGGAATCAAACCTACAAAAAGTTATTTTTGTCACATTCATACATTTTTGTTCATTGCTTCATAACCATATGATCACATGAAAGTGGAATTAGTGAGAATTAAAATTATTTTCGGGTAAAAATCTTTTATTTAAATTACATATTTGGATTGGCGTTTACATGGTTTTGTGCCTGAACTCTTCATATGTATGTATGTGTGTCTGTGTGTCGATGTTTATGTGGATGTATGTTTATGTGCATGGCTATATAGATATGTATGTATGTGTGTATGTGGGTGGGTGTTTGTGTGGTTATATGTTTATGTGCATGGATATATAGATATGTATGTATGTGTGTCTGTGGGTCGATGTTTATGTGGTTGTATGTTTATGTGCATGGATATACAGATATGTATGTATGTGTGTCTGTGTGTGGGTGTTTGTGTATGTGTTTGTGTGGTTGTATGTTTATGTGCATGGTCACATGCATATGTATGAGTGTCTGTGTGTGTGTTTGTGTATGTGTTTGTGTATGGCTTTGCTCCAGAAGGACCTTCAACCTTACGCTGAATGTGAGAGTGCATTATGAATCTGCATACATATCTCACCGCACCGGAAGCCTCTGCCGGGCATGAACCACGTGACTGATGAGGTCCCTGATGACATGAGACAAGAGTGGAGGGATTACGGCGGCGGGAGTGTGGGAGCGTGCCGCCAGGGCGCGCCTCGCTGTGGGAACGCAGCATAAACAGGCACTGAGAAATAATTGTCTATATATGCACTGACATTTCCACCTACTTTTTCCCTCCTCCACTCCTCTCCCCCCCTCCCCTCCCCCCGCCCCCAATCTCTTATTCATGGTGACTCGGCTTAGTGTCAGCAAGCACCGAACCACTGGTTTTTCAGCCGTTGCCGAATCAATGGGTTCGAACCCTGGTCGAGTGAAAGCAATGACTTAAAGATTGATACTTGTTGTTTAATAGCCAGGCGCTCGGCATTATTATGATAGGGCAAGGACTGGTTGGCTCAGTGTACGGATAATATGACTGAGTGGGATATCAGGTCATGGTGCTGGCGGCCTGCTCTCTCAGTGGGGCCGCACTATAAAGTCACCATGTGTGTGCACTGTCACAAGTCGGTACCCATCCTGATATGAACTTAGATGTCACCAGGACGTAAAACTCAAACAATCAATTAACCATTCCCGCCGTTGCATTGATTTCACAGAATAATTTGCGCATATTGATTGGTTGGTTGTTGGAAACCGGTGCCACTGCGTTGAAAGAAAAACACCTGATTCAATGGATAAGCTATATTTACGAAGAGGAAGGCTTTGTCAGGAGAGTCAAGGGTTACCGATGCACGACAAAGCCACCCGCAAATGTCAGGACAATATTGGTCTGAATGCAGAGCTGTCCTTCGATAATTGGCAGATGCTGCAATAGTGAGTCTGTTCTAAGGTGTGGTCTATAGATCCTGAGTATAAATCATGACTTGAAGAGTTCAGGCACAAAACCATGTAAACACCAATCCAAAAATGGAGAGAAACATTGGAATCAAAATTTCAAAAAGCTTATATTGTTATATTCCTACTGTTTTGTTTATTGTTCCATAACCATGTTACCATATGAAAAGTGGAATTACTGAGCTTTAAGCTTATTTTCAGGTAAAAATCCTTTATTTAAACTCAATTTTTGGATTGGTGGTTACATGGTTTTGCGCCTGAACTCTTCATATTATCCATTACAGAACAATTCCAATATGGTTCTCAAATCTTTGGCTGGATAAGACCAACCCTATATTTTAAACAAAATTCAGTTGCAGCAGGTGACTCACTGTTCTGGGGGTGGGGCCAGCTTATAAATCCCTGTGCCCCCACATCTGCCAATTTGGATTTCCACCGGTGTGTATAACTTACAGCGTCATCAAAGGCCATTTGCTCTCATACCATGTCTATGTCATGTGGGAGGTTAAAAATCCCTTGGGTTGGTAAAAGTGTAGGCTCGGGCTTTCTATCGACAAACTGTCTAATGGTGAAAACAAGTCTATTCAGACTTATCCATGATAGGCAGTATAAATCATCACACACACAAAATAAATAAATAAACCCTAGCCAGCACCCACTAGCCCTGCTTGCATGCACAAATAAGTGCTAACCATACAGCTCAAGCTACTTGTTCTAGAAATTGCCACATGCCTTCATAGTCATACAGATAACCTACTCCAGTTCCATTCCTATAATATTTATATAACACTCCATTTTATATTTCACATAATTGTTGCGTGTACATTCTTAGCATTTAAATGACGATCTTGATCTCACATGATAGATCATGAGTTAAATGGTTGGTTGATTGGTAGTTGGAGTTTTCCGTCCTGGCAACATCTAAGGTCATATCAGGACGAGTCGGTACCTGTCCTGATATTACCTTAGATGTTGCCAGGACGTCAATCTCCAACAACCAACCCGTCCTGATATGACCTTAGATGTTGTCAGGACGTCAATCTCCAACAACCAACACGTCCTGATATGACTTTACATGTTGCCAGGACGTAAAACTCCAACAATCAACTAACAAGTTAAACAGTGATCACAAACAAAGGTTAGATCTACACATAAAACAAACAGACAAACAGACACACAAACAAACTAGCACGCCATGTTCCACAATGGCGTGAGAAGTATCAAGGGTGGGCAGGAAAACAAATCTAGTGGGGCGTAATCGATTAATCAACTCTGGTCACCCAAGCCACTTAGTGACGCATGCGCACATCCTACAGACTCAGGTCGAATAATCGAATATGCTTCTCCATGCTCGGGGTGGGAAAAAGTGGTGGCTTAATCCAAAACCTTTTTTTCTTTTTTTGTAATAACCGATATAACTACAGCGAAATAGGATTTAAAGTGTTTTATGATGGCATAGTTTAGCTATATTTCCATTTCATTAATCTATGTTATTACCCAAAAAAAACATGTATGACTTGTACCGGTGGCTGTTATCCTGCAGGACGATACCAGCACAAATGTGACGTCATTGCCCCTAGCCACCCCAGTCAAGAGGTGGGTTACTCGGGTCAGGTCGTTTTGCACACGGCACATGTATTTGTCGACTCCACTCGCGGTATTCTATTTGAAATTCTGACAATTCGGGTGACCCGAGTCGCCCAGGTCATGTTAATCTATTATGGCCATTGTGTTGACAGTTGGGTAGCTGGAAGGTGAATGGCCGCTAGGAGGCTGAAGAAGACAATGGAGGCCTCGGATTGGACGCTGGTTAAGAGAGTGATTGTCAGAGGTCAAAGGAGTTCGGGGAGCTTGTTTTCATGGGAGTGTCGCCGGTTTGGGAGGCTGTAGTTTGACTGACCACTGATGGAGGATGAGTAGAGGAAGGAGGGGGTCGGAGGGGCGGAGGGGGATGTGGGAGGGGACCAGGAGGGAATGCAGCCTTCTCATTGGACGCCAGTGAAGAAGAGTGATGGCGGAAGGTCGGAGAGGTATCGAGTGCTTGTTCTTGGCCGTTCAGCGATGACGAACAATGAACCCGGCTGGGTCGGGGCGAGGCTCATTCAAGTCGCTGGTAGCGGGGTATGGGGATCGAGGCTGGGAACCAGCGCGTGCGCAGTAACTTCTGCTGGTCATCGATTAGGGCGGAAGCACACGATTGGTTAGTTGGTTGTTGGAGTTTATTGTCCTTGCAACATTTAAGGTCATATCAGGAGGGGTTACTGACTTGTGACAGTGCACACTCCTGGTGACTTTATAGTGCTGCCCACTGGGAAATCAGGCCGCCAGCACCATGACCCGATATCCCACTCAGTCACATTATCCTGACACTGAGCTAACCAGTCCTTGCCCTATCCTATTAATGTTGAGTGCCAGGCTAGGAAGCGACAAGTATCAATTTTAAATTCTTCGTTTTGATTCGACCGAGAACCGAACTCCCGACCTTCCGCATGCGAGGAAGCACTCAAGGAAGGAGCGCATTGTACATGTTACCGGGTAACATGGCTAATTCTGGGCATGGCAACGAGTCATTCGAATCTAATCTACACATCTGATATATACGTAGTACCTCTGCCGCCACCTATCGGCTTTACCATGCTCCCATCCGGGCATTGAAGTTAAGACTCTCAATTGTGCCGCCAACTAGCGTCGATTTGGTCCTCTAGCCTCTCTGATGTCACAACCGCCTTCAGGTTATAACTGATTCACTTCACGCCTGGATACAAAACCCACAAGGTTGGGTTGACTACCTTTTTTGCCGCCACCCACCCCATCATCATCATCATCATCATGCTGTTGGTCACGATGCGACAAAGACTGCTTTCATTACTTGACTGCTGCTCTCCATTTAGCTCTCTGCTGTGAGAGTGATGTCCATGAGTCAGTCTTAATGTCTCTCAGCTTCAGGTTTCTCTTGATGGTATCCTTGAACCGGAGACGAGGGCGCCCTCTCTTTCTATAACCAGAAGACAGTTGAGAGTAGAGGATCTGCTTTGGTAGCCTGTCTGATGACATGCTCATGAGGTGTCCAGTCCACCGGAGATTCTTTTTGATCAGAAGATCATCCATAGAGGGCAGCCCCGTCCGTTCGAGTATTTCAAAACTTACTTAAACACGCTTTGATTCATATGGTTGAGTGCTTGAATTTTATTGATCTACCTGTCTTGACTGTTACGATACTGAATAAAAACACTATTACTCCACTCCTTGTCTCAGCGTGAATTACAGGGTTGTGGAATGTGGGACATGGGCCACTTCTCTGGCGTTCTCTGTGGTGGAGTGGTTAGAGTGTCTGACTTTTTTCTAGGTCGGACTCCTAATCTGAATGTCGGCGGTTCGATTCCCCGTGCCCCCACCTCTGCCAATTTGGATTTCTACCGCTGTGTATAACTTACAGTGTTATCAAAGGCCGGTTGCTCTCATACCATGTCTATGTGGTGTGGGAGGTTAAAAATCCCTTGGGTTGGTAAAAGTGTAGGCTCGGGCTTTCTATCGACCAGCAGTGGAATAAGGAAGGCCAGTCGTCTATGACTGGGATTTCCCCTGCTTAAACAACTAATGGACCAAAAAAAACAACAACAAAAAACAACAAAAAACGGCGCACCTCGAGGACTGAGCCAATAGTCGGCGACGACGTTTTAGCCGGTCATGACGGAATGTGTGCCGTGAGAGTGTTGGTGTAAATACAGGTGGACACCGATAGGTGGGGTGAGACGGTGGCTCGGTAATTCATAGAGGAGGCAGAGCATGTACGAGAGAGATACATTAAAGCTGCATAGTCCGATGGTTTTGAGTTTCTGTCATTTTCTGAGATATATATACGAGGTTGCTCGTTATAATTCACCTTACTTTAGCTTGAAGTAACTCTTATTTTAAAATGGCTAACTTTTTTAATGTTTGAAGTGCAAAGAGGCAAACATAATGTTGGTCAGCATGCCAAAACTCTGACACCATAGACTTCTGCAGTGACATGTTCTATTAAATTGTGTCCGTGTTCCCTTCTATGTGGCAACAAATCTGTAATAAGTGAGTCAGTATCTAAGGTACATATGTAGAATACAATCTAGATACTTGTTCTCATTTTGAAAATGTCATATTGTTGCCATGTTCTGTCCATATTCAAGCCATATTCTCGTTTTATTCTAACAATATTCTACCCTTATTCTAGAAATATTCTTGCCATATTCTAGCCTTATTCTACCCATATTCTAGCCACATTCCAGTTTTATTCCTACAATATTCTACCCTTATTCTAGAAATATCCTATCTTTATTCTAGCCACATTCTAGCCACATTCTAGCCATATTCTAGCCACACTCTAGCCATATTTTAGCCGTATTCTAACCATATTCTAGCCATATTCCATATTTATTCAAACAATATTCTAGCCATATTCTAGCTATTTTCTAGACATTTTAGTTTATTCTAACCAGATTCTATCCTTATTCTAGAAACATTCTAGCCATATTCTCACCACATTCTAGCCATATTCTAGCCATATTCTAGCCATATTCTAGCCACATTTTAGTCATGCTCTCCTTATATTTTAGCCTTATTCTAGGCATATTCTACCCATGTTCTAACTTTATTCTAGCAATATTCTACCTTTATTCTAAACACATTTGAGCCATATTCCAGCCTTTTTCTAGATATATTCTAGTCGTATTCTACCGCATGTTGGCACATTGTTTTATGCAATAGCCAAATAGTGAATGATTACTTCTCTAATGTGGTACTTCAGAGCCCAAGCGACATTTGCTCAAAAACAAATGTACAAAAAGAAAGAATGGCAGTTAATGTATTGAACTGCCCTGCGCTGGTAAGTATCGAACATGAATGAAATCAATTATTATAATGGATTATGTTTTGTTCAATGGAATATATTCCGGGGGTCGGTTGGTAAACAATTGAGCTCATTGCTGTGGAATATAACATTATCAATCATCCTTAGCTCAGTTTCAACTTGTGGACATAACTGCGTTTAGAAAATTAATCTGACAATACAAGTTTAATGTCGCCTACATTTCACATATTGCATTTAGACACAATAGCGAAATACCAATTCTGATAGAGAGTTGGTTGGTTGTAGTCCTGGCAACATCTAAGGTCATATCAGGATGGGTACCGACTTGTGATAGTGCGCACTCACGGCAACTATACGGTGCTGCCCCACTGGGAAATCACGCTGCTGACACCATGACCCGATATCCCACTCAGTCATATTATCCTGACACTGAGCTAACCAGTCCTTTTTGCCCTATCCTAATAATGCCGAGTGCAAAGCTAGGAAATGACAAGTATCAATTTTATAAGTCATTGGTTTGTCTCGACCGGGAACTGAACTTCCGATCTCCTGCACGTGAGCCCACGCTCTACCAATTCGGTCACCACACCCGCTTTTGATAGCTAGTGACTTCAGTGGATTGACTAGGGGCAATGTTTCTCCTGCTAAAGTTGCAAAAGTCTGATAAAAACATCAAATTTGCAAAAGCAAAACACTTATCTAGATTTGGACCTACATATCCAACTAATGGCTGGCGCACACCTCCGATTTATGATTCGCGCGCTAAAACTGACTGCGACTCGTGACCCGTTTACGACTTAAAACTGGCCGATTCATTTTTCGAATCTCATAAGATTCCATAAGATTCCAGTTTTAAGCCCTAAAACTGAGTTTTAAGTCGTGAATCGCAAGGCTCTGGTGTGCTAGGGGGTTGCACACCTAACGACCAAAACTCAAACTTAGTCGCGAAACGGGCAGTTTTAGGTCGTAAATGGGAGGTGTGCGCCAGCCATTAGACAGTGGTGCATTTATTAAGTGTGTGTTGCTGCATATTAGAAGGGAACACTAAGTCAATTTAATAGAACCTGTTACTGCTGAATCCTATAGGTCAGAGTTTTGGAAAGCATGCCAAAATTAATTTGGCCTGTTTACACTTGAAATATCTGCGAAGTTAGTCATTTTAAACCAAAGCTACTTCACAGTAAAGTGCCTGTCACACTATGGCGGATTGAGCAATGGACAGAACTGGACAACGAATATTCTAGTCTGGCATTATTCGGACTTGAAATGTATCGATTATGTAATGGACGGGTAACGGATGGGTAATGGATGGGTAATGGATGGGTAACGGACATGTAATGGATATGTAATGGACGGGAACGGACGGGAACAGATGGGAATGGACGAGCAACGGACGGGGAATGGACAGGGAATGGACGGTGACGGATAATAACCGCATAGGTCAGTCCGGTGCAATCCACTACAAGTTTTGCACATGCTCAAAACTTGTAACGGATCAGGCCGGATATCAATGGATATCAGCAGATATGCAACGAATATGCAACGGATATGCAACAGACACAAACCAGACTTTGCCAGATATCAACGGACTTTGTTCGGTTTCTTTCCGTTTCCCCCAATCCGGTGATGTGTGACAGGGCCTTAAAGAAAGGTGGTTGTATATTCAGCGATTAAGCAGGATCAATCTTATCTGCCGACAATTGGTTTTCCTCATTCCACTGCTCCTTGTTCCTATCCCAGTTATGCCAAGTGCCAAGCTAGGTAGTGACGAGTATAGATTTTCTAAGTCATTGGTGTGACTCAGCTGGGTTTCGAACCCACAACCTGCCGCATAGGAAACAAGTGCTGAACCAATTCGGTCATCCCTGTCGCGTACATTTAAGTTAAACCAGTCTTAAAGTAGCCTCGGTAAAATATTCAGAAATAATTTGGATTTTTGTTTGTTATAGGCTATGCTTAAAGTTCCTGTAAGAAGTGGCATTGCGTTCCATGGCTTTTTACAAGCGGAGTTAGGTTTTTCCCTTGTGTTGTCTGACTGAAATTGGAAATTTTCTGTGAATTCCATTTTTGAGGTCAGAGCCCTGCCGAGATAAGCTATTTAAAGTTGCACAGTCCTATGGTTTTGAGTTTGTGTCATGTTTTTCTAGATAAATATCTTAGGTTGATCGTTGTAAATATAATCTACCGCACCTTAGTTTGAAGTACATTTTTATTATAAATAACGAACTTTGGAGATATTTGAAGTGAAAGCATGCTAAATTAATTTTGACATTGACATCAAAATTCTGACACTGGAGGCTTCAGGTTCTATTAAATTGACTCAATATTACGTCCATGCAGCAACAAATGGTTGATAAGCGCACCAGTATCTAAGTTGGATATGTGGACTCAAATCTACGTAAGTGTTTTGGTTTTGTCAATTTGATGTTTCTATAAGACTATGCAACTTTACATCATAATCCGCCACCAGACAGGATGGCCGAATGAGTTGAGTGCCCGTCTCCGGTTTGGTAGTAGATTGTGGAATTCGAACCCATGGGTTCGAACCCTAGTCGAGTCAAACCAATGATTTACAAATTTATACTTATCGCTTTTTAGTCTGGTGCTCGGCAATATTAGGATAGGGCAAGGTCTGTTTGGCTCAGTGTCAGGATAATGTGACTGAGTGGGATATCAGGGCATGGTGCTGGTTGCCTGGTCTCCCAGTGGGGCAGCACTATGAAGTTGTCATGGGTGCATATTGTCACAAGTCGGTACCCGTTCTAATATGACCTTAGATGTTGCTAGGACGTAAAACGACAACAAAGAAACAAAACAAACCTGAATGGAAAACGCCCGCCCCCTTGCGGCCACATCAAAGTGGAAGTCACATGGACAGCAGCTCCTCAATGGCAGCACGATGTGCAACATTTTCATATTTATTGAAAGCTGCATAATCTGATAACGTTATCAAAATTTCAAAACCAAAAGAATGATCTAGATTTGATCCTACATATCTAACTAAGATCCTGATGCACTTATTTAGCATTTGTTGCCTCATAGAAGGGAACACTGCATCAATTTAATACAATCTGTTTCTGCTGAACCCTATGGTGTCAGAATGTTGGCGTGATTGCCAAAATTAATTTTGCATGTTGGCATTTTAAATATCTCAAAAGTTAGCCATTTAAAATAAAAGTTGCTTTGAACTAACATAAGGTAAATTATAACCACCAAATGACCGAAACTCAAAACTAAAGTAAGGTCAATTATAACCACCAAGCAAATATATTTATGTCAGAAAATGACAGAAACTCAAAAACATCGACTATGCGGCTTTACTTGTTTCAAGCGTTTCTGTTTGTTCAGTTACATAAAGCAGGACGCAGCTATTCGGGCACGGGGTGCTTACATAGTACACGACTGCATAATTTAAGTACACTCAGCTGCACTGATGTCAGCAGTCAGGCAGGACACAGAGGGACACACAGAATGGTCTGACTACATTGTGACACATAAGGGAAGGGAGGGAGGGAGGGAGGGGTGAGAGGGGGGAGAGGGGGGAGAGGGAGGGTGAGAGGGTGGGAGGGTGGGAGGGTGGGAGGGTGGGAGGGTGAGAGGTTGAAAGGGTGGGGGGGTGAGAAGGTTGGAGGCTGGGAGGGTGGGAGGAAGGGGGGAGAGGGGTGGGAGGGATGGTGAGTGGGTGGGAGGGTGAGAGGGTGAGAGGGGGAGGGGGGAGGGGGGTAGGGTGGGAGGGGGGGAGGGGGAGAGGTGGGAAGGTGGGAGGGTGGGATGGAGGGGGAGAGGGGGGAGGGAGGGTGAGAGGGTGGGAGGGTGGGGGGGTGAGAGGGTGAGAGGGTGGTAGGGGGGGGAGGGTGGAGAGGGTGGAAGGTGGGAGGGTGGGAGGGTGAGAGGGGGGAGGGTGGGAGGGGGGGGGAGAGGGGGAGAGGGAGGGTGGAGGAGGGTAGGGTGAGAGGGTGGGAGGGGTGAGAGGGTGGGAGGGGGGGTAGGGTGGTAGAGTGGGAGGGTGAGAGGGTGAGGGCGTGGGAGGGTGAGAGGGGGGGAGGGGGGGGAGGGTGAGAAGGTGGGAGGGTGGGGGGGATGGGGAGGGGGGGGAGGGGAGGGTGAGAGGGAGGGTGAGGGGGTGGGAGGGGGAGGGGGTGAGAGGGTGGGAGGGTGGGGGGGGGGGAGGGTGAGGGGTGAGGGGGGGGAGGGGGTGGGGGGGTGGGGAGGGGTGGAGGGTGAGAGGGTGGGAGGGTGGGGGGGGGGGGGAGGGGGGAGGGTGGGAGGGGAGGGTGGGAGGGTGGGGGGGTGAGGGGGAGGGGGTGGGAGGGTGGGAGGGGGGGGGGGGGAGGGGTGAGAGGGTGGGGTGGGAGGGTGGGAGGGTGGGAGGGGGGAGGGTGGGAGGGGGGGGGGAGGGGGGGGGGAGAGGGGGGTGGGAGGGGGGAGGGTGGGGGGGGGGAGGGGGGAGGGGTGAGAGGGTGGGGAGGGGGGGGGGGAGAGGGTGGGAGGTGGGATGGGGGGAGGGGGGGAGGGGGGGGGAGGGGGGGGGGAGGGGGGGTGAGAGGGTGGGGGGGTGGGAGGTGAGAGGGTGAGAGGGTGGTAGGGTGGGAGTGTGGAGAGGGTGAGAGGGTGAGAGGGTGAGAGGTGTGAGAGGGTGAGAGGGTGAGAGGGTGAGAGGGTGAGAGGGTGAGAGGGTGAGCGGGTGAGAGGGTGAGCGGGTGAGAGGGTGAGCGGGTGAGGGGGTGGGAAGCTGAGAGGGTGGGAAGGTGGGTGGGAGGGAGGGCGGGAGGGTGAGAGGGTGGGAGGGTGGGGGTGTGAGAGTGAAGGGTGTGAGGGTGAGGGGTGGGAGGGTGAGGGATGGGAGGGTGAGGGATGTGAGGGTGAGGGGTGGGAGGGTGAAAGGGGAAGGGGTGGGAGGGTTGAAGGGTGGGAGGGTGAGAAGGTGCACACAAACAGTAGAGTGTAGGTCACAGATCGAGGTTGTTTTGTTGGGGTTTGATGCCTTACCAACAACCAACAATCATATCAGGACCGATAGCCGATTCGTAACAGTGTGCACCCATAGCAACTTTATAGTTTGACGTTGTTTTATTGGGGTTTTACGTCTTCTTCATCATCATTATCATCAATCCCTGAAGCACGAGGGTCGTTGGGGAACCACAGATGACTTTGCAACCAGTTTCCTCCATTTTCCCTGTTCTCCACTTGCCTTGTGGGACTTGCCGAACTACAGGCCTGTCCATTCCCTGATGATGTCTTCCCACTTCTTCACATCCAAAGTCATATCAGGACGGATACACACTCGACAGTGTGCACTCAAGGAGACTTAATGGTTCGAGGGTGTTCTATTGGGGTTTTACGCTTTAGCAACATCCACTCTCTTATCAGTCCGTGTACCGATACACTCTCAGTGACTTTATAGTGTTGCACCACTGGAATATTATCGCGACCACAACTACTATACTTATAACCCCATTAATTAACCTATAGTACTGTCCAATTGGATCATCGCTGTCGGCACACTGACCCGATATCCCCACTCAGTCACATTATCCTGATACTGAGTTAGCCAGTCCTTGTCATATCCTAGTAATGCGGAGTACCAGGCTAGGTTGCTATAAGTATACATATTTGCTTAGCTCTTCAGTTTGAGTTTTACTCACCCTCACCCCCTTAACCTCCCGCAAAGGAACCGAGTACTCTATCCAGTCTACCAACTCTCTCCGGTTGAAAACGACGCCTCTAGAGCAAATTGATGTTCATCATCAGCTATTGGATGTCAAACATATGGTGATTCTGATGTATTTCTTTGGAGGAAATCCACTACCGCCACATAGGCTACTCTTTCCGATAAGCAGCAAGGGATCTTTTAAATGCACTTTCCCACAGACAGGACAGGACATACCACAGCCTTTGATGAACCAGTTGTGGACCACTGGTTTGAACGGAAAATAGCGCAAACTGCAAATGTGTCCACTGAGCAGGATCAATAGCATGACCCACACCTTCAGAGATGGACACTCTACTGTCTGAGCTACATCCCGCTCCCAGGCCTCGTTTTGGATGCGCGAGCAGACCTGGTTTCCGGCGGACCTGAGTAGCAGTAGGAAATTGAAATTAATGGAGCAACAAGTGGTGCCTTGGGTTTCTCTGTCAGCAGCTCTAAATCATGGCTGGAGTTTATACAGTAGCCTGGACCATGTGTGTGTGCATTCTGATGGTTGGATTTTTGAGTTTTACGTCCTGGCAACATCTAAGGTCATATCAGGATGTGCACCAACTTTTGACAGCGTGCACTCGTGGTGAAATTATAGTACTTCCACACTGGGACACCAGGCCGCCAGCACCATGACCTGATAACTCACTCAGTCACATTATCCTGACACTGAGCCAACCAGTCCTTGTCCTATTCTAATAATTTCGAGCATCAGACTAGGAAGCTATAAGTATGCATATTTAAGTCATTGGTTTGACTTGACCGGGCTTTGAACCAACAAACCCATGGGTTCGGATCCCCCATGCTCCCAAAACAGGAGACGGATGCTCAACTCATTTTGCCATCCCACTTAGTTGGGCTTCAGGTGAGGATATATATATATATATATATATATATATGCAAAGTTACTGAGCACCTAAATAGTGCTGATAATGCATTCTATGTAGTGACCCAGTCCGCCGAGAGGTGTCGCCCCACGCCGGAATGGATCGGAAGTGTCGGGTACCGGAAGTCTGACATCGGCCCGATATTGCAAAGCGGTTGGACACTTGATATCAGATGTCTGACATCAGTTGGATGTTGAAAAAAGGTCTGGAATTTGGTATTGGATGTCTGACATTGGTTGGATGTTGAAAAAAGATCTGAAATCTGGTATTGGATGTCTGACATCGGTTGGATGTTGAAAAAAGGTCTGGAATTTGGTATTGGATGTCTGACATCGGTTGGATGTTGAAAAAAGGTCTGGAATTTGGTATTGGATATCTGACATCGGTTGGATGTTGAAAAAAAGGTCTGAAATCTGGTATTGGATGTCTGACATCGGTTGGATGTTGAAAAAAGGTCTTGAATTTGGTATTGGATGTCTGACATCAGTTGGATGTTGAAAAAAGGTCCGGAATTTGGTATTGGATGTCTGACATCGGTTGGATGTTGAAAAAAGGTCTGGAATCTGGCATTGGATGTCTGACATCGGTTAGTTGTTGGAAAAGGGTCTGAAGTTTGGTATTGGATGTCTGACATCGGTTGGATGTGGTCTCGAAGTTGGTATCGGATGTCTGATATTGGTTGGATGTTGAAAAAAGGTCTGGAATCTGGCATTGGATGTCTGACATTGGTTGGATGTTGCAAAATGGTCGGAAATTTGGTATCGGATGTCAGGTTAAGTTGGTACCCGTCCTGATATGACCTTAGATGTTGCCAGGATTTAAAACTCCAACAACCAACCTTATATCACTCGTCTATGCTGCCATGCGCGAGTATCCCAGCTATTTATAAAATATACAATTCATTATGTAGATATAAAATACGGAAAAGGGGGATGGATGTAGTCGGGCCACCGACTTGATTATTTAATTATTTATTCATTTATTTATTTATTTATCTATCGCCATGGTATCCTGTCCACATCGCCAGTACTTGTACTGCGGACCTTAGGCGCCGGTAGCGCCACCTGGTGTTGGTTCCATTTCCATTTCAAATTGCTTACAAACTTACTGTATATACGCGAATATAATTAAGCCTAGTTCTTACATACATGTTAAACCGGCTGAACTAAATCGAATTATCTAGTCCGGCTTAAAACGCATGTGTGAACACAGCACTAAATCGATTTAGTGCTAAGTCGACTCAACTAGCTCGCTTCATGTAAACCAGTTTGTGTGGTGGATTAGTTGAACCAATTTAGATTAAGTCGGCTTAAGTTGCATGTGTGAACTAATTTGATTTAATGATCTACGTGTGAACACCACACCTTAAAAGTCGACTTCGAATATAAGTCGGGGAGTATCTTTTAAGGAAATATCTGGAATTAAGCCTAACCCGACTATAAGTCGAAGAAAGAAATTTACAACTATCTACTAACTTAACTTTTGTTGATTGATTTTTGTATAAAATAAACGTTAAACACAAAAGAGAGTTCCTTTATCCTCTTATCCACGAGTAACCCAGCTATATACATATATACCTATATATAGTATACATATGATGATGTTTAACCTAGCTAAGTGACTACTGAGCCTAGCATCAATGTTGTTGTCACCTCGAATAAGTTAAACCCTTACTCATTTTAAAGTTGCATAGTCCGATGCTTTTGAGTTTTTGCTATTTTCTGAGATAAATATAATATACTAATCGTTATAATCTACTTTATATTAGTTTGAAGTAACTTTAATTTTAAATGGATAGCTTTGGAAATATTTTACGTCAAAACATGTCAAAATAATTTTGACAAGCACGCCAAAACTCTGACACCATAGACTTCAGTAGTAACGGTTACTATTAATTGACTTATTTTTCCCTTCTATGCAGCAACAAATGCTTAATAAGTGCCCCAGTATCTAAGTTGAATATGTAGAATCAAATCTAGATAAGTGTTTTGGTTTTGAAAATTTGATGTTTTCATCAGACTATGCAACTTTAATAGCGAACGAATATGACCGTGTTAAGACATACCCACGGTCTTCCATCAGAAAGCTGCACAGTCTGATGGAAGTATCACATTAAATAACACTTACTCAGATTTGATGCGCTTAGACAGTAGTGCAAGGATATGTTGCTATGTAGAAGAGCATTTAAGGTTGACCTAATATAACCTGTTAGTGCCTGTGGTTTTCAGCATCTAAACACCAACAACATGATAGTTTTGCAATTCACAACATAGTAGGCATACAAACCTATGAAGGGAAACTATGCACCTAACCACTCCGTAATGTAAAGGTCTAATCAATACACATGTATGTATCAAGTGTGTATGAATACAACATATAACTGCTATTTTTATATGTGAATTGTCAAACTATACCATTGAATGTTTTTTTTTTGATAAAATATTTTATTCATCTGAATACTTATTTTGTCAGCGCCGGGGCACTGGTCTTCCAGCCGTTGGAGTGATCGCATTTGGTCTGTACATAGTGGAAGTGGAATGCGCTGCGCTGCGTGCAGCGCAACCCATTCTGAACATAAAAAGAAAGTGGTGGAGCAGCCTATGCTGCATAGTGTACAGCATAGGTAGTCAACATAGTGCAAGGCATATGCGTCAAGATAGAGTGTGCAATAATTTACACTAGTGGTCAAATCATATGCTGTGTTTGTATATCAGTTAGATTTGGTTTTAATAACGGTTAGTCTTTCAATATGAAATTGTGTGCATTGCTGGTTGAAGATGTAGTTATTCAGTGGTGGCAATGGGTCTCGAGTAGTGGTGGTGGGTTTCGAGTCATTGAGTTATAATAGTTGTTTGTCAAATGTGGATGGGGGTGGGTGGGGGAGGGGCCCATGGGTAGGGGGGCGGACACGCAGGGAGAGAGCAGGCACGAGAGAGGGCGAAGTCAATGGGTCGTTCAGCAGGTCGTATTATATATTTGCAGTGCCAGGTTTTGGGCCTGAATAACCAGGTGGGCTCTGTATGCATTTTTAAAGGCAAGGATTGAACCCGCTTCTCTGGTTCTGGTTGGGAGTTCATTCCACATGACACTTCCTTTGTAAATCGGAGCTCTGATTAACTTATTTGTATTAGGGTTGGGCACCCAGAGCAGAGTCGATGTCCCCCTTCTTGTTACCCTGGTTGTGCGATCTATGTATTTGTCATCACTTGCACGTTTATACATCAACATCATTAGGTGTAGGTTCCTACGTACATCCAGAGTGTCCAGCCCTGCTCTGCTATGCATTTCAACCACACTTAGTATCTTGCCTTGGAATACTGTTCTGAGGGCTCTGTTATTTCAGCTGATTTGGGCTAGCTGCTGATGACAATATCAGACTACATATGCATATATTGTAAATAACTGTATTGTCGCATGGCTGGAAGACTAGGGCCATGGCACTGACAAAAGACTTTATTCAATGAATAAACTATATTTACAACAACAACAACAACAAAAACAATGTGCACAGTAAAACTAATATAGTATGTTTTCACTTCAAATATTTCCGGTTTTAGTAATTTATAATAAAAGTTACTTCAAGCTCATGTAAGGTAGATTATAATGATCAACCTAATACATTTATGTGCGAACAACTCAAAAGGATTGGCTTATGCAATTTTAATAGCGACCTAACATATAAATGTATGAACCCCAGTAGAATGTCCTTAATAGAGACTTGGCATACAAAAGCACAAACCCACACAGAATATCTTCAATCGTGACCTATCATACAAAAGCATAAACCCATGCCGAATGTCCTTAATAGCGACCTAACATACAAATGTTTGAACCCACCCAGAATGTTCTTAATAGTGACCTGTAATACACATGCTCAAACCCACACAGAATGTTCTTAATAGTGACCTAACATATAAATGTATGAAAATGCACAGAATCTCCTTAATAGTGACCTAACATACAAATGTACGAACCCACACAGAATGTTCTTAATAGCGGCCTAACATACAAATGTATGAACCCACACAGAATTTTCTTAATGGTGACCTAACATACAAATGTATGAACCTGCACAGAATCTCCTTAATAGTGATCTAACATACAAATGTACAATCCCACACAGAATATCCTTAATAGCGACATGTCATACAAATGTACGAACCCACACAGAATGTTCTTAATAGCGGCCTAACATACAAATGTATGAACCCACACAGAATGTTCTTAATAGTGGCCTAACATACAAATGTATGAACCCGCACAGAATTTTCTTAATGGTGACCTAACATACAAATGTATGAACCTGCCCAGAATCTCCTTAATAGTGACCTAACTAACATACAAATGTACAAACCCACACAGAATATCCTTAATAGCGACATGTCATACAAATGTATGAACCCACACAGAATGTTCTTAATAGCGGCCTAATGTACAAATGTATGAACCCACAAAGAATTTTCTTAATGGTGACCTAACATACAAATGTATGAACCTGCACAGAATCTCCTTAATAGTGATCTAACATACAAATGTACAAACCCACACAGAATATCCTTAATAGCGACATGTCATACAAATATACGAACCCACACAGAATGTTCGTAATAGCGGCCTAACATACAAATGTATGAACCCACACAGAATGTTCTTAATAGTGGCCTAACATACAAATGTATGAACCCGCACAGAATTTTCTTAATGGTGACCTAACATACAAATGTATGAACCTGCCCAGAATCTCCTTAATAGTGACCTAACTAACATTCAAATGTACAAACCCACACAGAATATCCTTAATAGCGACATGTCATACAAATGTACGAACCCACACAGAATGTTCTTAATAGCGGCCTATCATACAAATGTATGAACCCACACAGAATGTTCTTAATGGTGACCTAACATACAAATGTGTGAGCCCGCACAGAATCTCCTTAATAGTGACCTAACATACAAATGTACAAAAAGCCACACAGAATATCCTTAATAGTGACTTAACTGACGTGTGATCCCACCCAGACAGCTCCATATTGATGCCCTCACCCATCTTAGAGCAGTGCTTCTGTTCTGACTCCCTTGTTGTCAATATGAATCCCACACAGACACTAACATATCGATAGTCCTGTCACGGACACAGATGGCGGGCTGGTTGGTGGAGTAACTCGGTCAACTCAAAACAAACCATATAGTGATGCCAGTCGGACACCAGCCGACATCAGGCATGTGTCTAACTCTCCGCGCAGAATCGGTCACTAGTTGTTGTTGTTTGTTGTTTGTTTTATGTCCTATCAACATCTAAGGTCATATCAGGATGAGTATGCCTTGTGACAGTGCGCACTCATGGTGACTTCTTAGTGTTGTCCCACTGGGAGACCATGTCACTGGCACCATGACCTGATATCCCACACAGCCACATTATGCTGACACTGTGCAAACCAGTCCGTGTCTTATCCTAATATTGCTCAGTGCCAAGCTAGGTAGCGACAAGTATCAATTGAATAAGTCGTTGGTTTGACTCAGCTGGGATTCGAACTCCCAACCGTCCTCACGGGAAGTCTGCGCTCTACCGATTAGGCCACCTCGTCTGGTCGAATCAGTCGATATCTTTTAAGCTCATAGTTGTGCATAGACAATCAAATTTTGAGACCGAACATGATGGTCAACTCAGTAATAGCACTGGCTGGCTTCTTACTGTGGGATGTCGTCAATTGATACCTCAATTGAAAGAAACGAATGACTTACCAAATGTATACTTATCGCTACCTAGTCTGGCACAAGCCATAATGGAATAGGGCAAGAACTGGTTAGCTCAGTGTCAGGATAATGTGGCTGAGTGGAGACCTCTGGTCATGGTGCTGATGGCCTGATATTTCAGTGGGGCAGCACTATAAAGTTGGCATGAGTGCACACTGTCACGAGTCGGTAATCGTCCTGATGCAAGTGACCGTAGATCTATGTAGCTAGGACGTAAACCCCAAAGGCGTAATATTTCTCATTTGTATCCTCTCCATGATTTATTTTTATAATAGTTCAATGCAATAAAATATTCAACCTAATATATATATATTTTTAAATAAAATAAATGACAGGAACTCAAAGCTATTAGACTATGAATGCTTAATCGAAAGCTTCAGCTATCACTACCCCCTTCTCAACCTTTTTTTGTTAATTTCTTTGTTCTTTTTTGTTTGTTTGTTTGTTTACCGACCACCCCCAACACAAAAAGTAAACATGCCTATTGGGGGTCTTTTCTTTGGTTGTCTAAATTGTTGCTTTAAAACATCGTCATTTCTTAACCTGCGTCTGTGATGTAAGGACTGCGCCTGGCTTTATTTACCAATAACGATATAAGTCACCCAGCAGTCGGCCCCCCTCCCACCCTGATCGATGGGGGCGGGGTCCCCCCGGGTGGGGGTGGTGGTAGTGGTGGTGGTGGTGGGGGGGGGGGCACACCTGAGCCGCCTCTCACTGGGCACTGCTGTATTTGTAACAAGTTTTACCAACGCCAGTATTTTATCGATTACAAACAGACACCATTTCTGGTCTAAAGCTAATATATATTGCATCATTTATCATTATAGTGTTTGCATAGCACTTGTGACAAGTGATGGCAAATCAGGTATTTTTTTATACATAATAGGAACAGCCATCTTTAATCTATCGGGAACATATATTGCATTATTTACCTACACATTGTTTACACTGCACTTGTGACAAATCTGAGCAATTGGGGTAGTTTACAACAATTTAATCTATTGGAAAATATATCCTATAATTTATCTCCATAGTGTATTTGCATTACACTTGTGATAAGTGTCATAGGGGTTGTTTTCTTTTTGCAAATGGGAAACACTGTGCTTAAAGTAGGATTTGAACCTACATTTCTGCCATTCCAAGGCTAGCACAGTAACTATAGAATACATTGTGATATTCGCAGTTAACATTGGTCCCTATTTAAAGTGGCTTTAGATAATATATATTAAAGGAGGGCGCAGACATCCAGGTACTTAGCGCATTGCGCCCTAGCAACTATTCGAGGCGTTTTTGTTTGTTTTGTTTTGTTCTTGTTTTTTCTTGAAGATTTATACTGCCTATCATGGATAGGTCTGAATAGACTTGTTTTCACCATTAGACCGTTTGTCGATAGAAAGCCCGAGCCTACACTTTTACCGACCCAAGGGATTTTTAACCTCCCACATCACATAGACATGGTATGAGAGGAACTGGCCTTTGATGACGCTGTAAGTTATACACAAGTCGCCTTAGATATATGTACTATGTATGTTATTATGTGGATATAAATAATGACATACCCTTAATGTTTCTCTCTAACCACCTTAAACTGCATGATATTCACCCCTGAGCAGGCATTCTCTCCTCCCTGCCTCCTCTACACCGTTGAGCTGACAATGGCAGTCACAGCATTGAAGCAAATGTAAATAAAACAAAAAGCACAAATCTATTCACTGCTACGATCTAATTATGTTATTTAGAACCATAAATATTCACTCTGGAGTTAAAATAATGTTATTTCGGAGTATAACTTACTCAATTAGTGAAATTTGGTCAAATTAAACCCAAAATCCAAGCGATATTAAGGCCACTGCCGCATCAGCAGTATTATTGCAAATGCAAATGAAACAAAAAGCACAAATCTATTCACTGCTACGATCTAATTCTGTTGAAATAATGTTTTTTAGGAGCATAACTTACTCAATAAATGAAATTTGGCATTATTGCGAATGTAAATCAAACAAAATGCTGGTTTCTTTTCACCGCGTCAACCTGGAGTGATGTGAACGCATGCCCTCCTATGGTTTTGAAAATGCACAGAATAACTGTTGGCTCAACGTTGTAGAGGAGGCAGGGAGGAGAGAATGCCTGCTCGGCAGTGAATATCATGGAGGTTAAGGTGATTAGAGAGAAACAGTAAGGGGCTGCCGTTATTCATATCCGTTATTTATATACATAGTACATATATCTAAGGCAACTTTCATTTATATGTATAAAAGGCCACTTTATTTCGAGATTTATTTTATGTGGCCTTAGATTATATATACAAATTCTCAGGCGCGAATGACACAGTGTAGCATCCTGGTTTAGGATCGTGCCGGTGGCGGCGCCACCGGTCACGTGAGGGAGGGCATACATCAAGTAAGGCACCCAATCAATAATAAAGGAGCAAATAAACATTTAATTCCCTTACGTGCCTTTATACCCGCATAATGATTATACATCAAATATATACACAAGTAGCCATATATATACTTATATATATACATATCAAATAAATCATTAGCTAACATCTAATATATATATGTATATTATATAATGTACATATAAGGCAACTTTAAGTAATGATTTAAAGTACCCCTATATATGTATATATCCAAGGCCACTTTAAATATATATTCGGACCTAGTGCTTAAAGGGGCGGCGGCCCGTAAATACCAATAAACGCCGGTGGTGGCGCCACCGGTGCCTTCGAAACCCGCAGCAACGGAGGCAGACAGGGGTGCCAAACGCCCATTGGCTGAATAATAATAAATGCTTAATACAATAATATTAATAATAAACAATCATTTCCTGCCGAAGATTTATACATGTATATATATATATATATTTATATATATATATATACTAACTATATATAAGGCAACTTTAATTAATTAATAATATTAATCTCCAGTCTCATTATTCTTGTCGCATGGATTTTTTGCAAATGATGTATTGTTATCAACTGCCTGCCGATCATAGCCGATAGCCATAATTGTATATCAGAAAGAGAAAATAAGATTCATAAAATGGTCTGAAACCAAATCGGGAGTATTGATTTTGAATAATGCCATAAAAGAAATGAATATCTATTTTTCAATGTCCGACACTCATGAATTAATCCGCGGATATTCTATGGAATTCATGTTATTTTGATCCAATAAATCTAAGCCGCCTAAAGTGAATTCCTTTATTCACATGTAACATATATCAGTTGTGCACAGAAATTGTATACTTTATTTATGAGTTAGGACAAAGTGTTTTCAGGTATTTTTCACCCTGGAAAATGAAAGAAAAACACCCAAAAGACCCACCACAATTCTTTCAAAATTCAGGTTGTTTGATTGATTGGTGGTTGCTTTACGCCGTGTCGGCAGCATAGGCCATATTCACGACGGGAAATGTTTGTTTTTTGTTCAAACCATCACTTTTACATGTAAAAGCAGACAATCAATTATGTGCCAATAGACACTCATTAAATTAGAAAGCTCACAATCATATATTTGTGGTCAAGGGAAACAAATTCCCATAGAAAAAGAAAAGTTTTATTAATAATTAATAGAATTTATTTAGTAAACTATACAATGTGGTACAGTCCAGCTGCCCTCAAAACGGCTAACATATTTTCTTGTTTTACTTTAGTAAAAAGGTAATGCATACTGTCTGCA
Organism: Branchipolynoe longqiensis; assembly: GCA_030323885.1. NCBI lineage: Eukaryota > Metazoa > Annelida > Polychaeta > Phyllodocida > Polynoidae > Branchipolynoe > Branchipolynoe longqiensis. The sequence continues at coordinate 38,898,730 of CM059195.1, forward strand.
GTGTAGAATTGTTGGCACAGGGCCAAAAAGTCAACGCAACTTAGTAAAATATGTTTGAGTGTCAGCGGGGACTGACACCCAATACATTCATGGGGAGGTTCAAAATTCAGAGTCTGTTCTGGTAGATACTAATAGTGCGATTATTACATTCATGAAATCTGAAGCATTAGTATGTATATAGCCTATCTATTACATTCAATTATAATCTAAGTAATGCCATCATGCCATCCATTGCTACACATATTATTAGCTATGTCAGCTGTACATTAACTGATACAATTTTCTCTTTTTTCCTTTGGTAAATATTTTATTCGTCTGAATAAAATATTAACTCTCGCACCCCAAAAAAAGAAGATGATATCACTCTCCAAGTATCAGTTACCTTAGCAATTATATCTGTGTCTGTTGCCAAGCAACATGAACTTTGGTGAGTGACTTTCAAAGCCAATAAGAAATAAATTGTTTACGTTGATGCCCACACTGGCTTTGTGTTCCCAGTGCATTGTGGGCGATGTATCATTGCATGTGAATCGTTGAGGCTGAATGGAACTCCCCACCAACATCCCCTCCTCCACCATTACCACCTTCTGTGCCCCAAAGAGCCCACCAGTGGTCGTGGCGTGTTCTAGGCTTCCTTCGTTAGGCGCGGGTATTGCCGGGAAGGCTGTTAGGGGTCCAATAACTAACACTTTGCCCACTGGTGTTTTCCAGCTTTTAATGCAACTAGATGGCTTTAGCACTTTGGTAGTAGACTCACTGGCATATGTGAATAGGTAGCCCTCCCTCTGCACAAACTCTACCCTCCATCTGCACACAGGTTACTATCCCTCTCCATGGCAGTCTACCCTCCCTCTCCATACAGTCTACCCTCCCTCTCCATGGCAGTCTACCCTCCCTCTCCATACAGTCTACCCTCCCTCTCCATACACTCTTTCCTCCATCTCCATGGCAGTCTACCCTCCCTCTCCACGCAGTCTACCCTCCCTCTCCATACAGTCTGCCCTCCCTCTCCACACATTCTACCATCCCTCTCCACACATACTACCGTCCCTCTCCATACATACTACCGTCCCTCTCCACACAGACAACCCCCCTGTCTACCCTCCCTCTCCACGCAGTCTACCCTCCCTCTCCGCACAGTCTACCCCCCTCTCCACACAGTCTACCCTCCCTCTCCATGCAGTCTACTCTCCCTCTCCATACAGACTACCCTCCCTCTCCATACAGACTACCCTCCCTCTCCACACAGTCTACCCACCTCTCCACTAGGTCTACCCTCCCTCTCCACTAGGTCTGCCCTCCCTATCCAACAGTCTACCATCCCTCTCCACAGAGTCTACCCTCTCTCTCCATGCAGTCTACTCTCCCTCTCCATACAGACTACCCTCCCTCTCCACACAGTCTACCCCCCCCCTCTCCACTAGGTCTACCCTCCCTCTACACTAGGTCTACCCTCCCTATTCAACAGTCTACCATCCCTCTTCAGCAGTTTACCCTCCCTCTCCACACAGTCTACTCTTCCTCTCCATGCAGACTACCCCCCTCTCCACACAGTCTACCCTCCCTCTCCACAAAGTATACCCTCACTCTCCACACAGTCTACCCTCCCTCTTCACAAAGTCTACCCTCCCTCCCCACAGAGTCTACCCTCCCTCTCCAGAAAGTCTACGCTCCCTCTCCACACAGTCTACCCTCCCTCTCCACAAAGTATACCCTCACTCTCCACACAGTCTACCCTCCCTCTCCACACAGTCTACCCTCACTCTCCACACAGTCTACCCTCTCTCTCCACAAAGTCTACCCTTCCTCTCCATACAGACTACCCTCCCTCTCCACTCAGTCTACCCCCACCTCCACACATCCTACCACACCCAGGGCACAGTCTGTTTCACACTACATAATCTACCACACCTACCACAGAGTCTATCACACCCAGCACCACAGTCTGCCACACCCCCTATTCAGCATTTCCCTCGCGTCCCAGTCTACCCCGCACTAATCAAGTCTGAAATCTTTACAATCTCATAATTAAAACTCCAAGATGTAATATATTTAAAACCAATAATGCCATCATATCACATCGCCCCCTGTGCACGAGTCTGCCTATCAAACCGCGGTAATGATCCGAGTGTAATATCCCAGCCTACATATAACATGAACTTCCCCTAAGTGAAGATTTAATCTCCCAAATAGTCATAAATAAACTGGGGCATTTTAATTAGCAATTAATTGAGCGAGAAAGTTGCCTAGTAACCAGACGAGATGGCCGAATGAGTTGGAGCATCCTTCTCCTATGTTGCCAGATCGTGGTATCGTGGGTTCGAATCCTGGTCGAGTCAAACCAATGACTTAAAAATTGATACTTCTCGCTTCCTAGCCAGGCGCTCAGCATTATTAGGATAGGGCAAGGAGCAGTGGAATGAGGAAGACCAGTCGTCTGCGACTGAAATTTTCCCTGCTTAAACAACTAGTGTACCCCAAAAAAAGTAGGTCCCTCCCTGAGGCTCAATAAGAGGGCTGCAGAATCCGGCTCCCATAGCAACCGCCTACCAGTTACATGGATCCCTTTTTGTGTGTGTATGTTTGTAACTCTTCATTTGTTATGGACCTTATCTGCACACACCATGTGGTGTCAGTGAGCCGGGGTTATGCCTATAAATAAAGGTAATATATAATATGGTGTTTTGTAATATATATATATATATTTATATAGCATAGTTATATATAAATACATAAATATATATATATATTAACATATATGAATATAATTATTTCCTACAAGAAAGAAGGACAGACAAACAAGGTAGTAGGATGGAAAACTGTATTCTCTGGCAAGATAGAGATTTTTAAGCGAGTGGTACACGCGAGAGGCCGAGGCATGACAGCTGAATAGGCCAGGTGGCAGCACCAGGCAAGGAAGGGAGCCTGACCAGTCCGATTGAGTTGTTAAGTGTCAGTAGTTGAGAAGTGTCAGAACATGGTGCAATCAGGGGCACACTTAGAGGATAATCAGTTTATGGATAATTATACTCGCATAATGCTTATACAGCACATATAATTATAAATATAATAATACGAATATATTCCCCAAGAGTATGTGTTTACTATATATAATATTTTATATAAATATGCTTATAAATATTGTATATAATTATATATCTTTATGTATATCTTCATATATATTTATATATTATTTATTCGTATATATATTCTATATATGTAGTGGTCTGCACTGACCTCTCAGGCAAGGGGCCGCATAGACAGGTAGGCGTGGGTAGTGTGTTGATATCAGGGAACCTAGGCGGTGTAATGGTTAGCACACTGGCCTGGAATGCAAAGAGAGGTGGGTTCGAGTCCTGCTCTAGGCGTAATATTTCCCATTTTCACCACTCCCACGATATATACATTGTGCATGTTACTAGTAACATGAGTAATTAGCAGACGGGGACGGCACCCACCAGCCAAGACACAGATGCCCCACACTCATACCCCAGATCTAACTAACCACCCCAGCCATAGGACTACGGTGGCGCCACCTTGTGTGACCCCCACCAACTCCCCGCTTACAACAAGCCTCTCAGTTCCCGCCAAAAACGATCACGTGACCTCCCGATTTGAAATTAAACCACCTCCACAGCCCGCACTTCGCCTCCAGACGTCAACCGGACAACTCCTCAAGCCTATCTTCACTCCACGTAACGCAACGTAACGCAACGAAATGCCGACTGCACGCAAATCAACTAAGAACATGGCAAAGAATAACACCAACAACCCACCCAAAACACGGGGGCGCCCAAGGAACAAGACACCAGATACGAGGCCCGCAACCGAAAAGCGAACCGACGAACAACAACACGACGAACAGAACCAACCGAGAATGGCCGCCAGCTCCAACGGACTCCCCGATGGCATACTGGAAGCAATCCAGGCAGCCATGGCGAGCCAAATAATGGACCTAAGGACGGACATAAGGACGGACATCACAGCAACAAAAAGGGACCTCCTCGCTACGATGAACGCGCGCATCGACCAGATCGGCACGACAGACATGGGAAGGAGACACCAACCCCAACCAACACCAGGCGCGCGGATCAGTGACAGCGACACTGTCACTGTCACACCGCGTGCCCAGAGGCGGCAAAGCGTGCCAACGGTCCAACCGTCACAACCCCATGCTGGACCGGCGCAGGCCCCGGTGCCCGTGCCAAGGAGGCAGCAGCGAGGCATGGTCCCCGCTGCACTCCAGCACCAACCAACCAACATGCAATTCACGGACGCATGCGCATACTCCGACGACGAGAACACAGACTATGGACAATACCACGACACCAATGACGATGAGCTCGACACAGACAGAGCAGAAGTGATCAACGAACTGCTAGCGGCAGCAGGCTCAGCACTCGGACGAAAACGAGGTAAACCTAAATTCCAACCTCACATGTATGTCATCCGCGGAGAAAAACGCGAGAAAGTAGGGGTAACTGAAGCTACATGGCACGAGTATTTTGCAGCGTTGTTCAGAATGAGGAAGGATGCCGCAGTCCCATATGCCTGGAAAGAGCCGATGCTAGAGCACCAACACCAGCTAGCAACTATGGCAGCAACATGGGAGTGGGAGACGTGCAGGCTGTGGTCAGAGCGTCTGTTTAGCATGATTGATGATGGCCGCCTCCCACAATGATGGGCCGACCAGTATGCAATAAAAGACGTTCAGAGGGACACCTGTGCCGTAGGAACACGACTTGGCGCCAAACACCAGCACCGGGCGGCGTACTCCGGAGGACGAACCAACACACCGACGACGAACAACAGTGATAACAAAACAGAGTACAACAAGGAGGCCGACGGGAAGCCGTGCCACCTCTGGAACTGGGGCAACGACTGTGGGTTCACGGCTTCCCACGGCCAACACCCCGACCGCAAGGCGCACATCTGCGGATGGTGCGCCAACAAATATCACCGCACCAACCCTCACCAAGAACGAGCATGCTTAAACAAGAAGCGCTTCCAAGAGAGGAAAAACTCAGACTCAACAGCTCAAGCGACACAGGGTTTTTGCTAAACGGCTCCACGATCGCAGACAAGCAGGCGAAAGAGGAGCCCATAAATGAAAACAACGACCACGATGACCAACACACGGTATGTGACACTCATAATAATCACGTGAAAATAAATGCACTTCCACATGAACAATGGATAGACGCAACACCCGCTGACGTAACAGCTCGGGCCCGCATCGTCCGTGACAGGATACGCTCAGAGGCCAAGAAGCCAAATAATACCAGCGGCGACAACAACAAACATACCCCCCCAGCCCCACCCGATGTGAGGCGGGGAGCCCCCTGGAGGATACACCCACACAACACGGTTGACACCGACAACAACCACAAAAGCGAATGTGAACACTGTACAACAAATAACCTTGTCATGAACTGTGAACCTAAAAATAGAACTGTACACAATACTGAGAGTCAGGCCGATTGTGACCCGAACTGCATATGTGGCGCTCATTGTGATATTGCTTGTGTTATTGGCGGCAACAGTGCATGTAACACCAGAGGTGACACAGACCATGACATGACCAGTGATAATGAAAGTCGCACTGAACCCGACCAACACGACGCTGGCGAAACAAACGCTGTAAGTGACTGCAGCAACATGAACCCAAGAGGCGCCACTGATGCCGTCACAAGCGGCCATGACAGCAGAAAAGCAGATGTCAACGCCAATGGCACGATGGCCGGAGGCACCAAGGCACACTCCAGCACCATCACCAACCCAAGAACACACCAAGATGGCGGCCGCCACTACCCGACCACCACAGCCAGGAAGGCACACTCCAGCAGCCACCATGGTGACGTCATCAACAAAGATGGCGGCGCCCACACCACCCACAGGGATGTAGCAACAATGGCTGCCCATGGGATGTCAACAACAATGGCCACCCACCCCCCACCATGCCACGCCCACATCAGCGTGGGCAACCACAACACAGCCACCACCACCGACACACCCTGCCGGGACACAACAAGAGATGAAGCACCACCACAACATAAGCGCCAGCGAGTGAGTAGCAACAAACCATGCCATCCAACTGACATTAATGAAGAATACTCATACAATGTCCTTCCACTAAAAACCCCGATAGACTACAGACCAACACTACACGACATCTGGCCACACACGGCCAGGTCACAATGGACCAACCACCGTGGATATATGAACATATACGAACAAGTAAGGAAGACGGGCATTCCGAACTACATGGGAGCCAGGCTCCCAGTCCCCTCCGGCCTCAACATACCCGAATGGAGACGCCTACTGGTCGACTACCACGACAATGAGATACTCGACTACCTCGAGTATGGCTGGCCGGCGGACTACATCGCTGACAGCCCGCCCACCCCCACACTCACCAACCACACCAACGACCCACACCAGCTCGAAGCAATAAGGAAATACATCAGGACAGAGCTCGGACACGGCGCACTCCTGGGCCCCTTTACAGAGCCACCCTTCACCCCATGGGCACAGGTCAGCCCCATCATGACCCGCCCCAAGAAAAACTCAAACGAGAGGAGGATCATAGTGGACCTCAGCTGGCCCAGAGGACAGAGTGTAAACTCGGGAATCAAGCGAGGGCACTACCAAGGGCGCCCGTGCTCATACAGCCTCCCCAATGTAATGGATGCCGCCGACGAAGTCGCCAGGATCGGACCAACCAGCTACCTATGGTGCGCCGACCTCGCGAGGGCGTACAGGCAGCTCCGGACCTGCCCCCTCTCCACCCCACTGCTTGGAATAGCAGTGGATGGAAAATACTACACGGACATCGCACCACCCTTCGGCTGCTGCACCTCCTCAATGGCATGCGCGAGGACAACCAATGCGATCGTCTATCTACTCAGGAAGAGGGGGCACTTCGTCCACTGCTACCTGGACGACTTTGTAGGCGTCGCCCCAACAAAACACGAAGCAGAGCTGGCATACATGGACTGCATGGACATAACAGCCCAGCTCGGACTACAGATCTCCCCATCCAAGTGCACTCCCCCCACCAAAGCAATAGAGTGGCTGGGCTTCAAGATCGATGCCAGAAACATGCAAGTAACCATACCCCCCGAAAAGCTGACGGAAACACTCACCGAGTGCGGGAAGTGGAACGCCCCCAGACAAGCAACACGACGCGACCTACAACAACTGGCAGGCCGGTTACAACACATCGCGAGATGTGTCACCCCTGCCAGACGCTTCATGGCGAGGATCCACGCAGCACTGAGGCAAGCGCCCTTCGTAGGGAAGACAGAAGTACCAGACGACCTACGGGCCGACATCCGCTGGTTCCTTGAATTCGCGGAACGATCCAATGGACTAGTCCTCCTTCGAACCGAGCCACGCATACCATGGATGATAGAGTGCGACTCCTCACTCACCGGAGGAGGGGCCCACTCACCAACCGCCTACTACGGACAAGCATACCCAGACGACCTCGCACACAGCACAAACAACATTGCCCACCTCGAGGCGATCAACCTTGTCGTCGCACTCAGGACCCTGGCCCCCCCAAACCCAAGCGAGTACATGATAATAGTAAACACTGACAATGCTGCCAGCTAGCAAGTACTCAACAACAGCACAGGGAAGGACCTCGTCCTCACAGCCTGCGCACGTGAAATATGGCTATTCGCAGCAACCAACTCCTGCGAAATAGACATACGCCACAAACCCGGAAAGGATCTGATCCTCGCGGATGCCCTAAGTCGACGAACAACCGACCGGAATGCTCGTGCCATAGCAGCAGACATATGTAACCAACTAGCAATAACCGAAGTAATACCTGACTTTACGAATGTATTCACAACTGGCCTGTAGTGCATCCTGGCTTGCTAGAACATATTTGCTTCTCTCTCACCAGGATACCCCGACGACCTACACGAACGAATACTACAGGTCTACTTCGCCGGCCTCACAGCGGGAACCTGGAGAAACAAGTCGGCACAGGCAAAGCGCTACCTCCACTTCGCAGCGACATACAACATCGACCCACTAGGCCCAACACAATATGACCTACTAGCTTACATCCTCAACCTAAAAGAATCTCTCTCAACGCCAGGGGCGGTCCTCAACTACATAAGTGGGGCCAAGACATGGGTCCAGCTCTTCGGTGGGAATGTATCAGCATTTAGCACCTACCCCGTTACGCTAATGAAGCGGGGGGTGCAACGACTGTCAGCACACATACCCACCCAGGCCCCGCCCCTCGCCCCATCAGACCTACAGCAAGTCATCAACTACCTATCAAGGGCAGGCCCCACAGCACGAGTGCTTACAGCTGCCCTCCTAATAGGATACTACACCGTGCTGCGCCAGGGCAACCTCCTACAGACAGGAGCGCGAGATGATCCAGGACACACCCTGGCGGCCAGAGACATCCGCGTGACCCCCACGGGCCTCACCATCACAGTGAGGTCGACCAAAACAAGATGGAGGCCAGGCCAATCATACCAGGTGCTGGTCCCAGCCACACCCCTCTCTCCCTACTGCCCAGTGAAAGCCTGGCAGGCCTAACACGCCTACCAACGCCCATACCCCCTCGGCCCAGCCTTCCTGGTGAGAGGGGGCGGGCCCCTCCTGCCGGCAGCGCTCCTTGGCGCACTCCGCCTGGCCCTAGCCACTGTTGGTGTTGCCCAACCAGCCGCATACACGCTCCACAGCCTCAGGCGGGGTGGGGCCCAAGCATGTGCTAACGCCGGCGGCTCCCTCAAGGACATAATGGAGCTGGGTGCCTGGACGTCCACCGCAGTCCACACATACGTGCCCAAGGAGCAGATCAAGGCCGGACCCCGAACCCTCGCCACAATACTTGGTTGAGGGTTCGGTTTCAGCATAACATCTACTGGGGGGGAGGGGTGAATCCCCGAGGGAATAATTACCATGACAACCACACCTGTATATGATCACCTGTTCTCTACCTGAATAAACAGCCATTATAACACTGTCTCCGTCTGTCTAATTGTGCATGTTACTAGTAACATGAGTAATTAGCAGACGGGGACGGCACCCACCAGCCAAGACACAGATGCCCCACACTCATACCCCAGATCTAACTAACCACCCCAGCCATAGGACTACGGTGGCGCCACCTTGTGTGACCCCCACCAACTCCCCGCTTACAACAAGCCTCTCAGTTCCCGCCAAAAACGATCACGTGACCTCCCGATTTGAAATTAAACCACCTCCACGGCCCGCACTTCGCCTCCAGACGTCAACCGGACAACTCCTCAAGCCTATCTTCACCCACCCACCCACACCGCTAATAAGACACTAACGGGTAGGGTTGAGGGTTCGGTTTCAGCATAACATCTACTGGGGGGGAGGGGCGAATCCCCGAGGGAATAATTACCATGACAACCACACCTGTATATGATCACCTGTTCTCTACCTGAATAAACAGCCATTATAACACTGTCTCCGTCTGCCTAATTATATGAAATAATTATGTTATGTATAGTGCATGTATAGTCCTCCGGCGGAAATACATATCTTATATTTATATACACATATATATATATTTCTTTATATATTATATTCATGCCTACGTATATTTTTACATACTATGTTATATATATATATATTTGTGGAATACTGACCCTAGCAAAAGCTTTATGCATGTCTTTGTGTGATAACGTCTACTGAATGTAGAAAACCTTTGCATTATTTGGGGCAATGGTGCATAAACTATACATGACTTGTGACAATAGGGAAGAAACTATGCCTGATTTGTAGCAATAGGCCTCAAACTAACAGTGATTTGTGGCAATAGTGCAGAAAGTACATGACTTGTGACAACAGTGCACAAAATATACATGATTTGTGACAATAGTCCACGAACTGTGCATAGTATGTGGCAATAATGTGCAGACTATTTTATATATGATTTGTGGCAACAGTGCAGAAGCTATACATGATTTCTGGCAATAGTGCCCAAACTCTGACGATTACACCACTAAAGTTGTATCTAAATCTCGCCTAGCTATGAATGATTTGTGGCAACAGTACACAAACTATGCATGATTTCTGGCAATAGTGCCCAAACTCTGACGATTACACCACTAAAGTTGAATCTAAATCTTGCCTAAATATGAATGATTTGTGGCAACAGTACACAAACTATGCATGATTTCTGGCAATAGTGCCCAAACTCTGACGATTATACCACTAAAGTTGTATCTAAATCTCGCCTAACTATGAATGATTTGTGGCAACAGTACACAAACTATGCATGATTCCTGGCAATAGTTCCCAAACTCTGACGATTACACCACTAAAGTTGTATCTAAGTCTTGCCTAACTATGAATGATTTGTGGCAACAGTACACAAACTATGCATCATTCCTGGCAATAGTTCCCAAACTCTGACGATTATACCACTAAAGTTGTATCTAAATCTCGCCTAACTTGTCTTCATTGATTGGCTTTCATCGCCATTCACGCCAGTGTTTTATTATTTAGGCTGGCTTCATTCTCTGGACCGACTATAAGTGGTCCATTTAGGGAGGTGGTCGGATTAGAGCGTTAAAATATCCACATGAAGCGATCGATATAGAGGAGTGGTCGATGTGTGGAGTGGTCGGTATAGAGAGGTTTTACTGTAGTTCCATTCATCTGATTAAATTGTCTTAAATCGCGATTAGGTTTAATCACTAACTGTAATGATTTATTTAGGCTGGCTTTGCATTATTGTTTATTTTGTTTTCTACTCAATTTGAATAAATGTTTTTTGCGCATGGACGCACTGGCACGTCAGCATACTCTTGAATGGCCACAGCCAAGGTACCTTCTTTACTGAGGGAAATCGGTTGTAAGGTGACCCTGTATCATCACCTCATGGGTCGGTTAATGGGGTTTTATGCCCAGGCAACATCCAAGTTCATATTAGGGCGGGTATCGACTTATGACTGCACACTTATGGTGACTTCATAGTGCTGACCCCTGGGAGACCAGGCTGCCAGCAACATGTCCTGATACCACACTCAGTCACATTATCCTGACACCGAGCCAACCAGTCCTTGCCCTACCCTATTAATGTTGAGTGGCTGGCTAGGAAGCAACAATTATCAATTTTTAAGTAATTTGTTTGACCCGACCAGGTGTAAAGTCGTCGGCTGGCAGCTGTAGTTGTGTAGGCAGGCTAAATAGGAAATTACTACAGGCAAGTAGAAGAAAGGCAGAGTATAGAGTCAAAGGTAAAGAGAGCTTGAACCCTCAGGTTTATTATTATATATGGTTTTATAATCCAAGATGGCTTGTCACATGACCATATCCTCCAATCAACAGTAAGCATTCACATATCCACCAATTAACAGTAAGCATGCTTGTAACCATGCCTTGGTTGTTATGGCCTCACTGCCCTGTTATGTCTGGGTGTGCAGTGACCCGTAAATAACAGTTGGGAGGAGGGGGTTGTGAGCAGAGCTGCCAAGGCCCTCTCACACTAACAGTAGTTCCCCTCTCAGGCTATCTATAGAATACACAATGTATATTTAATCTAAGTAAATGATCACCAGCACTACACAATACCACATGCATCTGGTCACATTGCATCATTTACCTTTTATATAACATTTGTAATCCCTTATAGACCAGTTCACATCACCCACCAATGTGTAATTATCGGAATATTTTATAGAGGGGTTCGAACCCCACGATATCCCAAAACGGGAGACGGACGCTCAACTCATTCGGCCATCTCGTCTGGTCCCCTGGGAGTACAAATAGCCTTGAGGCTAAGATCGCGGTAAAACAACAGTTATCCTTCATCTAATATTCAGGTAAGATTCACATAAGTTAATTATATATATTATGTTGTACTCAGAATCAATAAGAGCACTAGCAGACTTCCCGTGTTGAAGGTCAGGCATTCCAACACCGGCCGAGTCAATCCAATGACTTACCAAATATATACTTGCCACTACCTAGGCTTGTCCTCCGAATTAATAGGATAGGGCATAGACTGTTTTGCACAAAATCAAGATAATGTGATTGAGTCAGATATCATGTCGCCTAGCTTTAAGTGCAATGTTCCCTGTGTTTGCATTCTTGCATCACTCGTATGACACTGGTGCTGTGACCAGGATCCCACACAGCATATGTGCTGTATGGTTATTGAACCTACCATGGGTTTGTACATATACCCCCTGGTGCGACTGACACTTGTCAACATCCGGAGGAGGCGCAGGTGGGCTACAGGTGGCGCCACTGGTACAGCGTTGGGTCTTACGGAGCATAACAATATAATGATAATATTGTAATATTCCAAATCCAAATATAAATAATCGGAAGGTTCAAATATTATCATATTATTCCCCAATCAGATTAGTCTATTCGGGACCAGTGGCGCCCCCACTCGGCTCCTTTCCTCACTACCACCCGCCTCCGATATATGATTGGCTAATTATATGAGGTGTGCTGTAGAATGCAGGGCGCGGATATATATGGGTCAGTCTACTGTTTACCACTTTTGTGACATGGAAATGAAAAATTAAAACATTCCAAATAATAGCAGAAAACGTTAACAATAATAGTAGAATCAATATCGATATCAAGGTTTAAATGTTGTGTATATGTCAGACATGAAATGTTTTATTTTCACTTTTTGATTTTGATCTTATAAAAACTGAGAAAACTGTTGAAATTAACCACATAACATCTGTCCATAATATCATTTTAACACACATCTATGACATCTTTTTAACACACACAATAAATTCAAACAAGATTTTATTGATTTCACTTAAGACAAGAGAATTGCTTCTTACAAAAAAAAACAACTGAAAAAATGTTTGTGTAGATGTATGGTGTTGATATGCAAATTTTCTTATATTTACTTCAGCACAAAATCATATCAGCATATTTTGGAAGGATGTTGTGGGATAGATTATATACATGTAGCATTGCTAACATAATTAAAACACAGAGTCAACAATACTTATTTGACTTTCTATACCCCAAAAAGAAGGCAAAATCATTAACGATGTAACGTGGAAACGAAAAATGTGGTACGCAGTTTTTGAGAATGGCCCATATACATATATGTGTGTCTTGCGTTGCCACGCGCTTTTGTTTAGATAGTCACAGACTTTTTGTTCAGGCTCACTGCGCATGCCTGGCGTGAGAGGCACATCCAGGGTCGCACGCCCTCTGCTGGGAAGCATGCGGATCGGCAATTAACCCCTGTTACACAGCAATGGGATTAGCAGGATGGCCCGAGGAAACAAAAGGTCAGGTGACGTCTCCAGGGGGGAGCGTGGCGGGATTGGAGCGAGGATATGAATAAATACTTCATCATCAGATGATCGGGACTACAGCTTACGGAAAATAGCCCCCCCACCCTACCCCCCTCCACTCCTGCCCCAGAAATTCTTTTACATAAATTCCCATAAATGTAACAGTGAGGTACACGCTTTATTTAATCTCAACAATAGGTTAGATTGGCCTCAGCATAGGGAGATGATTCATAGCTGAGATTCTTATGGATTTACGAATACACAGCTAAGTATCTGGGGAGAGGCACAAGCTCGCATATGCCGGAAATTGCATCAGTTTTCGAAGTTGGAGGGAAAACTAAAACTTAATATTCTAAATTCTATTCTAAATTAAAAATAAGAAAAGCTTATTTGCCACTATACAGACAAAGAAACTTATTTATTTTGGCCACATCATTCGTCAGAGTTCAATATACCGTACATTGCTGGAAGGGAAGCTGAATGGCAGCAGAGGGAGAGGGAGACCAAGAACATCATGGTTTACAAATATTTCACAGTGGACAGGCTTGAATTATTCACAGTCTATCAGAACAGCATACCATGGGGACAAGTGGAGAACCATTGCATCCAACCCTCGACTAGAGGACGGAACTATTGATTGATTGAATATTCTAACGCTTCCACATACCTTGTGCTCTTCCCCCGTTTTATGTTTGTCATTGTATCATTATTATTGTTTGGCGTTTTGCATTGTCCATATTGCTGCCGCAATATGGGTAATTCGGGATAGAGGCGGACACACCCTCCCTCCCCACTCCTTCCCCCACCCCCTTCTCCCCCCTACCGCCCTCCCCTGCCACTCACCCTACCCGACTTAACTCCAGGCGGTGACACCGTCGCCCCCGCGCTAGAGCCGCCGCTGGTACCTGCCACTCCGACCTCACTTCCGCCCTCCCCATACTCCACCCACTTCTCCACCCGACGCCGGACCAGCAAGACCTATTTTTCCCCAGCCCACCCGACCCAACTTACATCTCAAGGGTTGAGGCCCGGGTCACTCAGAGACTTTATTTCATTACGACCTGATACTCATTCACTACTCATTTACCTTACCGACTTGATTACTTACTGATTACTGATTGATTCTTACTCATTCTACTACACATTGTTTCACTACTCATTTACCTTACCTACTTGATTGCTTACTGATTACTGATTGATTCTTACTCATTCTACTACACATTGATTAATAAACTCCCATACTATGTAGTTCCGCCTCTTGTTCTGAATTACTAGTTGAGGGAAAGCAGCAGTGGAATGAGGAAGACCAATTATTGCCTGCAATTGAAATTTGCCCTGCTAAAGTAAAAGCTGCATAGTCCGATGAAACATCAAATTTTCAAAACCAAAACAATTATCTAGATTTGATTCTACATATCTAACTTAAATACAGACGCATACTTTAAGCATTTGTTGCCATATAGAAGAGCATACTGAGTCGATGTAATAGAACCTGCTACTGCAGAACAATCTGGTGTCAGAGTTTTGGCATCAATAATGCATTTTTGCACTTCAAATATCTGAGATTGATTGATTGATTGGTGGTTGCTTTACGCTGTGTTGGCAGCATAGGCCATATTCACGGTGAGAAATGTTTGTTTTTTGGTCAAACCATCGCTTTTACATGTAAAAGCAGACAATCAGTTATGTGCCAATAGACACTCATTAATTTAGAAAGCTCACAATCATATATTTGTGGTCAAGGGAAACAAATTCCCATAGAAAAAGAAAAGTTTTATTAATAATTGATAGAATTTATTTAGTAAACTATATGAGATGGTACAGTCCAGCTGCCCTCAAAAAGGCTAAAATGTTTTATTGTTTTACTTTAGTAAAAAGGTCATGCATACTGTATGCAGTGTGGAATTGTTGGCATAGGGCCAAATATCTGAGAAGTCTACCATTTAAAAAAACAGTTACTTCAAACTAGAATAAGGTAAATTGTAACAATTGATTAAATATATTTATCACAGAAAAGGACAGAAACTCAAAACCATCGGACTGTGCAACTTTAATAATTGTTAATGTACCAAAAAGGAATAGAATGTATCATAGACACAAAACAGCTCACCAGACTATCACCTACTCCATATTAAAGCTGCATAGTCCGATGAAATATCAAATTTTCAAAAGAAAACCAATTATCCAGATTTGATTTTACATATCTAACTTAGATACTGATGCACTTATTAAACATTTGTTTCTGTGTAGAAGGGAATACTGAGTCAATTTAACGGAACCTGTTACTGCAGAAGTCTATGGTGTCAGAGATTTGGCAAGCTTGCCAAAACTAATTTTCCATGTTTATACTCAAAATATCTCAAAAGTTTACCATTTAAAATAGTAATAAGAATAGAACAAAAATACAATGCCAAGAGGGCCCAAAAAACTAACATAGGCTATTAAACGTACCAACAGACTATCTATCTGCTACTGAAATGCAGACAATCAAATAACTTATCAGCAGCTACTGCTTGTAATGCTAGGTACACACCTACCGTTTACGATTCGCGCTTAAAACTGAAAACGGGCCGATTCATTTTTCGATCGTAATCGTAAGGAAGCGATTTTAGCCCTAAAAAGTCGCGAATCGCAATCGGTAGGTGTGCTAGGGGAGTGCACACCTCACGACTTTTGGGCAATTTTAGATCGTATACAGTAGGTGGGTGCAGAAAAACGGTAGGTGTGTACCTAGCATAAGACAACACCAACACTACAGCTGGCCAGCATTGAAAACAAGCCTGGGTACCCAGGCTTACATGCTATGGACAGTATAAATACAGCCTCAATAAAAAAAAAAAAGGGAAAAAAAAGCAACTTTGAACTAATGTATACTAGATACTAGTGATAAATCTAACATATTTATCTCAGAAAAAATGCAGAAATTCAAAACGATCGGACTATGCAACTTTAAATAATACATGTATAGTGCATTATGCGTGTATTATTGTGAAATAGGTTGCATTGACCGTGCAATATGATCGGGCTATCAGAAGTCAGAACCACTCTCGGCAACTCATTCCGATTAGGATCTGCTCAAATTAGATCTCTGAATGCCTAAATTAATTATTGCAATGCTTTTTAGGCGCCTGTTTGCGTGGATGGACCATATAACATTGTTAGGTAGATGCAGCTCCATTGCAGCTCGTGCATTGGTTCATGATTCTCGAATTGTCGATGATTCGGGGAGGATACCGGAACAGCCTTCCTCCCCCTTCCTCAGACGGGATGGCCGAATGAGTTATGCTTCTATCTCCCGTGTTGGAAGGTCGTGGGGTTCGAACCCTGGTCAAGTCAAACCAATGACTTAAGATTTGATACTTGTCGCTTCCTAGCCAGGCACTCGCTATTATTAGTATAGGGCAAAGACTGGTTTGTTCAGTGTCAGGATAAAGTGACCGAGTGGAATATCAGGCCATGATGCTGGTGGTCTGGTCACCCAGTGGGGCAGCACTATAAAGTCACCATGAGTGTGTACTGTCACAAGTCGGTACCCATCCTGATATGACCTTAGACGTTGCCAGGACGTAAAACTCCAACAACCAAACATCCGTAAGCGGGAGGCCTGCGTTCTACCGATCTGGTACAAACATTGCTTGAAATATCGCTCATTATGCCTTTTGTTATATACTGCTAGTAGATCGCCATTGATTCTCACGTTACCTGAATTCCCCTTTGGCCCATACACCTACTCACGCTGAATCTTGTATTATTACAGTAAAGCCTATCTAACCAACAACCTCCACAGATAAGTCACTCTCCTATATCGATCAGTGTATTGGGTTCCAAACGATCACCCATACAATACCTTTTTTTTTTTGGTCCATTAGTTGTTTAAGCAGGGGAAATTTCAGTCATAGACGACTGGTCTTCCTCATTCCACTGCTGGTCGATAGAAAGCCCGAGCCTACACTTTTACCGACCCAAGGGATTTTTAACCTCCCACAATGCATAGACATGGTATGAGAGCAACCGGCCTTTGATGACGCTGTAAGTTATACAGAGCGGTGGAAATCCAAATTGGCAGAGCTGGGGGCACGGGGAATCGAACCGCCGACCCTCAGATTAGGAGTCTGACCTAGAAAAAACTCAGACACTCTAACCACTCCGCCACAGAGAACGCCACAAATCATTGTAATGATTTGTTTTTTTAACTACCTAAGCTGACCACCTCCCTAAATGGACCACATTTAAAGTCGGTCCCAAGGTCGGTAGATTTAGAGAGGTTTTACTGTATTATTATTATTCACCATATCGCCATTTCCTGGCAATGCCTTGCATACACAATACCTTCATTTCAAATCCAAGCCCTATGCCACCTCCCTACCCTGAATAAATGCACACGCAAACCCTCACTTCTGTTGTCTTCTCCTTATCGAATCAATATGTAATAGATCAGAATTGTGGCTGATTCACGGGGGCGGGAGACACCTCAACAGCCTCGGCCAGCCTCCCTCCAGACTCTCGGCTCGTGAGTCTATGCCCACCAATCAGCATGCATCAGTGAGGTGCCACCTAGCTTCGCCTACCCGAACCTCCTACTCGATGGCTGCCAATGCCAGTTCTCTTCCTCTGGCGGCTGAGCGCGCAATACAAACTTCGCGCACCCACCCGTCCGACTACTTACAATTTACTACTTACTCATTTGTTATCATCTGTCCACCCTGACCTTCCCCTTCTACATCTCGAGGGCTCTACTTTTACTGCTTTTATACCCGGTGAGGGGTCGACAGAGTACAAATTAAATCATTGTCAAGAATCGTTTTCATTTTCATTGTCATTGTCAATAAGGACTGCCGACCTTCAGTTTGGCCTACAGTTCGTCTTTGTTATTCAAGTAGTATATTGGTCAATTACACATCTCATGCTCACATTGCTTGCTCTCCCGCCGAGCGCAGTGGCTGAATCAGTAGAGTTCGCTTGCCGGTCGAGTCCAACCAATGACTTACAAAATTGATACTTGTCGCTACCTAGCCTGGTGCTTGGTATTAATAGGATAGAGCAAGGACTGGGTAGGTCACTGTCAGGATAATGTGACTGAGTGGAATATTGGGTCATGGTGCTGGTGGCCTTATTTCCCAGTGGGACAGCACTATAAATTCGCCATGGGTGCGCACTCGCATAAGTCGGTACCCGTACTGGTATGACCTTAGATGTTGCCAGGATGTAAAATTCCAACAACCAACCATTGCTCACTCTTGTACTAGGGGAGTGGGAGGGGAGTGGGAGGGGAGTGGGAGGGCAGTGGGAGGGCAGTGGGAGGGCAGTGGGAAGGCAGTGGGAGGGCATTGGAAGGGCAGTGGGAGGGCAATGGGAGGGCAGTGGAAGGGCAGTGGGAGGGCAGTGGAAGGGCAGTGGAAGGGCAGTTGGAGGGCAGTGGGAGGGCAGTGGAAGGGCAGTGGGAGGGCAGTGGGAGGGCAGTGGGGGGGGGGGGAGGGGAGGGCAGTGGGAGGGGAGTGGAAGGGCAGTGGGAGGGCAGTGGGAGGGCAGTTGAAGGAGAGTGGTAGGCCAGTGGGAGGGCAGTGGAAGGGCAGTGTGAGGGCAGTGTGAGGGCAGTGGGAGGGCAGTGTGAGGGGGGTGTGAGGGGAGTAGGAGGGGACTGCGAGGGGGTGGGAAGGGAGCGGGAGGGGAGTGGGAGGGCAGTGGGAGGGCAGTGGGAGGGCACTGGGAGGGCAGTGGGAGGGCAGTGGAAGGGCAGTGGAAGGGCGGTGGGAGGGCAGTGGGAGGGCACTGGAAGGGCAGTGGGAGGGCAGTGGGAGGGGAGTGGGAGGTCAGTGGGAGGAGGGTGGGTGCAGCCGGTGGGGTTGCAGTCTGGGCGACCTACAGCCTCAACGTATCCTCGATCCTCACCTGGTGGAGGCGAAGGAAGGGTGGCAGGAAGATGGGGGTTGGCCTGCAGGTGGGTGGGTGAGTGTGCGGGCGGGTGTGTGTGTGTGTGGGTGGGTGGGTGGGTAAGTAGGTGGGTAGGTGAGTTCTAACGGAAGTTTGAGATGAGAATTAGGTTTCAGTCGGAAGGAGAGTGGAATCAGAAGGTTAGTGAAGAAAGAGGTAGAGTGACTTTAATCAGAGTGAGAGTAGAGAGGGGGACAGTGGATTATATGGAGACCAGAAAGAGAGTGACATCAATCAGAGTGAGAGTAGACATGGAAAGAGTGGAATATATGGAGACCAGAAAGAGAGTGACATCAATCAGAGTGAGAGTAGAGAGGGGAAGAGTGGATTATATGGAGACCAGAAAGAGAGTGACATCAATCAGAGTGAGAGTAGAGAGGGGAAGAGTGGATTATATAGAGATCAGAAAGAGAGTGACATCAATCAGAGTGAGGGAGAGGGTGAGAGTAGAGAGAGGGCAGGTGGACTAGATAGAGAACAGAAAGAGAGTGACCTCAATCAGAGTGAGTGAGGGTGAGAGTAGAGAGGGGGAAGAGTGGACTAGAGAGAGAATAGAAAGAGAGTGATATCAATCAGAGTGAGGAAGAGCGCGAGAGTAGAGAGAGGAAAGGTGGACTAGATGGAGAACAGAAAGAGAGTGACCTCAACCAGAGTGAGTGAGGGTGAGAGTAGAGAAGAGGAAGAATAGAAAGAATGGGGAAGTAGATTAAATTGAGGTTAGAACCAAAGAGAGACTGAGACCCGGATTGTGTGAGTTAGAAATCAAAGTTAGGGTCAGTTGAGTGATGCGACTAGACACCGAGATGGGGGAGCGGTGTGACCCGAGCAGGGTTGCGCTCCAATGGAGCAGGTGGGGGTGGAGGTGGGGGTGGAGGTGGGGGTGGAGGTGGAAGTGGGGTTGGAGGTGGGGGTGAAGTGTGGGTGGGGGTGGAGGTGGTGGTGGATGTGGGGGTGGTAGTGGGGATGGAGGTGGGGGTGGAAGTGGGGGTTGGGGGAGGTGGAGGTGGGGTAGAGGTGGGGGTGGAAGTGGGGGTTCGGGTAGAGGTGGGGGTTGAGGTGGGAGTGGAGATGGGGGTGGAGGTGGAGGAGGTCACCAGGAGTGTTAAGACAGCGAAAGATTGCAATCACAGTTGACGGTATGAGCACTGGGGGCAACAAGAGGTTTGGGACGTTGGAGAAAGATTGAGAGCGAGATCAAAGAGTGGATGAGAGTGGAACAACGCTGCGAAAAGAAAGAGGGTGAGACGAAAAGGAGGCGCCGAACCGACGGAGGATGAGTGCAGAGAAGAGGGGTGGAGAGAGGTGTGGGAATAGGATGGGGAGAGTGGTGGGGAGAGGGTTGGTGGGAGGGGAGGGGATAGGGATGGAGAGAGCAGGGTGGAGATAGGGGGGCAGAGGAGTGGGGAGAGGAGTGGGAGAGGGGTGGGGACAGAATGGGTAGAGGGGTGAAGAGATAGTGGGGAGAGAGGTAGAGAGGGGGGTTGGGGAGAAAGGTAAGTAGAGGGGTGGGGAGAGAGGTGGGGATGGGGTGGGGAGAGGAGAAATAGGCTGTGTGCTTTGATCGGTGATGAGCCCAGAGGACCTGAGTGTGTGGGTGGTGGGGGTGGGGGGAGGGGGGGGGACATAGACGGCTTGTATCCACAGTGACCTGGTTCTGTTGAACGTGTATATATAGACGCCACTGTTGGCTGAGGGCATGGTGTGCTGAGGGCAGGCTGTGTGTGTGTGGGGAGGGGGGGGGGGGGGGCTTGACCGGGTGGCAGGGCGGTAGAGACCGGCGTAGAGCCCGGGAGACAGGCGGTCTGCACGGCGGCTGTGGTGTTAAGGGGGGCGGGGGAAAGGGGACGGGGGGAGAGGGCGGGGGGGAGGGGGGTTCACGCCGGGTCTGTATCATCTGGGACGGGTTGCGGCTAGACAGAACAGGAACCCGGGGGTGGAGGGGGGAAGGGGGGGGGGGGGGGGGGGGTCCGGGTGTGTCTTGGTGGGGGGGTGGATGGTGGAGGGGGAGTGTGGAGAGGGAGGGAGATGGGAAAAGAAAGCGGGTGCCTCCTGTCTGGGTGTAAGTGGGGAGGGGAGGGGGGTGATGGGAAGAGGTGAAGAGTGGGCGTTGGCATGGAGAGAGAGCTCGAAGTAGGATAAGGAGCCGGAAGAGGAAGGAGCGAGGAAGAGAGGGAGGATGGGGTGGGGTGGGGGATGGAGGATTGGATATGGGCGATGGGGATGGGTGTTGGGGTGGCGGATGGGGGATTAGGGTAGGGAATGGGGGATGGGGGATTGGGGTGGGGGGTGGGGGATGGGGGATGGGGGATGGGGGACGTGGGTTGGGGTTTGGGGTGGTGGGTGGGCGATTGGGGAGCGAGTTTGAGGTTGGGGATTGGGATGGGGGTTTGGGATGGCGAATTGGGATGGGAGAGATGGGGATGGGAGATTGGAGTTGAGATGTGGGATTGGGGTTGGGGTTGGGGGATTTGGATGAGGGATGGCTGATTGGGATGTGGGATTGGAATGGGGAATTGGGATGGGGGGATGGGAGATGGGAGCTTGGAGGGGGGGGGGGGAGATCCCAAGGGTACGGAGTGTGGGTGGGAAGGAAGGGCTGGGACGAGGGGCAAGGGTGAGAAGTGTAGAGCGAAGAGCAGCTGAGGGATGGGCGGGTCTGGGCTGGGGTGTGGACGGGGGGTGGGCGGGTCTTGGCCGGGGTGTGGACGGGGAGGAGGAGGGCGGCTCGGCCGGGTGTGTGGACGGGGAGGAGGGGCGGGCCCGGCCGGGGTGTGGACGGGGAGGAGGGGCGGCCCGGCCGGGGTGTGGACGGGGAGGAGGGGAGGCCCGGCCGGGGTGTGGACGGGGAGGAGGGGCGGCCCGGCCGGGGTGTGGACGGGGAGGAGGGGCGGCCCGGCCCGGGGTGTGGACGGGGAGGAGGGGCGGCTCGGCCGGGGTGTGGGCGGGGAGGAGGGCCGCAGGGGAGACCGGGTCTCGCCCGGGCTGTGGGTGGAAAGAGGCCGGGTGGAGCGAGGCGCAACTCGGCCGTCGCCGGGCGAGGCGGAGCGGGGTGCGGCGGGGCAGAGCGGGGCGGATCGGAGGGGATCCCGGACACGACATGCCCATCTCAACCCCGTTCACTGCCGCCGGCGCCGCATGCGCCGCTGCCCGGCTTGCTCCCTCCCTCCTCCCCTCGCCCCCCCCCCCCGTCCCATCCCTCCGCCACACTTCTCCCCGCCTTCCCCCCACTTCCCTCCGCCTCCCTCGCCTCCTCCCCCGCCCCCCCCCCTTCTCCCCGCCTTCCCCGCCTGCCCGCCTCCGCCTCCCCCCCCCCCCCCTCCCCCCCCCCCCCCCCCCTCCCCCCCCGCCCCCCCTCCCCCCCCTCCCCCCCCCCCCCCCCCTCCCCCCGCCCCCTCCCCCCCCCCCTCCCCCCTCCCTCCTCCCCCCCCCCTCCCCCCCGCCCCCCCCCCCCCACCCCTCGCCCCCCCGCCCCCCCCTCCCCCCCCACCCCCCCACCCCCCTCCCCCCCCCCCCCCCCCCCCCCCCCCTCCCCCCCCCCCCTCCCCCTCCCCGCCCCCCCCCCTCCCCCCCCCTCCCGCCCCCCGCACCCCCCCCCCCCACCCTCCCCCCCCCCCCACCTCCCCCCCCCCCCCCTCCCCCCCTCCCTCCCCCCCCCTCCCCCCCCCCCTCCCCACCCCCCCCCCCCCCCCTCCCCCCCCCCCCACCCCCCTCCCCCCCCCCCTCCCCCACCCCCCCTCCCCCCCCCACTCCCCCCTCCCCCCCTCCCCCCCCCCCACCCCTCCCCCACCCCCCCCCCCCCTCCCCCCCCCCCTCCCCCCCCCCACCCCCCCCCCACCCCCCCCCCCCCCTCCCCCCCCCTCCCCCCCCCCCCCTCCCCCCCCCCCTCCCCACCCCCCCCCCCCCACCCCCCCCCCCTCCCCCCCCCTCCCCCCCTCCCCCCCCCCCCTCCCCCCCACCCCCCCCCCCCCTCCCCCCCCCCCCCCTCCCCCCCCCCCCCACCCTCCCTCCCCCCGCCCCCCTCCCCCCCACCCCTCCCTCCCCCCCTCCCCCCTCCCCCCCACCCCTCCCCCCCCCCACCCTCCCCCCCCCCCTCCCCCCCCCCCCCTCCCCCCCCACCCCCCCTCCCCCCACCCCCCCCCCCTCCCCCCCCCTCCCTCCCCCCCCCTCCCCCCCACCCCCCCCTCCTCCCCCCCTCCCTCCCTCACCCCCACTCCTCCCTCACCCCCACACCTCCCTCACCCCCACTCCTCCCTCACCCCACACCTCCCTCACCCCCACTCCTCCCTCATCCTCACTCCTCCCTCACCCCCACTCCTCCCTCACCCCCACTCCTCCCTCAGCCCACTCCTCCCTCACCCCCACTCCTCCCTCACCCCACCTCCTCCCTCACCCCACACCTCCCCTCACCCCCACTCCCTCCCTCACCCCACCCCTCCCTCACCCCCACTCCTCCCTCACCCCCCACCCCTCCCTCACCCCCACTCCTCCCTCACCCCTCTCTCCATCACCCCACCCCCCCTCACCCCCACTCCTCCCTCACCCCCACTCCTCCCTCACCCCCACACCTCCCTCACCCCCACACCTCCCTCACCCCCACTCCTCCCTCACCCCCACTCCTCCCTCACCCCCCCCCCTCCCATTACCATACCCTCCCTCAGCCCAACCATCCCTCACACCCCACTCCTACTCCCACCCCTCCCTTCTCCATCCCGACCCACCTCCCCTCACCCCCCTCCCACTCCCTCACCCCCGCCAACACAGCACCAACCACACTTTCCCCTCACCCCCGCCTTACTCGCACGTATCCAACAGTCGGACATGATACACAGAATCGGGTTGAAACTTCAATATCCAACTCGCGACATATTGAAGCCTCACGATGCCTGACACGAGACACTGTGTGTTATGTTCCTATGTTTGTGTTAGACCAGGGGGATGGCCGAATGAGTTGAACGTCCATCTCCCGTTTTGGTAGATCGTGGGATTCGAACCTACAGTTTCGAACCCTAGTCGAGTCAAACCAATTACTTAACATTTTATATTTGTCGCTTCCTAGCCAGGCTGTCAGCATTATTAGGATAGGGCAAGGAGTGGTTAACTCAGTGGCAAGATAATGTGACTGAGTGGGAATTCAGATCATGTGCTGGTCTCCCATCGGGGCAGCACTATAAAGTCGCCATGAGTGTGCACTCTCACAAATCGGTACCCGTCCTGATATGACCTCAGATGTTGCCAGTATGTAAACTCCAACAACCAACAACATCCTATATATGTGTGTTTGTGTGTGTTTGTTTGTGTTTGTGTGTTTGTGTGTTTGTGTTTGTTTGTGTGTGTGATAGGGTGGTTGGGTGTGTACTGCCTCTGGTTTGTTATTTTACCAAATTCATTTCATTCTTCGTTGTTATTCAGTGTATGCCTCTTTTTTTATGTGTGTGTGCTTTTAGGGTTCTTAGTTATTTTGACTAATTATTTTCATTTTTTCTCATTTCTCCTTTATTTGAAAAAGAAAAAAAAAAAACGACAATTTAACCCCGAAAACAAACAGTACAGAAAATAATCATCCCAACGGTTCCTTAAATTTCTGACCGTCAATCCTGATCGGATTTGGAAAATCAATAAGATAACAAAATATGGTGTGAAAAAAACTGTTTTCACCAATGGCCTGTAGACCTTTTATCCGGTGTTTTGTAATACATTATTCCGAAGAATAACAGATTTAAACCACTCCATCCCCCTTTTGAATTGAATACAAAATAAGCGATGCAATTACCACCTCCCACTGTTATGAACAAACACTCCTACTTACAGCGCAGCAGAACCCTGCTGCAAATAAATAACAGAAACTGATTCTTTAATATTTTGTTGTTATAAATATGTTTATTCTGCTGAATAAGTTGGGTTTTTTTCATCAGCGCCAAGGGACTAGTCTTTCAGCCATTTTTCAATTCAGGATTATTTACATACAAATTATATTTCGAGTATCTTTTCATTAATATCCGCAAACACTAGATATTAATTGCACAATTTGCAGTATGCAGCATAATGGATTCTTGTTATGTACTTTACCTACATTGATTGATTGGTGATTTCTTTACGCCGTGTCAGCAGCATAGGCCATATTCACAGTGAGTTTAACTACAAGTACCACAGTGATATGGCAAAACTTCTTGGTTGTTCATTGATTGGCGATGATGACAGCACCTCATCATTTGTTGTGAACTCGTTGATGACCGATGAGTCCAATTTGTGCTCAGAATGTGTGTTGACACATTGGACATGTCTGTGTAGCTGCAGTTAGAGAGTCTGGTAGGACAATCTTTTCTCTGCTGACACTTTTGTTTAGTTTGAGATATACGATCTATTTCAAACTGTGTTGCGTCTTTGCAAATAGAAGGACGCCATGAACTCCTGTCCCTGGCCACTATTTCCCAGATTGTAGTGTGTTAACATTACATTTCTTCCAGTTGGTTGGTTGGTTGTTGGAATTTTACGTCCTGGCAACATCTAAGGTCATACCAGGATGGGTACTGACTTGTGACAGTGCACACTCGTGACAACTTTAAATATAGTGCTGCCCCACTGCGAGACCAGGCTGCCAGCACCATGACCCAATACCCCACTCAGTCACATTATCCTGACACTGAGCTGACCAGTCCTTGCCCTATCATATTAATTCTGAACACCAGGCTAGGAAGCAACAAGTATCAATTTCATGAGTCATTGCTTTGACTCGACCGGGAAACAAGTTCCCGATCTCGTGGTCGCGAGGCCAGCGATCTACCGATTCGGCTATCACGCCCTCTCTTCTTCAGGTTGTATGGATCGATGTCAATATTTTCGCGGCATTTAGATTATGCTCAGAAGTTACATATGAAGAATTACAAAAATATGTTAAATAAGCCTCATTTTGGTTGAGCATGCCACGCCCATCTCCCACCAGAGGGCGGGGTCTGATCAGCACGATGGGGTGCCAAGTACCAAATGAAACCTGCCCCCTGCACGCGAGTAGCGTCTTGAATTGTTTATTGTTGCCGCTTACACATGTCAGTGGGCATAAATAACATCTAACCGTGAGTATCACATAGCCAAGCAACAATTTGGTCCGGAGATGCACTAGCGGAGTAGCTTTCTGTTAATTTTGTATTATGGGAGGTGTGTGGGTGTGTGT
The DNA here is from genome assembly GCA_030323885.1 of Branchipolynoe longqiensis. Lineage (NCBI taxonomy): Eukaryota > Metazoa > Annelida > Polychaeta > Phyllodocida > Polynoidae > Branchipolynoe > Branchipolynoe longqiensis. The sequence goes on from CM059195.1 coordinate 38,925,115, forward strand.
GGGGGTGAGGGTGAGGGGGAAGGGGTGGAGGGTGTTTCAGGGCGAGGGTTGTTGGTTAATTGGTGGTGTCAGGTTCACAACCAAAACAAAACACTACAGCTTCCAATGCTTGCATTTCATAACAGGTATATTTAGATTGATGGTTGGTTGTTGGAGTTTTACGTCCTGGCAACATCTAAGGTCATATCAGGAAGGGCACCGACTTGTGACAGTGTACACTCATGGCAACTTTATAGTGTTGACCAACTGTGAAATCAGGCCACCAGCACCATGACCCGATATCCCACTCAGTGACATTATCCTGGCACTGAGCTAAACCAGTCCTTGCCCTATCCTATTAATGCTGAGCACCAGGAAAGGAAGCGACAAGTATCAATTTGATAAGTCATTGGTTTGACTTGACCGGGAACCGAACTGCCGATCTCCAGAACGCGAGGCCCGCGCTTTACCGATTCGGCTACCGTGCCCGGTGTATTTAGATCGAAGCTGCAAAATCCAATGAAAGTATCAAATCTTCGACCGGACGTGGTGACCGAACGAATCGCTAGAGCACAGGTTTCTCGTGCGGAAGGTCGGGAGTTTGAATCCCGGTCGAGTCAAACCAATGACTTACCAAATATATGCTTGTCGCTATCTAGCCTGGCGCTTGGCATTACTAGGGTAGGGTAAGGACTGGTTAGCTCAGTATCAGGATAATGTGACTGAGTGGGAAATCGGGTCATGGTGCTGCTGGCCTGGTCTCCCAGTAGGGCAGGACTATAAAATCGCCATGTGTGCGCACTGTCACAAGTTGAAACCCGTCCTGATCTGACCTTAGATTTTGCCCGAACGTAAAGCTCTTAACAAACAACATCATCATCATCGTCATTATGCTGTTGGTCGTGATGCGACAAAGACTGCTTTCATTACTTGACTGCCGCTCTCCATTGAGCTCTCTGCTGTGAGAACATTTCATGAAAGCTGCCTGCAAAAGTGTTGAAGTGCTGCTGGCTTTTGCAAGTTACCAGCGGCACTCTCTCGGGGAGCAAATAGAGGTTTCACACCATCAAGAACATGTCAAGACAGGCGCAAAACTATTTGTCCCTGCAGTGGCTGGTCAGGAGATATTGGGAGTTCCATACATCAACCGCCCTTAATGCTACCATGGTGCCATGGTTTTCTGTTTAGGGTTTGCTCCCTTAGCCTTCGGTTCTGTCAAGAACCTGTACCACAAGGCAGTGGTTTACAACTCTGCAAGGCAGGGGCGTCAAACTCCCTGAGGTGCTGCAATACCTGCAATACCTGCATACAGACAAACAACAACAACATCATTAAAAACAAAATTAAAAACTTATCTACATTTGATTCAATATTTCCCACTTAGATACAAGTGCACTTAATAAGCATCTTCTGTTGTATAAGTCAATTTAATAGAACCTGTCGCTGCTGAACCATCTGCGGTCAGAGGTTGACAAGCACACCAAAACTAAGTATGCATGTTTAACAATTTCTAAGATAAACTATATGATCACTGTTCCTGTTGCTTAGGCAACAGGGTAATACGTATGTGGGAAAGGGCAACATTGGCACTACCTGGTTGAAGCCAGCAAAGTCTCGCCACCTGGTGTAACTGTTTGGAACTACGAGCCGGCACCACGCCCAACTCACTTCCGCCCAGCTGCCGGCCCTGGCACTTCTAACCAAGAGGCCATACCAACTAGTTGGCCACCCTCCAAACTTGCCGCCCCACCCACCCGCAAATAGAAGTTTTAACGGATAGGGTTGAGTGCCTGATTTCCTCCTGATCCGTTGTGGCAGGAAATCGCAAACCCCTGGAAATTGCACACCCCAGGGTTTGCAATTTACTAGGAAATCCCCCCCCCCCATGGAAATTGCAAACCGCCTATGCTTTGTAGCATTTATCACCCCAAGCATGACAGCTATATGTTTGATTTGTGAACTTCTACCAGATCTGAGGGGATAAAATGGATTCAAGGAGGATCAAGATGGATTAATCCTAATGAAAACATCTTTGCGACAGTCCAATTCGTAATTCCGACTGCACATGCTCTGAAAACGGCAATGATACAGATAGTTGTACTGGCTTTTCTTAATGATATAGTCTAATATCTTTGACACAAATTGACATGTTCCCCTCTCCTTCTTGTGAGTGATAGCAGGAATATGGGCCTTGCTGTGACAGGCATGAAATTAAAAATAATCAACTAATCCATCTTGTGAGGGATCCCCCTTATATCAAAATAAATGTGGCTTAATTATGCTTACATAAATACTATTTTTACAATAGACCAGTTCGTAATTCCAGCATCACGGTGCATTGTGGGAAATTAAAAGCAAAACAAACCTGCACAAAGCACATGTGCTTGCTTTAAGACTGCCAAACATGGTGGGTTTGCGATGTCCAAGGGGATATGTGATTTCCTAGGAAATCGCAAACCCCCCATGCCCATATATGGTATCAGGGTTTGCGATTTCCTAGGAAATCACAAGTGGGGGCTTACGATTTCCTGCAACTAGAGACTGTAAGATTAACTTTACATTGCACTACAGTACTGAATAGAATATCTGTACTGAATAAAAGATATGTTAGTAGCCTTTTGCCCCCAACATGAATTAAAATTATATGAATAATTAAGTTATGTTTGTCATGCTACTGTTCCGTTCAAGGAGAGGTACACTCGCGATAATTTGTCGAGTGTCACTTGTATCGGTTGTTGGTATTGTCAGTCCCGTTCCGGCCTGCTAATTGGCTGATGGAGTGGCTGTTTGCGATGACATATGTAATGTATGTACGTCGACCGGTACACGCAGGTCACCAGCAGCAACTTCACACTCGATGACATTTTACTCTTCGCAGCCCTTTGTGCAAAATTGGCTGCGCGTTATGATCCCACCGAAAGACACGTCGTCCTGTGCTGTGCTGCCACCCTAGGCACCGTCAAGTGTAATTGATGTTATGCGTCATCAATAGGATAAGAAAAGTAAACAAAGAAAAACCAATTGCCTTCATCTGTATGTGTGTATGTCAATGTTCAATCCTCTACTCTACCCCGGTCATCTAATTTTGTCATCGGTAATTGCTACTACGCTATACCTATTTGAACTCAATTCATATATATATTTAAATTAATTATTCAGTTTTAATTCTCCAATTGAAAAAGACGGGGTCGAATTAACTCAGATTTGTGCAGGCATGATTAATGATAGTCTGGAAAAAAACAATGCTGTTGCTTAATAATGTTGCTTGTTTGATGTGCAAATAGGTGAACAGTTGTCCGATAGGCATGTCCCTAACTAGGTTAGAGGGGGAGGCTGTTTCTGTATTCCTGACAAATTTGACAACGTGACACTAGATCCTCTATTTGATTACTCATACCTGGCCAAAATATCGTGTCACGTGCTAATTGTTTACACCTTACGATACCTAAGTGTGATTCATGTATTTTGTGCAACATTTCTGTTTGTAATGTACGTGGAATAACAATTCTATTGTCTTTCAAAACCAGGTCATTATGGACTGTAATGTCATTCTTGTACGTAAAAAATGGCTTTACATCGGGGCGGAGATTATTACTACGATTGGGCCAACCATGCTTTGACAAGTATATTACTCGTTGTAGCGTATCGTCTTTCTGGACTTCCTGCCATACCCTTGTTACTCCATCACTTCCCATTCCAATCTCTGCCACCGTGAAATCATCATCGAACAAGTTGTCAGGTGTAGTCAAGGTGGTGTGAGCTCTGGACATCGCGTCTGCAAAGTACATCAGCGTGCCTTTAATGTGTGTTACCCGTATGTTGTAATTTTGCAGTCTCATCCTCATGCGTTGCATTCTAGATGACAACGTATGTATGGACTTATTCATAATAGCTACCAGTGGTTTGTGGTCTGTTTGGACTGTCACTTCTTTGCCGAATATATACTCATGGAATTTAGTGCACCCGAAACATATTGCTAATAATTCCTTTTCTATGACAGCATAGTTTGATTGTGTTTTGTCTAAAGCCTTCGATGCCATGGCCACCGGTTTATTGTCCTGAAATAATGTAGCACCTAGTCCAGACTTAGACGCATCTACTTGCAATACAATATCTTGTTTTACATCAAAATATTTTAATACAGGGGCCTTGGTGAGCAGTTCCTTTAGTTTGGCAAAAGAATCCATTTGTTCTTGTTGCCAGTGCCACGCTACATCTTTGCTAAGTACAGTATGTAATGGCTTGGCTAGGTCTGCCAAGTTGGGTATGAACTTACTGATGTAGCCTACCATTCCCAAAAACCTTTGCACCGCCTTTTTATCACCAGGTGTCGGCATGTCTACAATTGCCTGCACACGTTCCTTGCTTGGCAGTAGGCCCTGAGGCGTCAGTAAGTGACCTACATAGTTAACTTGAGATTGGCATATTTTAGATTTCTTGGGATTCAGCGTTAGGTTGAATTTTCTGGCCCTGTCCAAAACCGCTCTAAGTCTAGTATTATGTTCTTGAATGGTGTTCCCATAGACCAGAATGTCATCAGTAATTACGTTCACCCCATCTAAATCTCCCAGTATGCCATTCATCTCTTCAATGAAGATATCGCCAGCTGTTTTAATTCCGAAAGGTAAACGTGTGAATCTAAACCGACCCCACGGTGTATTGAATGTGCACAGGTTGGAACTCTGTTTATCTAAATGAACCTGCCAATACCCACTATTATCATCATCACCTGCCAACATTCACGATTCGGCGAGGAGAATAAATAAACATGGTGCATTTATGTCCAGCCATCACCCTCGCCATTACCCGCATTAAAAGGTGATGTAAACGAGTAATATCTATATATATATATATATATATATATATATATATGTATATATATATAGTGACAGTGTAGCGTCCAGGATAGAAGCGTACCGATGTGGAGCCACCGGTCACGTGGTTGGAAGGGGGTGGGGCATAAATTAAGTAAGCCACCCTATCAATAATAAGGTAGTAAATAAACATATAATCCCTTTCGTGCCTTTATACTCGCATAATGCTTGTACATCACATATTTTTGTGTGATGTGTGTATTTATGCTGCCCATAACGGTTAAGTCTAATGACTTGTTTTCGCTGCTAGACAGTAATAGTCTTGTGACTCGCCTTCTTTTTATCACCTTCAGTTGTTGTGTAGCTAACTACTGCATGCATTCTTTCTCTGTTTGTAAGCATTCTCCCATATCCCCCAAACCTCTGTGAGTTTGTTTGTTCTACAATTGGATAATTGTTTGGTTACCAATAGTTAATTTCTCTGAATGTCTTCACCTTGCTGTGTTAGAGGTCATTAGGTTTTGATTTTAAGTTTAAAGTTTACCTTTTGTATGTATCATTAGTCTAGCAGTGCATTTAGCTCTCTTTTGATTAATGTGTTATGTTTCTATTGTACCTGGGCTTCTTTCTTCTACTCCCAGTGTATTCCATTCCCTTGCCTTCATGTACTCGGTACTCCTCTCATATGATCTGTTTTTGGTTCTGTTTCTTATCAGTCTGGGGCCATCACTACCTCTTGTTGTCTTTTTTGTTACCTGCACACTCCCAGGCTTCCTTGTCTCCCTGAATGCTGCTATTTTGAGATGTGCTTTTCTCCTGTCATTTAGTGTGTTGACTCTTGCTTTCCTATGGAGATCATCAGTTGGGTGTCTATGTTCCACAAAAACACGCATATATATAGACAAATTCCGGGCGCAAGTGACAGTGGTAACGCCGGAAGTTAAGGTCCGTGCCGGTGGTGGCGCCACCAGTCCTCGTATGAGTAAGGAGCAGATACATGAAGAGTACCCATTGGTTAATAATACAATATAATAATATAATATATCAATATAATAGAATAATCCTTTCCGCATTTTTATAGTCGCATAATGCTGATACATCATATACATATATACACATATATATATAAATATATATATATAAATACACGTCATGTATGCATATAGCACCGTAATGGAAAGCTTGAAAAAAAATCTTAAAGAAGATCGAAAGGTAAGTTTCAATTTGAGATTTGCTAGTGATATTTAGAACAGAGGCACATTTGACGGTTTTCTATTTTCAACAAATCAAGATTTATTGCAATACCGAACGTATTTAGGCCAATGGAGGATTTATGGACGTGGGTTTTGTTGGAATTTAAAATTAATGTTGCGACATGTCGGAATGAACCATATAATGTCAGAATAATTTCTCACACACAAAACCCCAGAAACATGAGTAGGTTTGTGAGCCAAGATATGTATTTAATGGAATTCAAGCTAATCAGGGGAGCGGGATGTAGCTCCGGCTGTAGAGTGTCACCTGTGAAGGAGTCGGTCATTCTATCGATCCTGTCAGTGAACCCATTTGCAGTCTGGGTTATTTTCCATTGCAACCAGTGGTCCACAATTGGTTCATCAAAGGCTGTGGCATGTGCTTTCCTGTCTGTGGGAAAGTGCATATAAAAGACTCCTTGCTGCTTAATGAAAATAGTAGCCAATGTTGTGACAGCGTGTTTCCACCAAAGAAATGTCAGAATGACCTTATGTTTGACGTCCAATAGCCGATGATAAAAATCCAATGTGCCCTAGAGGCATTGTTAAATAAAACAAGTTTTTTTTGTTTCAAGACAACCAATGTCAGTTAGAGTGAGGCGGCCTTTTATAGTGAGTGCGACGCCCGCGCATGCGCAGTGATTGCCCCCAATTGCTCACGATGCGCACGCGTACTGACAACTTGAGTATCGGCAAACTGCCATCGAACTGCAGACGAGTTGCCATGGCGATGGCGATGGGTACACGCGCTGAATACGCGAGTGCCGCCAGGTGGCTCCGTTGTATCGGGTATACCTTGTCGTTAGGTCGGATATACTGCTGGTATTTGGCGGTAAAAGTAATGCTGGTTTTGCTGTCACGGTATCTCGCACTTACTTAGAGATGCACTTACTTAGATATGCACTTACTTACACACACGCTCGCGCACACTCACGCACTCACACATTCACGCACTCACGCATTCACTCACGCATGCGCCCACTGCAGTGCACTTTTGGAATGAGACAAGGTAAGTCTAACACATTATGGCCGAATGAGTTGAGCATCCGTCTCCCGTTTTGGCAGATCGTAGGACTCGAACCCATGGGTTTGAACTCTGGTCGAGTCAAACCAATGACTTAAAAATTGATACCTGTCGCTTCCTAGCCAGGTGCTCAGCATTATTAGGATAGGGTAAGGACTGGTTGGCTCAGTGTCAGGATAATGTGACTGAGAGGGATATCAAGTCATGGAGCCATTTAAAGTAGGTCCCATGGCTGGTCGATTTAGAGAGGTTTTACTGTATTCCATAAAGAACGCCTATCCAGCTGCGTATGTATTCCTTGGCCTACGTCACTATGAAAAGGGTCATAATGGCTGAATGAGTCTAATAGACACAGCTTCATTATAAATACTCTCGGTATTGATCAAGCCCTAATTAACTCCACAAAATAGGTAGTTCCAATTATAAATAGTCGTATTTGATCATAGAAAGTATGTAATAAGTAAAGTTATGTTGGTCACGTGACTGTCCCTTTAAGTTGGTTGTTGGAGTTTTACGTCCTGGCAACATCTAAGGTCATATCAGGACCGGCACTGTCCCTTTAAAGGTCAGGGTTGGGAGGAACGCGCAACCAACCCCCACTTCCGGTTGTCGCAGCTTCAGGGACGCGGCAGCCAGTTGTTGTTTGCTTGCTTGTTTGTTGGGGTTTTGCGTCCTGGCAACATCTGTGGTCACATCAGGACGGGGCAGCGGGCAGCAAAGTAGCAACCGCCACTTGGACAGATCAGGCCTTTCTATGGTGGCTATGGCAACCGTGTCAACCGCAGTAACCGATCGGTGTGTACGCACACACACACACACAACCCCCGGAACCCGGAACCCGGAACCCGGAACCCGCACTCACCACCCCAAACCCACAACCTCACATCAAATCAATATCCAATCAATACAAACTGCTATCCCTCTTCCATCCCAACCCATGTTATTATTTTCCTCTTTTTTTTTATGAAATAAAATCCCATAGTTGTTGATTAAATAACTGGTAAATAAAAAAAAGTTCATCTTTAAAATAAAAAGACAAAGTAGAAAATCGTGGCTGTATTCAAGTAAAATATAAACGATATTGTCACACATTTCCCGAGGTGCAAATCGGTAGATTTCTCCTTATATGCCCCCGCCCCCCCCCCCTTCCCCCCTCCCACCTCCCTCCTCCGCGCTCCCCCTACCTCCTCCCGCCTCCCCACCTCCCCCTCCCGTCCTCCTCCCCCCTCCCTTCCCTCCTCCCCGCCTCCCCAACCGTCCTCCCTAACCTTCCCCCTCCCATCCCATCCTACCTCCGGCCCCCTCTCCCCTCGCTCCCTACCACCTCAACCCTCCCGTTCCCTCCCACCTCCTCCCTCCACTCTCTACCCCCTTCCACCTCTCCTCTCCCTCTCCCTCCTCCCCCCCCCCCTGCCCCCTCACTTAGATTCCCACCTCCTCCCTCCTCGCCCCACCTCCTTCCTCCCCCTCTCCCCTCCTCCTCCTCCCTCCCCTCACCCCTACTCCCCTCCATTTCCCCTCTCCCTCGCCACTCTCCCCTCCCTCCCACCTCCACCGCTCCCAGTCCCCTCTCCCTCCTCCCTCACCAACTCCCTCCCTCTCTCCCCTCCCCCTCCCCTCCTCCTCCCAGTCCCCCTTCCCATCCCTCACCCCCCTCCCTCTCCCCTCTCCCTCGCCCCTCTCCCCTCCCTCCTACATCCTCCCCCTCCCCCTCCCACTGCCCTCTCCCTCCTCCCTCACCAACTCCCTCCCTCTCATCCCTCCCCATCCCCCTCCCCGTCCCCCTTCCCCTCCCTCACCCCCTCCGCCCTCCCCCTCCCCTCCTCGCTACCCCACCCACTCCCTCCCCTACCCCCTCCTCCCCCTCCTCCCCTCCCCTCCACCTCCGTCCTCCCCTCCCCCTTCCTCCTCCTCCCATCCCCCCTCCCCTCCCTCCTACCTCCCCGCTCCACTCCATGACCCCCCTCCCTACTTCCACCCTCCCTCCTCCCCACCACCCCCCTGTCACGTGGCACCCTTCATCCGGGGAATACAGGCCTCCGTCAGGGGTCCGGGCACCAGGCATTTCAGCTGAAATCAATTCCACCACAATCTTCACAAGCGCCACACATGCACTCCATCCCACACCCGCGCCAACCCGACTCGTAATGGAGCAGTTATAGCGATGGAGGGCATGTTTTCTCCTTTTCACCCCTTTTTTCTTCTCTTTTTAATTTCTTTTCTCTCTATTTTCCTCTTTTTTTCTCGCTTTTTTCTCTCTTTTAAATTTAGTTTTTCTCTTTTTTCTGCTCTTTTCACTTTTTTCTTCTATTTTGTTCTCCATTTTTTTCTGCTTTTCGCTCTCTTTTTTCTTCTATTTTTTTCTCCACTTTTTTCTGGTCCTTTCTCTCTTTTTTCTTCTAATTGTTTCTCCACTTTTTCCTGCTTTTTTTCTCTCTTTTTTCTTCTATTTTCTTCTCCACTTTTTTTCTGCTCTTTTCTCTCTTTTTTCTTCTATTTTCTTCATCACTTTTTTCTGCTTTTCTCTCTCTCTGTTTTCTTCAATTTTTTTCTCCTCTTTTTCTTCTCTTTTTGTTGTTAACCACAAACCCAAACCTGCATGTGAAAGAGAGTGGACGATAGACGGTAATTAGAAAAGCCACAGAAGAAAAGATTGGTCTAACTAAATATCACGATCTAATGAGTCAATTATAATGTTTATTGAACACGGGATATGTATTTGGAGATTAAATCTATTCAAGAAAATATGCTGCAGTTTTCATATGTCCATGAACCGGGTTTATTTAATATTTTGTCTGTTTTTGTCAATTTCTTTCTCCGAGGAATTACCGTTTTTATGCGCGAATTAAAGTTATTTTTAATGTGTCTCCTTGTTTTCTCTTTTCTTTTAGATTTAATCTCTTATTTCAAGTTGTCATTTTCTTTCAGATTTGCTTACGTCTATTTTCTTTTTAAATTCTGTCATGGGTTTTTCAGTTTTTTTCTATAAGAGGGTTTGGGAATTTTCTTTGGTGTTAATCCAGGCCCTTAAGGATCAAACATGTCATCTAAGTGATTTTTTTGTTTGTTTTAAATATGTCTGGGATTTTCTCTTTTCTATTAGCGGAATTGGTGTTTTTGGTGGCTGAAGATGATTTTCTTTGATGTTTCTGCTCACAAACTTATCCCTTTAGCGGGTAGGGTGTTTGTGTGTATGGTTTTGGTGGGTTTAGTAAAATTGTGTCTGCTTTTGTGTATGTGGTTGTTTTCTTCTATGAGCTAGTCGGGCAAATTTTGTTGGTGTAGTTAAAAATTTTCTTTAATATGTCTGAGGGTTTCTATATTTTTTTCTTTTAAATTGTTTTGTGAGTTATTTACTGGTTTACAGTTTTGAATAATTATGTCTGTTCTTTCCCCTCTTTTCTTTGAAAGGGTTTGACGGGTTTTTATTCTTTTGAAATTCAAGGTTTTTTCTATTTTCTTTTCTTTATCCAAAATGTGTATTCAGTTCTTCTCATTTCATTAAGGGGGGTTGGCGATTTAGAAAAAAAAAATGTTTGCAAGCCGAATGAAAAAAAACTAATCCTGGCAATAACGTGGATAAGCAACATGCTCATCTTGGATCCCTCCTTTTTCGTTATTCAAATGCTAATTTCTTCTTATTACCGTTGAACCAATAGTCTAGTTACATAATGCGTAATTATTAATAATTATTGATAATTAATTATTATTGCACCAATGGCTGCAAGTTCTATAGCTACAGAGCAGTTATAGCAGTACATGACGACAGTAGTATAAGAACTCAACTCTACCAGTGAGTGTGACAGTACCATATGGACCCAACCACAGCAGTGTGGGGGTGACAGTAGCATAGGGATACAACTATAGCAGTATAGGTGACAGTATCATAGGGAGTATCCAACTACAGCAGTGTGGGGGTGATAGTAGCATCAGGATACAACTATAGCAGTTTGGGTGACAGTAGCATAGAGATCCAACTACAGCAGTGTGGGGGTGACAGTAGCATAGGGTTACAACTATAGCAGTGTGGGTGACAGTAGCATAGGGATATAACTATAGCAGTATGGGGGTGACAGTAGCATAGGGATACAACTATAGTAGTATGGGTGACAGTATCATAGGGAGTATCCAACTATAGCAGTGTGGGTGACAGTAGCATAGGGATACAACTATAGCAGTGTGGGTGACAGTAGCATAGGGATATAACTATAGCAGTATGGGGGTGACAGTAGCATCGGGATACAACTATACCAGTGTGGGTGACAGTAGCATAGGGATATAACTATAGCAGTATGGGGGTGACAGTAGCATAGGGATACAACTATAGCAGTGTGGGTGACAGTAGCATAGAGATCCAACTATAGCAGTATGGGGGTGACAGTAGCATAGGGATACAACTATAGCAGTGTGGGTGACAGTAGCATAGGGATATAACTATAGCAGTATGGGGGTGACAGTAGCATAGGGATACAACTATAGCAGTATGGGTGACAGTATCATAGGGAGTATCCAACTATAGCAGTGTGGGTGACAGTAGCATAGGGATACAACTATAGCAGTGTGGGTGACAGTAGCATAGGGATATAACTATAGCAGTATGGGGGTGACAGTAGCATAGGGATACAACTATTGCAGTATGGGTGACAGTATCATAGGGAGTATCCAACTATAGCAGTGTGGGGGTGATAGTAGCATCAGGATACAACTACAGCAGTTTGGGTGACAGTAGCATAGAGATCCAACTACAGCAGTGTGGGGGTGACAGTAGCATAGGGTTACAACTATAGCAGTGTGGGTGACAGTAGCATAGGGATATAACTATAGCAGTGTGGGGGTGACAGTAGCATCAGGATACAACTATAGAAGTGTGGGTGACAGTAGCATAGGGATATAACTATAGCAGTATGGGGGTGACAGTAGCATAGGGATACAACTATAGCAGTATGGTTGACAGTATCATAAGGATCCAACTATAGCACTGTGAGGGTGATAGTAGAATAGGGATACAACTATAGCAGTATGGGTGAGAGTATCATAGGGATCCAACTATAGCAGTGTGGGGGTGACAGTATCATCGGGATACAACTATAGAAGTATGAGTGACAGTAGCATAGGGATACAACTATAGCAGTTTGGGTGACAGTAGCATCGGGATACAACTATAGCAGTGTGTGTGACAGTAACATCGGGATACAACTATAGCAGTGTGTAGGTGACAGTAGCATAGGGATACAACTATAGCAGTGTGGGTGACAGTAGCATAAGGATACAACTATAGCAGTATGGGTGACAGTATCACAACAATACAATTATAGCAGTGTGGGGGTGAAAGTAGCATAGCGATACAACTACAGCAGTATGGGTGACAGTAGCATAGGGATCCAACTATAGCAGTGTGGGGGTGACAGTCGCATAGGGATGCAACAATAGCATTGTGGACCGCGTACAGTATGATCATACAGTCAATTTAGCTTGAAGGCTGCTTATTGCCTTCGCAGTTTGGCGGCAAACACACACAAAACAGGAGGGAGTTGGGGAAGGGGGTTGTCTCTTCGGAAAGCCTGTAGGCAGTTTAGCGGAGAGATTAATGATCGCCACGAAATAGCAGATTCGATTTCCGGTCAATGCAAAATGTGATTTTCTCCCCCATTATGAGCTGCAATGCACTGGAGGAGGGAGAGGATAGGAGGGAGCAGGGTGCTGGAAGTCTGTGGAGGAAGACCGTTGTGTGGAGGAGGAGAAGGAAGAGGAGGAAGAGGAAGATCTCAGGAGGAGTTATGTGAAGGAGGAGATCTGTAGAGGAGGAGGAAAAATAGCTCTGTGAGGAGGACTTCTGTGGAGGAGGAGGATGAGGAGGAGAAGAAGGAGATCTCTGTGTGGAGGAGGAGGAAGAGCTCTCTGTGGAGGAGGAGGAGATATGTACAGAAGGAGCATGAGGAGATCTGTGGAGAAGGAGGAGTAGCTGAAGTCAGAGCTCTGTGTGGAGGAGGAGGAGAAAGATAAGGAAGAGGAGATTGGTGGAGGAGGAAGAGATTTGTGTAGGAGGAGATGAAGGAAGAGCTTTGTGTGGATGAGGAAATCTGTACAGAAGGAGCATGAGGAGATCTGTGGAGAAGGAGGAGTAGCTGCAGTCAGAACTCTGTGTGGAGGAGGAGGAGGAAGATAAGGAAGAGGAGATTGGTGGAGGAGGAGGAGATTTGTGTAGGAGGAGATGAAGGAAGAGCTTTGTGGGGAGGAGGAAATCTGTGGAGGAGGAAGAGGAAGAGAAGGAAGCAGAAGATACCTGTGAAGGAGGAGAAAGAAGAGGAGGAGGAAGAAAAAGAGATAGGTGGAGGAGGAAGAGGAGGAGGGGGAGGAAGAGCAAGAGATCTGAGGAGGAGCAGGAGGAGGGGGGAGATATCTGTGGAGGAGGAGAGCTGAAATAAGTACTTTGTGCGAATGAGGGGGAAGACGATGAGGAAGAGATCGTTCGAGGAGGAATAGGGAAGGGGTAATCTACCCCTCTGTCTGAGTGTCTGTCATCATTGGTTTACCTGAACTGCCTGTTGGGTCTCTCCAGCAACGCTTTGCAATTCCACGACAACAGACAACATATGCGCAAAGGCTGCCTCACACCTCACGACAGTCTGACTTGAATTGCATGGAAATTGGGAAATCCATTCCCAAATTCCAGTGTATGAGATAGATATACCATTAGGGTTGATACTGAAGAATATAGAGCATCAATTCGGGTATGACAAAAACGGGGATGACAATAAATTAAACAGTGGAGGTGGGAAGCCTTCTTTATTTGCGTTGGTCTTGAAAAAATAGCCCTACCTATACAAAAACTTAAAATCCAGGAATGGAGTCACAATACGACAAGGCAAGGACAGCGGAAGTGGCCAGGTGGTGGCGCCAGTGTCGAATCCTAGAGCTCTCCTGCAGTAAACGTATATATATATATATATATATATAATTTATAATAAATACATATAGTTAAATGACTAGCAAAGCTCCGCCCATATATAAATATATATATAAATTGGGCTACGACAGAGGAGACAAGAAAGAGTCAAGAATAGGAGTGCTGGAAGCCTACCTGTATTTACCGAGGCCCATCTGGCTGAGCAATAAACCGCCCTACCTACAGAACAAAAGTTAAAAAGCAGCGCTCATGTGATCCTGATGCGCTCTGGCTGGCATCTGCCTAAATGGTGGTGGCGCCAGGATAGCACAGTGGGTTCCGGCCCGCAGAAAATAGCACAATAAATACAACGTTATTACAAATAGCAGCATTAAATGCAAGGATCCTAAACCCATATAGGATAGAACCTCCGCCCTTTTATATTCATAGTAATAAATAAGCATTATGCGAGTATAAACTCACGTAAGGGATTATATGTTTATTTCCTACCCTAAATATTGATGGGGTGGCTTACTTGATGCATGCCCCCCCCCCCCCCCCTCTGACCACGTGACCGGTGGCTCCACCCCCGGCACGCCTCTATCCTGGACGCTACACTGTCACTTGCGCCCGAGATATTTTTATAATTCCATTAAATTGTGCATATATGTATGTGAGTGTGTTTGTGTGGAAGGGAAGGAGGGAGGAGGGAGGGGTAGGGTGGAGGGGAGGGTGGAGGGAGAAGGTGGAGGGGGGGTGGAAGGGGATAAAAGGGAGGGGAAAGGTTAGGGAGAGGAGGAGAAGATGGGGAAGGAGGAGGGGGATATAGAGAGAAAGGTGAGGATAGAGAGGGGAAGATGAGGGTGATTGAGAGGGGTAGGTAACCAAAGTTACAAGGTTGAATTTATAATTGGTGCCGATAATTGGTGCTGATCCCCAATCAATGGGCCTCAAGAGAGTTTATCGCGGTGCGTGAGGCGGGCTTTAACAGCGTCTCACCGGGATCGATGTCACCCGGATGTAGATGACTAGAGACCAGTAACAGAGGCCATATTAGGTGGTTATGTGGTGAAGAGCAGAGACCCTGTTTTTTTTTTGGTCCATTAGTTGTTTAAGCAGGGGAAATTTCAGTCATAGACGACTGGTCTTCCTCATTCCACTGCTGGTCGATAGAAAGCCCGAGCCTACACTTTTACCGACCCAAGGGATTTTTAACCTCCCACACCACATAGACATGGTATGAGAGCAACCGGCCTTTGATGACGCTGTAAGTTATACACAGTGGTGGAAATCCAAATTGGCAGAGCTGGGGGGCACGGGGAATCGAACCGCCTACCCTCAGATTAGGAGTCTGACCTAGAAAAAAGTCAGACACTCTAACCACTCCGCCACAGAGAACGCCATTTTCGATTCCCAAACCAGACCGACGGTTTTCACAATCACCAAGGCCGCATCCTGTGTGTAGTATAGTTACTGTAATTAATATAATTAACTTTTTTTGTAAAGCCACTCGCAAGTAATGAATAGTGCTTTGTCATTCCACTGCGTTTGTTCCTTACCACCAATGCCCTCCAGTCCACTCCTGAGTTTCTGTGAAAGATAATTGTATTCAACGACATGTATAGTGTAAGAAAAACATATCATATCGCGCTAGATGGTATTAATTATGTGGTGTAGACCTACAGACTAATTCACGTCACAAGAGAGGCCCCAGAAATGTGTGTTTTAATTCTAGACATATAATTATGTCAGACTACATTCCGGGACACTTCGCGCACCATTGGCTTTCAACTACATCCTGGTTCCCTGTGCCACATTATTTAACATATAATTATGTCTGACTACATTCTGGGACATGTCGCACCTCATTTGATTTCAGCTGTTTACTGTTTTTTGTATGCCGCTGATTATTTAAGATATTATAGTTATGTCAGACTACATTCTGGAACATGTGGCACCCCATTCACTTTCAGTTGCATATTGTTTCCCTGTGCCACATTGCTTAACACATAATTATGTTCGACTACATTCCGGAACATGTGGCACCCCATTTGCTTTCAGCCGTATTCTGTTTCTCTATGCTGCTTATTTTTTAACATATACTTATGTCAGACTACATTCTGGGACATGTCGCACCCCATTTTCTTTCAGTTTCAGCTGTACACTGTTTCCCTGCGCCGCTGATATTTTAACGATATAGCAATGTCTAAAGGTCAAAGCAGGATGGGTACCGACTTGTGGCAGTGCACATTCATGGATATTCAATAGTGCTGCCCCAATGGGATACCGTGCCACCAGCACCATGACCACTCCATCATATTATCCTGACACTGAGCGAAGCAGGGTTTGCCCTATGCTAGTGTAGTAGGCTGCAATGACCTATGAGGCAAGGAACCACATAGACATGGATAGGATGATTGCATCAAGGAGCCTAGGTGGTTAATGTGCTAGCCCCGGAATGGCAAGAATTGTTGGTTCGGATCCTGCTCTAGGCACAATATTTCGCGTTTTCATCACCCTCGTGACACTGGTTTAAATCAATCAATCAATCAATAGGATTCAGCTATAATAGGCCTTGGACCTGTTAGCCGCTCTTAATTAATAGAAATGGAGACAGTTCTTCAGATGTGGTGGATCATAGCAACTGTCACTGGCTCCAAGATATATATAATGCTTGACCAGTATGCATCCAGTCGGGACTTGAAACAGTTCACCGATTCCGCTGCTACGACACTCTCCGGCAGTTCATTCCACAGGTCAACCACCCTAAAGCCGAAAGAGTTGTGTCACGGTTCCAGTCTGACCAGGATCCTGTAGAAGCTGTGTGTTGTGTGGTTTGTTGAACATACCCTGTATATGTACACTTGTAAGTGCATTGCTTGTATGTATGCCATTGTAAGCATTAGATAACTTACGGACATAAACCATTTAAAAGAAACTTACAATTCCAGGGGAACAAGACTTAATGTAATAGTCTGCACCGACCTCTCAGGCAAGGAGCCACACAGACAGGTAGTTGTGGATAAGGTGATTGTATCAGGGAGCCTAGGTAGTGTAATGGTTAGCATGCTTGCCCCAATATGTCAAGTAACGTGGGTTTGAATCCTGCTCTAGGTGCAGTATTTCCCATTTTCAAATAGTAATGCGGAGTGCTCACCAGCCGAAGTGGCAATGAGTGTTAATAGACCCCGCCAGTTAAGCTGGAAAGTACCCGACTGGAGTGGTTCCAGATTCTGCCGACAGATTTCACTAGCTCAGCTGGTGGGGTGTAATATATGTGAAGAGAGCGGCGGTGAAATTCCAGAAGAAAAATACAATATAGTTGTATTTTTGTATATATATTACAAGGATAAGAGCTTGACGCCTGTTGCGATATGAATATCTGCATATAATCAAGCATTTGATTATTTGTCCAAGCATTCTTTACAGAGGTATAGCATGTGAAATCATAGGCAATCGGGGAATGTACCCCACTAGAATGGTTCCAGAATCTATCGACAGATGTCACTGGCTTAACTGGCGAGGTTTTTTGTCTTTGGTTTGATTTGTCCGCGGATTGATTTTGTTTGTTTGTTGGATTTTTGTGCCCTGGCAACATCTAAGGTCATATCAGGATGGGTACCGACTTGTGACAGTGCGCACTCATGTTGACTTCACAGTGCTGCCCCACTGGGAGACCAGGTCACCAACACCATGACCCGATATCCCACTCAGTCACATTATCCTGACACTGAGTCAACCAGTCCTTGCCCTATCCTATTAATGCTGAGCGCTAGGTGAGGAAGCGACAGGTATCAATTTTAAAGTCATCGGTTTGACTCGACCAGGAACCGAAATCCCAAACTTCCGTTTTACGTCCTGGCAACATCTAAGATCATACCAGGATGCCCTTATTCAACAGTATCAGCTGGGTTAAAGTCAAAACGTCGTGGACTGTACGCCGGCCTTAGCCAACACTGGCAGAGTTAGCGTCGATGGACGTAATCGATTAATCAACTCGGGTCACCCGAGCCACTTTTTGGCGCATGCGCACATCCTACAGACTCGGGTTGAATAAACAAATATGCTCAGGGTGGAC
Source organism: Branchipolynoe longqiensis (assembly GCA_030323885.1). Taxonomy (NCBI): domain Eukaryota; kingdom Metazoa; phylum Annelida; class Polychaeta; order Phyllodocida; family Polynoidae; genus Branchipolynoe; species Branchipolynoe longqiensis. Next base: position 38,943,149 of record CM059195.1, read on the forward strand.
AAAATGGTGGCTTAATCTAAAACGTAATATTTTTTTTCAATATCCGATATATGTACAGCAAAATAGGATTTAAAGTATTTTATGATTGTAGAAGCTGACAATCTGGGTTATTAAAAAAAAAGCATTAAAGCAACACATAGGAGTTGTACTGGTAGCGGTTATCCTACAGGTACCAGCACAGATGTGACCTCATCGCTCCTAGCAAACCCCAGCCAAGAGGTGGGTTACTGGGGTCGGGTCGTTTTGCACACGGCACGTGTATTTGTCGACTCCACTCACGGTGGTCGATTTGAAATTCTGATGACTCGGGTGAGCCGAATCGCCCGGGTCGTGTTAATCGATTACGGCCTACACGATTCGGATACTGACTAGTCGTGGCTACCATATATAGAAGACCGGGCAGTGTGACGTGGGCTGGTCCAGTTAGAACCAGTTTCGCACTGTTGCTCTCACCTTCCCAGATACAGTCACGCTCAAATACAGAAAACTGGACCTGGCATTTCTCCAACCATTCTGTAGGTGAATGCATGACGCGAGACTTTAATATTAAATACCAGACGGGATGGCCGAATGAGTTGAGCGCCGGTCCCCCGTTTTGGGAGATCGTGGGATTCAAACCCTTGGGTTCGGGTCCGAACCCTGGTCGAGTCAAATCAATGACTTAAAAATGTATACTTGTTGCTTCCTAGCCAGGCGCTCGGCATTATTAGGAGAGGGAAAGGACTGGTTGGCTCAGGTTGGCTGGTGACCCTGTCTCCCAGTGGGGCACCGCTATAATGTCACCATGAGTGTACACTGTCACAAGTCAGTACCCATCCTAAAATGACCTTAGATGTTGCTAGGACGTAAAACAACAACAAACAACAACGACTAAGGCCGAGTACCTGGCTAGTAAGTGACAAGTATCAATTTGTAAGTCGTTGGTTTGACTCGACAAGGGTTCAAACCCGTGGGTTCGAATCCCAGGATCTACCAAAGCGGGAGACGGACGTTCAACTCATTCGACCATGCCGTCTGGTCCCCCGATATCTGATTAACAGGTTTCAAAACACAGCATTCCTCAATGTACGACATCCTTTATAAAGCAGCACGGTGCTGATCCACTACACATTTGGCATGCCAGGCTCCTTCCTGCGTCGGGTCGTCTGCGCCACCTTGTCTTATTCCCAGATGGTCGCCCATCCAACACCTAACAAGGTTCAGCGCTGTTTAACTTCGGTGATCGATCAAGAGGAGAACCCAGTGTTTCCAACATAGTATTATATCTATATTATTGTTATTATTCATTGGCCCAAAATAAGGTAATTGGGCATATGGTTACAGAAGTGGGGGTTGGAGGTGGGTGGTGACGGGTGGGGTGGAGGTCAAGGGTGGTGCTGATGGGTGGGGAGTGAGGTGAGGGGTGTGGGTGGAAGTGGAGGTGAAGGGTACTAGTGAGGGGTGGGGGTGGGGGGTGAGGGATGGTGAGGGATGGGGGTCAGGGGTGGGGGTAGGGGTGGAAGTGGAGGTGGAGATGAGGGTTGGGGGTGGAGGTGGAGGTGAGGCGTGGTGGTGGGGGTGTGGATGGGGTGGAGGTGGTGGGGGTGGTGATGGGGGTGGATGGGAGGTGGGGGGGGGGGGGTAACAGGTGGAGGTGAGCAGTCGTGAGGGGCTGGGGTGAGTGTGTGTGGGGGGGGGGGGGGATAGTGGTGGGGGGTTGGAGGTGTGTGTGTAGGAGGTGGAGATGAGGGATGGTGGTGAGGGGTGTGGGTTGAGCTGGAGGTTAAGGGTGGTGGCGGGGATGGAGATAGATGTGGAGGTGAGTGGTGGAGGTGAGGGGTGGTGGTGGTGGGGTGCAGGGGTGGATTTTGGGTGGAGGTGGGGTAGGGGTGGAGCTGAGAGGTGGTGGTGAAGGGTGGGGTGGAGGGGAGGTGGATGTGGGGGTGGAGGTAGGGGTGGTGGAAAGAGGTGGGGTGGAGGTGGCGGTGGAGGTGAAGGTGGAGGTGGAGGTGAGGATGGAGGTGAGAGGTGGGGGTTGGTGGGGGTGGAGGTGAGGGGTGGTGGTGGGGGTTGGTGGGGGTGGAGGAAGGGTAGGGTTGTAGGTGAGGGGTGGTGGTGGGTGTTGGTGGGGGTGGAAGTGAGGGGTGGAGGTGAGGGTGGCGGTGGAGGTAGGGTAGGGTTGGAGGTGAGGGCTGGTGGTGGGGGATGGTGGGCGGTGGAGGTGAGGTGTGGGGTTGGAGGTAGGTTAGTGGGTGGAGCTGAGGGCTGGTGGTGATGGCGGGGTGGAGGGGTGTGGAAGGTGCTCATTTGCTGGCATTGTTGGGGATGCAGTGAAGGGGAAAGCAGACACCCCTCCAGCCAATCCCACTCGACATATCTCGCCCTCTTTGATTGGCTGGCTTCCAAACTCAACAGCCAATCACAAAGCACCCTGCTCTGCCGCTTTTTCTCACCCTCCATGGTGCAATAAGCAATCATTCTACTGCTTATCGCCTTCTCACCAACACATCTTTTCAACCCACTGACTGACGCCTCCGTTTGATTTGGTGAAACATTACACCAATCAAGCAGGAAAACAAAAACAGTTCATGCTAGGCTAGCTTTCTCCAACAAAAATACATTATCAAATTGAATCTCATTATAGCTTGTATTATTCACTAATACTATGTAATTTTATATATCGTCATTCACGCACTATGCTTGCATATAGTACCGATGTCAGACCTCCTCGACAAAACATCTCCTCATCGAATGTTGACTGGCCTGCGGGCCGATGATCTAGCCTGTCATGGGAATAAAGTTATGTTCTTCCCACCCGCTGCTTTCTCATTATCTCTGCTCGTGCAGGCAATGTCCACTGCACGTGTTGAGTTGTCCCTATCTGCAAAACCTTACTGGATCAGTGGCTTTATTCATGGGCAGCTATCCAAGATGGTGTTGCCAAATTGAAAGATGGCGTTGCCAAGATGGGGTGGCCCTAAATGAGGTTACTAAACTAAACACTTGTGCCCGGTGTGTGTTAGAGAGAAAGTGATATTAGTTATATAGACACATAATACACTTATGAGATTACTGAATTGGGTGATTCTCTAAAGCTGGGTACCTCATATTTGGTTTCCATGTTACGATGGTAACAATTTAAAAAAAATGTATAGCATGTTTTATAGTATGTTAACGTAACATGGTTAATTCGCCGGGGAGGAGGCAGGGAGCAGCCCGAAACGACACTGATCCGACTCCACCCGCCTCCAGGGGAAAGAACACCCATACCCACCGGCTCTAGTGGCGCCATCTAGCGCTATGGGTGGAACTACTCCCTCCCCCCCTGGTTACAGGAGGAACCACACCCCAGCCTCCCACCAAAATCTCACGTGACCAGGTTTGAACACGAACTGCATCCATGGCCACACAACTCCTCCAGGTGCCGACCGGACAACTCCACCACCTAACTTCACCCACCCACCCACATCTCGAAATGAACAGAACGGGAAGGGTTGAGGGTTCGGATCCAGCCCAGATAACATCAATGGGGATCAAAAGCCCCAGGGACTAAATGAACCATCCACACGGACTAGCACCCGACCACCGACTATCCTGAACTTGAACTGTACATGACCTTGAAGAAAATAAAAACCACTGTATGGTACTTCTGTCTCCGCCTTAAGTGAATTATTGTTGCGTCAGTGTGTTAAGTATGTCAGCATTACTACATGTATTTAATCTATCCCACAAAATGTATTAAAAGTATGCTTGTATGGTTTTGTGCTAAGGGAAAATGTGAAAACTTACAAATTGATGCTATTCATTTCCCGAACCGTTTTTATAACTGTTTTTCTTGTAAGCCATAATCTTGGTTGCTGAAACTGTAATCAATAAAACATTGTTTGAAATTGTTGTGTATCTTAAAATGATGTCCTGAATGTGTGTTTGATTTCCATGTTACACGCGTGATATTAACATATTGCTCAATTTGAAATAGCTTTTATTTCAACTCTGATATAAGCATAACATGGAAACCTTCATATCAAGATGGATTCTGCTATTATTTAGAATGTTTTGCGCTGTATTTTTTAAGTTTTTCCACTTCTGGTTTCCACGTCACACTTTAGTGCCCAGTCTCAGAGAATGATCCAATTACCAGCTTCTTTAACAGATAACACCTGGCTCCTCTAAGCAGTTTACCCATGCAATACATACACCCGACAATCTCGCGTGTTGAACTGATGCCACAACATTGGTTGTTGGAGTTTTAAACCCTGGAAACATCTCAGGTCATATCAGGTTGGGTACCGACTTGTGACAGTGTGCACTCATGGTGGTGTTACAATGCTGCCCAACTGGGAAATCATACCGCAAGCGCCATGACCCAATATCTCCGTCAGTCACATTATCCTGACACTGAGCTAACCAGTCCTTGCCCTATACTAATAATGCAGAGCGCAAAGTACCAACTTAATAAGTCATTGGTTTGACTCGACCGGGAACCGAACTCCCGATCTCCGACGCGCGAGGCCCGCGCTCTACTGATCCAGTGACGCCACACCATTGATAAGCCATACATACAGGCGATGCCAGCAGATTGTCGTGTAGTGTGCGGCGGGCATGGTTGCCCGCGCTGGTCGCCGGTAGCCCGGCGGTGTGTTGCAATCATTGTCAGTCGGATTGTTGGCTGAGCACTGACCTTTATCATGACAGGCCACCTGCTACAAACACCGCCACGCAATTACCGACATATCGCAGGCTTTTATTAACAATTCACCTATAGTTAGGCTGGCAGCCTGGTCTCCCAGTGGGGCAGCACTATAAAGTCGCCATCAATGAGCAATGTCACAAGTCGGTACTCGTCGTGATATGATCTTAGATGTTGCTAGAACCTAAAACAATAAACAAACAAACCTATAGTTAGTTATTTGTTAATCGCAGGCCGTAAAGAAAGTGATGTTTGGTGAATACCGGGATGATGTGAAGTGCGGGTGGGGGGGGGGGGGGTGAACGAAGATAGGGAAAGAATTAATCCCCCTAAAGGCTCTGGCACAAATCATCGGATTGGGGAAATGGAAAGAAACTGAACAAAGTCCGTTGATATCCAGCAAAGTCCGTCTTGTGTCCGTTGCATATGCGTTGCATATTCATTAATATCCCATTGATATCCGGCCCGATCCGTTACAAGTTTTGAACATGCACGAAACTTGGAATGGATGCCGCTGGATTGAGGTCAACAGTCTTTGTCCGGTTTGAGTTTGTTTAGTCCGCTTATCGTCCATTGGCTATCCGTTCATGTACGTTTCATGTCTGTTTCATGTCTGTTTCATGTCCGTTTCATGTCCGTTTCATGTCAGTTTGTCTGGCGGCCTTTGACCCGATATCGCAATATTTTTACACATTTTAATACATTTTGATACTTATCACGCCTGAACACCACCGGACTAGAAAATTCTGTCCATTGCTCAATCCGGCATAGTGTGACAGGCACTTAAAGATAACAAGACAACGAATGAAGAGTTATTCCAAAGATGTGGTTGGTTGTTGGAGATTTACGTCCTGGCAAAATCTAAGGTCATGTCATTATCAGGGCAGGCACTGATTTGTGACAGTTCGCATTCATGGTGACTTTATAGTGCTGCCCTACTGGGAAACCAGACCACCAGCACCATGAGCTGATATCCCACTCAGTCACATTATCTTGACACTGAGCCAGCAAGGCCATGCCGTATCCTAATAATGCCAAGCGCCAGGTTAGGAAGTGACAAGTATACATTTTTAAATCATTGGTTTTGATTCGACCAGGGTTTGTATCCCACGATCTACCAAAATGGGAGATGAACACTTAACTAATTTGGCCATCCCGTTTGCGCAAAGAAAGTGATGTTTGGTGAATATCGGGATGATGTGAAAGAAGGGGACAAACTTTTATGAAAAAAAGAGAGAGAATTAAGCTAGGGACAGCGCGGGTGGCAAGTACTTCACCCGACCTGACTTTACTCGACCTGACTTTATCCGACATGACTTTACCCGACCTGACTTTACCCAACTTGACTTTACACCACTTGACTTTACACCACTTGACTTTACCCGACTTGACTTTACATGACCTGACTTTACCTGACTTGACTTCATACCACTTGACTTTACATGACTTGACTTTACACGACGTGGCTTTACACAACTTGACTTTACATGACCTGACTTTACCCGACTTGACTTTACCTGACTTGACTTTACCTGACCTGACTTTACCAGATCTGACTTTACTTGACCTGACTTTACCCAACCTGACTTTACCCGACCTGACTTTACCCGACTTGACTTTATACCACTTAACTTTACACCACTTGACTTTACACCACTTGACATTACACGACTTGACTTTACATGACCTGTCTTTACCCGACCTGACTTTACCCGACCTGACTTTACCCGACTTGACTTTATACCACTTGACTTCACACCACTTGACTTTACACAACTTGACCTTACATGACCTGACTTTACCCGACCTGACTTTACCCGACCTGACTTTACCCGACTTGACTTTATACCACTTGACTTTACACCACTTGACTTTACACCACTTGACTTTACATCACCTGACTTTACCTGACCTGACTTTACCCGACTTGACTTTACCCGACTGGACTTTACCCAACAACACCATGAAGTCGTTGTGTAAAGTCAAATCTGGTAAAGTCAAGTCTTGTTAAGTCAAGTCTTGTAAAGTTGTCTTGTAAAGTCAAGTCATGTAAAGCCAAGTCGGGTAAAGTCAAGTCGGGTAAAGTCAAGTCAGGTAAAGTCAAGTCGGGTAAAATCAAGTCGGGTAAAGTCAAGTCGGGTAAAGTCAAGTCAGGAAAAGTTGGGCAAAGTCAGGAAAAGTCGGGAAAAGTCGGGAAAAGTCGGGGAAAGTCAGGAAAAGTCAGGCAAAGTCGGGAAACGTCAGTCAAAGTCAGTCAAAAGCCAAGCGGCAGCATGCGTCAAGTGCCAAAAATCGCTCCAAAAGCGATGCTATCAGTCCATGCAACGCCTGCGCGACACCCGCCCAAGAACCGCGTGAGAACGCCCACTCCAGTGTGTTCGGCTTCTCTTTATTACATACATTTAGATTTTTCCGCATGACGCCCGCGTGAGAACCGCTTGAAGTCCGCGTCCAGTGTGTTCGCAACTAAATTACTCCTAAAGATAAGGGAACAACGAATAAAGAGATTTTTTTAAAGAGAAAAAAAAGGCATATCCTCAATAAGGGACCGATCAAATTAAAGAAGAATTCATAAATAAAGATCTATTCATGGTAATGAACCAGGTCAAATTAAAAACTCCTCCCGATAAAGATATGGCTATACATGACACATAAAGAACTATGCCAAGATAAAGAATTATTCGAAGAAAAGGGATATACCAAGATAAAGAGATATTTATGGTAATGAAGCAGATCGAATTAGAAGTTATTCCCTATAAAGATCTTGTTATACATTACAAATAAAGAACTATGTTAGATAAAGGTACTTATTTAAAGCAATGACGAGAGAAGGTTATGCCAATATAAAGAGCTACCATATATGTCCCAATAGATGCGCACTGCACGAGTGCAGACACATTGCTGGGCGTCTATTCAAAGTTAAAGAATGTCATGGATTTGTTTTTGTCGTGTCTCTGACATAAAGTGTGATTGTCATATTTTATGTGCATTCAGTCTGAATATGATCGTAAATTTGTGCGTGCTGTCAATCTTGAAATGAGAGGGTGTGCTTCTATTGGGTAGCATGCTTCTATTGGGACATATACGATATTTCAAGAAAAAGAGTTATACCAAGATGAAGGGAAATAGAAAATATAGGAGCAGCAGCAAATAACTAGCTAACCCCCACCCCCTCACCACCACCACAAAAAAAGAATGTTTCTCATTACAGAGCCAAATCGAAAAGGGAAATCCAGTGCATACCAATCGCTGCAGGTTAAATAACATTAAATGCCCAATATGGCATAAATCCAAAGCTATGAGCTAATATTAGCTATAACTAATATGAACAAATATCCAATCAACTGATATAAGTAATTCCCAAGAAAACAATGAGCAGGCTGTTTCATTTAGTATATGTGATGTGTTCAACAACAAAAATAGTTTTTTGTTTAAAGCTGCATAGTCTGGTGAAACATCAAATTTTCAAAACCAAAACAATTATCTAGATTTGATTACACATATATAACTTAGATAGTGTTGCATTTATTAACTACTTGGTGCCAAATAGAAGGGAACACTGAGACTGTTTAATAGAATATGCTACTGCAGAAGGCACGTAAGAGTTTTGGCACACTTGCCAAATTAATTCTGTGTGTTTGAATTTCAAATATCTCAAAAGTTAGCCATTTAAAATAAATGTCGCTTCAAATTAAAGTAATGTAGATTATAATGATCATTTAATATATTTATCCCAGAAAAATGACATAAGCTCAAAACCATCGGACTATACAACTTTAAGAAAACAACAAATTCTTCAATTTTTTTTAATGAATGCAGGGTGCTCATTCGGTGTCATTGCTGGGAACACAGAGACAAGAAGCCACGCGTCTGTCTCAACTACCTCGCCTGCCGCTCACACCATGGACACAGCCCTCAGCCCTCGCCTAATTGCCCAGCCAATCACCTCACAGCCAGTCACAGCTCACACCTCACCACCCGCCTTCGCTGCTGGTCTGCGATACACAAACCACTCAGTCTCACACAGACCACTGTTCCCACCACATACATACCTTCCACCCACCCACCCACACCTTCCACCCACCCACCCACACCTTCCACCACACCTCCACCCCCCTCCACCCACCCACACCCTTCCACCCCACCCACCACCTCCCACCCCCACCCACACCTTCCACTCCCACACACACCTTCCACCCACACCACCACCCCACCCACCACCTTCCACCCACCCCACACCTTCCACCCACCCACCCACACCTTCCACCCACCCACCACCTCCACCCACCCACACCTTCCACCCACCCACACCTCCACCCCCACCCACCCTCACCCCCCACACCTTCCACCCACCCACCTTCCACCCACCCACACCTTCCACCCACCCACACCACCACCCACACCTCCCACCCACACCCCCCACCCCACCCACCCACCTCCACCCACCCACACCTTCCACCCACCCACACCTTCCCCCACCCCACCCCCCACCCCACCCCCCACCCACCCCCCACACCTTCCCACCCACCCACACCTTCCACCACCCACACACCCCACCCACCCACCCTTCCACCCACCCACACCTTCCACCCACCCCCACCCACCCACCCCACCCCCACCACCCACCCCACCACCCACCACCCTCCACCCACCCACACCCTCCACCCACCCACACCTCCCCCCACCCACACCACACCTCCCACCCCCACCCACCACCTCCACCCACCCACACCCACCCACCCACCCTACCCACCTTCCACCACCCACCACCCCCCACCCACACCACCCACCCCACCCCACACCTTCCACCCACCCCCACCTCCCCACCCACACCTCCACCCACCCACACCTCCACCCACCACCCTTCCACCCACCCACACCTCCCCACCCACCCACCACCCACCCACACCACCCACACCCCACCTCCCCACACCCCCCACCCACCCCCACCCACCCACCCACACCTCCCACCCACCCACACCCTCCCCCCACCCTCACCTCAACCCACCCTCACCTCCACCCACCCACACCTCCACCCCCACACTCCACCCTCCCGCACCTCCCACCCACCCACACCTCCACCCTCCCACACCTCCCACTCAGCCACACCTTCCACCCACCCACACCTTCTCCACCCCACCTCCCACCCCCCCACACCTCCACCCACCCCTTCCACCCCCCACACCTTCCACCCACCCACCACTCCACCCACCCACACCTCCACCCACCCACACCTCCCCACCCACACCTTCCACCCCCCCACACCTTCCACCCCCCACACCTTCCACCCACCCACACCTCCACCCACCCACCCTTCCACCCACCCACACCTTCCCACCCACCCCTCCACCCACCCACACCTTCCACCCACCCACACCTTCCACCCACCCACACCTTCCACCCACCCACACCTTCCACCCACCCACACCTCCCACCCACCCACCCCACCCACCCACACCTTCCACCCACCCACACCTTCCCCCCCCACACCTACCCACCCACCTCCACCCACCCCACCTTCCACCCCCCACACCTTCCACCCACCCACACCTCCACCCACACCCCACCCCCCACCCTCCACCCACCCACCCACACCTTCCACCCACCCACACCGTCCACCCACCCACACCTTCCACCCACCCACCAACACCTTCCACCCACCCACACCTTCCACCCACACCTTCCACCCACCCACCCACACTTCCACCCACCCACACCTTCCATCCACCCACACCTTCTACCCACCCACACCTTCCACCCACCCACACCTTCCACCCACCCACACCTTCCACCCACTCACCCACACCTTCCACCCACCCACACCTTCCACCCACTCACCCACACCTTCCACCCACCCACACCTTCCACCCACTCACCCACACCTTCCACCCACCCACACCTTCCACCCACCCACACCTTCCACCCACCCACACCTTCCACCCACCCACACCTTCCACCCACCCACCCACACCTTCCACCCACCCACACCTTCCACCCACACCTTCCACCCACCCACACCTTCCACCCACCCACACCTTCCACCCACCCACCCACATCTTCCACCCACCCACTACGACCAAAACACACATAGATAACCTTACTAATTGATATACCTGATTCATGATTTCTTTTTGTAGGATGATTTCATTTATGTTTTGGTTAATGTTTCGGGTTTAGCTAATTTATTACACATTAAAACATATGTAGTAGGCTGCACTGACCTCTCAGGCAAGTAACCACATAGACAAGTAGGCATTGGTAGTGTGTTGATATCAGGGAGCCTAGGTGGTGTAATGGTTAGCACACTGGCCCGGAATGCAAAGAGATGTGGGTTCGAGTCCTGCTCTAGGCCCAATATTTCCCATTTTCCTCACCCCCATGACAATGGTTGCCATGACCATGATCCTGTACAGGCTAGATGATTTGTGGTTGTTGAACCTACCCTGTGTATGTATGTGTTAGTGCATTGCCTGTATGTATGTAATTGTAAGCATTAAATGATCATTTAAAAGACTTACAATTCCAGGGGGACGAGTGTAGTAGTCTGCACTGACCTCTCAGGCAAGTAACCACATAGACAAGTAGGCGTGGGGAGTGTGTTGATATCAGGGAGCCTAGGTGCTGTAATGGTTAGCACACTGGCCCGGAATGCAAAGAGATGTGGGTTCGAGTCCTGCTCTAGGCCCAATATTTCCCATTTTCATTACCCCCATGACACACACATAGCTAATGTTACTAGTTGATATACCTGATTCATGATTCATTTGATGATGACTTCATTTATGTTTTGATTATTGTTTTGGGTTAAACTAATTTAGCTAATATGACTTTACTCTCCTGACTCATGTCAACCGAATGCCGGGCTAGGAAGCAACAACCATCAATGTTTAAGTCATTGGTCTGACTCGAACAGAGTTCGAACCCGTGGGATAGAATCCGGTGATCTGGCAAAACCAGAGACGAATGCTCAACTCATTCGGCCATCCCGTCTGGTAGAGCTAAGAGGAGTGGTCGCCATTTGCCTTAAGCCCCAGTCAGACCTCACCGGATTGAGGAACCGGACAAAACCGAACACTGTCCAGTGAAATATGGCAATGTACGGTTTATATATGGTTGGCATCTGGCATGTCCGTTATCTGTCCGGTGGTGTCCGGAGGTGTCCGGTACAAGTTTTGAACATGCACAAGACTTGTACCGGACACCACCGGATTGAAGTGTATGGTTGGTGTCCGGTTTAAGTCTGTTTAGTCTGTTTTGTCCATTTCATGTCCAGTACCCATTCATTACGTTTCCGGTTTGCTTCCTGCCAAGTCCGTTGACGGTGTTGTTTTTTGTTGTTGTTTTTTTGTTTTTTTCATTGCGGGAATTCGGTCAGTATATGCTTTCTGCGCGTCCATGAAAAATCCGTTACGTCCTTTTGACATTCGGTTTTCGTCCAGTTATCGTCCAGTGGCTATTCATTAATGTACGTTCCTTGTCCGTTTAGCATTCATTTC